>CM051236.1:77165474-77397974 GCA_027917425.1 Gastrophryne carolinensis
GCCTGCAGTGAACAGCGCCCTCTGGCGGAGGATTACCCATGTGTAAGGATTATATTGGAGCAGGACGTACTGTATGCGTATAATACCAATTCTACAGGTGAGTATTTCACAGAATTGTATTTTTTTACTGTGTTTTAACTGTTTTTCGAGTAACAGTGAGTGAGTAACAGTGTCACGGTGTGCGTGCCGTGCGCCCAAGGTATCCTTGCGCTCCAGGCTGGGCTGCCCGCTTCGCTTCCCAGCTCTGCGCCCCCTTCGGCATCGCCTACCCCCGCACCTGCATTTAGTCCCCAGTGAGGGGAATACTAGCGAGGGGTCACAGTCTGATCTGGCACTGCGTGTGGCCAGTATTGAAAGGCAGTTTGCCAGGCCTGTTCCACGTAAGGCAAGAAGCGGCACATAGCTCCCGTGACATCCCTCTTTCCTGAGGAGGATGAGGGACCTGATACTTTTGTTGCTCTTTACCCCCTAGAGGAGGGGGAGCTCTTTCAGGACTTGGACTCCTTTGGGGACCAGCAGGAGGGTTACGGCAGTGACCCTGGGTCTGCGTCTGGGGAGGACTCATGGTTCCCTGAGGACACTGATAGCCTATTAGCTCACATTATTTAAATCTTGCACATTGTCCCCCCTGGGCAGGTCCTTTCTGCCCCCATGCTGGGAGACTGTCACCACAGATGCCAGTCTGACCAGTTGGGGGGGCTTTTGGAAGTCTCTGAAGTTTCCAGGGTCGGTGGGGCCCCCAGGAGGCCCATGCTCCCATCAATGTCCTGGAACTGAGGGCGATCAGGTTGGTTCTTTCTCAGCTGACCACACACCTTCGGGGTCGGGCTGTTCAGATCTGCTCGGACAACCAGACAGCAGTTGCCTACATCAATCATCAGGGAGGGACTTGGAGCAATTGAGCCCTCAAGAAAGTGTCTCTGATTCTGTCTTGGGCGGAAGAGAATGTCCCTTGCATCTCGGTGGTTTACATTCCGGGGGTGAACCAGGAGGCAGACTCCCTGAGCAGGTGGGCGTCTCGGCTGGGGGAATGGTCCCTCAGCAACAAGGTATTTCACTCCCTGTGTCACCACTGGGGTCAGCCGGATGTGGACCTGTTTGCGTCCCGCCACAACCACAAGCTTCCCAGGTTTGTCTCCCTTTCACAGGACCCTCTGGCCTTCGCCACGGATGCGCTAGCAATGCCTTGGATGGAGTTTCCGCTCCTCTGTGTTCCCTCCCTTTCCTCTTCTGGGCAGGGTGCTGCCCCAGGAAGGGGTACCCCAGAAAGGGGTACCAGCCATTCTGGTGGTCCCCTGTTGGCCAAGGAGGGTGTGGTTCGCCTCAGCGTAGGAGGCAGCCTCGGCTTTTTCAGGGGGCCATCCGCTTCAGTCTCCTCCTTTTGTGCTCCCAGAGGAGGTCGAGGGCACCTCTTTTCAGCTACCCGCAGGGCTTCTTGGGGCCATGGCAGATCCCGTGGTCGTCCCGTTCTCTGAGATCCCAAGTCCAAACCTTCTCCCAAGCCCCCTCCAAGCATGAGGAGGCGCCCCCACCCATCCGGGTGGGGGGACTGCTTCGGGTTTTTGCTCACGTCTGGAGGCTCCGCATCTTAGACCGGTGGATTCAGGAGGTGGTGTCCTCCGGTTACAAGATAGTTTGCAGCCTGGCCGCTCCCCAGATTCTTCAGATCCTGGATGCCTCACAACCCTCTGTCAGCTCAGGGGTTGCGCCTTGCAGTTCAATGTCTGCTGGAGCCGGGAGTCATTTACCTGGTGCCTTCCCAGGAATGGGGTCATGGTTTGTACTCCAATCTGTTCACGGTCCACAAAAAGGACGGGTCCCTGAGTCCCATCCTGGACTTGAATGGTTTCAACAGGTTTGTCAGGTTCAAGCACTTTCACATGGAGACCCTTCGCTCGGCTGTCAGGACTCTTCCCCCGGGCGACTTCATGACCTCTGTGGACATCAAGGATGCTTCATGTGCCAGTCTTCCCAGGTCATCAGAGATTTCTCAGGTCCGCGCTAGAGGATCAGCATTACCAGTTTGTGGCCTTACCGTTCGATAACACCTCGGCACCCCTGGTGTTCACAAAGGTGCTGGCGGGCGTGATGGCTCTGCTGCGGCATCAGGGCATTCGCATTTTTCCTTACCTGGACGACATTCTGATTGCGGCTCAGTCTCTTCATCAGGCCGAGAAGGATACTCGGGTGGTGACCTCCACTCTCGAGTCCTTCGGCTGGGTGATCAACTATCCCAAGTCTTCACTGTCTCCGTCTTTGAGGTCCTTTCTGGGCATGACTCTGGATACCTCTCAGGTCAAGGTATTCCTGCCTCAGCAGAAGGTGGTGGGCCTTCAGCAGCAGGCACGGGCGCTGCTCTTGTGTCCCCATCCCTCCATCCGGCAAGGCATACAGTTGGTGGGCCTTATGGTGTCCTGCTTCGAGGCGGTCCCCTTTGCTCAGTTTTCACATGAGGCATCTTCAGTTGCACCTTCTATCTGTTTAAAATTGGGACCCTGTTTCCCTGGATCAGGAATTTGCTCTGTCCCCCCCTGGCCAGACAGTCCTCTCGTGGTGGCTGGACTGAAGAAACCTTCTAGTGGGCAGGACTTTTCTGCCCCAGTGTTGGGGGACTGTCACCACAGATGCCAGTCTGACCAGTTGGGGGGGCTTTTGGAAGTCTCTGCAGTTCCAGGGTCAATGGGGGGCCCCCAGGAGGCCCATGCTCCCATCAGTGTCCTGGAACTGAGGGCGATCAGGTTGGTTCTTGCTCAGCTGACCTCACACCTTCGAGGTCGGGCTATTCAGATCCGCTCGGACAACCAGACAGTGGTTGCCTACATCAATCAGGGAGGGACTCGGAGCAAGCGAGCCTTCAAGGAAGTGTCCCTGAAATGGTCTTGGGTGGAAGAGAATGTGCCTTGCATCTCGGCGGTTTACATTCCGGGACTCCCTGAGCAGGGGGATGTCTCGGCTGGGGGAACAAGGTGTTTCACTCCCTGTGTCACTGCTGGGGTCAGCCGGATGTGGACCTGTTTGCATCACGCCACAACCACAAGCTTCCCAGGTTTGTCTCCCTTTCTCAGGACCCTCTGGCCTTCGCAAGATAGCCCAAGAAGGGGTACCAGCCATTCTGGTGGCCCTCTGTTGGCCAAGGAGGGTGTGGTTCACAGACGTCGTGCAGTTGGCAGTGGATCAGTATGTCCTGCCCAAGGATTCAGATCTGCTCACTCAGGGGCGGCTGTGCCATCCCAATTTACAAACGCTGCTTGGCTGCTGAAACCTCCATCTTGATGGATAAGGGTTTGCCAGCTTCTGTTGTTGATACCATGATTAGGGCTAGGAAGAAGTCCTCGTCCTTTATGTACTATAGGATTTGCCGTGCTTATATTGCCTGGTGTGAGTCTAGGTCTCTGCCTTGTTGGGTGTTTTCTATTCCTAGGATTCTGTTTTTTTTGCAACATGGCTTGGATTCAGGCCTTCAACTTAGTACCCTCAAGGGACAGGTGTCAGCAATTTTCTTCCAAAGATCTTTTGCCAGTCACCGGTTGGTCAAGACTTTCTTTCAGGGAGTTGCTCTTGTGCGTCCGTGTTGTCTGCTCTGCAGGGTCCTCCTTTTGAACCTATTAGCGGGGCTGCCCTGTCCATTATGACTCTTAAGGTGGTCTTCCTGGTGGCCATTACTTTGGTCAGGCGAGTCTGAGCTGGCTGCTCTCTCCATCAAACCTCCTTATTTTGAGTGGCATCAGGATAAGATGTTTTTTTTTCGGCTAAAGCCGGATTTCTTGCCTAAGGTTGTGTCTGCTTTTTATCTCAATCAGGACATTGTTTTGCCTTCTGTGTCCTAATCCTGCTAATTCCAAGGAAAGGATGTTTTACTCTCTGGATGTTGTCTGGTCCCTGAAGTTTTATTTGGTTGCTACTGAGTCTTTCAGGAAATCTGACGCTCTTTTTGTTCTTCCTGCTGGACCTAGGAAGGGTCTGCCTCCGGCTAAATCCACTATCGGCCAGTGGATCCATCAGGCGGTGGAGCAGGCCTATTCTGCTAAGGGGAAGTTTCCCCCTTTTAGGGATACTGCTCATTCCACTCGTGCTATTGGTGCGTCTTGGGCCTTTCAGCACCAAGCTTCTGTTGAACAAGTTTGTAAGGCCGCAATTTGGTCTTCTGTTCATACTTTTTCCAAGTTTTACAAGGTTGATGTTAAGACCTCAGCTGATGCTGCTTTTGGCCGCAAGGTACTTCAGGCAGTGGTGGTTGAACTGCCTGCTGTTACTTTTTGGGGATCCCACCCTACTTTATGGACACTGCTTTTGGATGTCCCAGATGTAATGACTTTGTGAAGCAGGCCGTGCCATGCAATGGGGAAAAAGACAATTCTGTGAGTACTCGTCTGTAGAATTGCTTTTACCATACAAGGCACGGCCTGCTTCACCCCACCCTTGTTACGTTGTTCTTGGTTTCCTCTTTAAGGTGATTGTTCCAAATTAGTTAGGGTTGTTATCTTTATTAGTTCCCGGTTCTTGTATCTTTGCTTGTCAACTACTGGATAAGTCTATGGTGATTCCGTTTTTACATGGTACCGCGCGGAGCCACAAATCTTCTGCAGTGCACTGCACCACCTTGTGGCGGAATACCCAGATGTAATGACTTCGTGAAGCAGGCTGTGCCATGAATGGTAAAAGCAATTCTACAAGTGAGTACTCACAGAATTGTCTTTTTTCCTTCTTGTTTTAACAGGGGTACCTGCGGAGGTTGACAGCTATCACAGCCTCTTCCCCCTGGAGCCGTTGCCTACTCCCAACAGAATACATAAGACAAGCAACTTTGGGTACATCACATCCTGCTACAAAGCTGTAAATGGCAAGGATGACCTGACCTATTGTCTAAGAAGAGTCCATGGTGAGTGCATTATAACCATTCCATCACAGGGACATCCCAACTGAGCTTAAATGATATATCCGCATAGTGAATAAATATATTAAAAACCACAAAACAAAAATCTGAGATGCATTAGTCTACCCAAACGTGGGGTAGATTGGGCTTAAGCCCCCCCCCCCCAAACAAAAGCAATAAGCTTGAGCACCTCTTGCTAATTCTACATGCTAAACGTGGTTTGCAGGATCTTTTTTAGAGCAAAAAGTGTAATGCAAACCATATTAGAGTCACATAAAGTGTACAGCTTCACAATGGGTTGTCAAGTTCATTTAATTTTTTCTTTTACAGGGTTTCGTCTGGTCAACACAAAATGCATGTCTTTAGTGGACACGTGGAAAAAAATCCAGCACTCAAATATCGTTTCCTTACGTGAAATGTTTACAACCAAAGCATTTGGAGAGCATTGTAAGTTCACTGCATTTGAATGAGTGGCATTGTAGTGTGGCCGTTGTGTTGACGGTATAGAAAATGTGTAATGTTCTAGGTACACAATGAGCAGCAGTTTGATTGTTCTACCGCAGTGTTCATGACACAGGAGTCGAGTCAGAGCCAGGAGAGAATTTTTGCACTTTTTTGGGGGGGGAGAAAACTGCCATTGACTTACATTGTCTACCGGGCTGATTCAGAGCCAGGTACACCGTGAAGGTTAATGCCAGTTTTCTCTCCTAAAAAGCAGTGAGAATTCTCACCTGGCTCTGAATCAACCCCGATGCGCGCTGACTGCACAAATACATAACATTCACCAGCCTACAAAAATGTACAGTACACTTGCTAAATAGGTGTGTGAGTTTACCTTACGGAGTGTGCAGGGGCCATAGACGAATCCCTTCTTTCTCCTAATGTACGATAGACAGGCCAAAAGCTTATTTGGACTTTAGGAAATGCCAAATAAAAATGCTTCCTATGTGGCACTGCAGTGTGGCCTAATACGGACATCTGTATACTTGCCTAGTTCCATTCCAGGGTGTTAATCACTTAAACTGGACCTTCAGCATGATTTATTGAAAAGCCCAAACCCTTAAAAAAAAAAACAACTATTCCCCAGCATCTAAAATTAATACATTTTAAGTTTTTAGTCACTTATTATTCTTTCCCCCACTGGGCTGCAACTCAGGACTTTAGGATACGGGCGCCGCCGTCTTGACTCGGAAGCATCACACTTACTGAGCAGAGGAGAGTGGGATAAAGTACAGGGGGAGGGTTATAGCTGTAATTTGCACAGACAAAACAGAGCTGGGGTCAGGGAAAGGACAGCAATACTAGAAAGCAAAGCGACAGACACTTCTGTTTGCAGGCTGCCTGATGTTCCATGAGCCACCATCTTGGATGTTTAACCCTTTCGCTGCCAGCCTACCTGCAGCA
Organism: Gastrophryne carolinensis; assembly: GCA_027917425.1. NCBI lineage: Eukaryota > Metazoa > Chordata > Amphibia > Anura > Microhylidae > Gastrophryne > Gastrophryne carolinensis. Next base: position 77,171,752 of record CM051236.1, read on the forward strand.
TTTGCCACTCCCTGTTGCCAGACGATGTTTCACCATTTTGCGCTACACATATTCAACTGTCATTTTTGAAGGGATTTCCAGGGATTTCCCAGGAAAATTATATATTGTTTTTTTCAACAGAGTCTGAGCTTTAACATGAAATGTCTTGTTTGTATTTTTTAGGTGTATTCTCAATTTTTTTGGGTGAAATGTGTGAAAAAAAACAAAAAAAAAACATTTTTTTACAATTTGTAGAGTTTTTTTGTAATAAAAAATGTAAGTTTGTCAATAAAATCTTATTGCGTGAGAAACCCCAATTTCTCCCGGTTACAGCGATACCACATATGTATAGGTAGACACCCTTTCCTGCCCAGAAGCCTTTTATAGCTGCTGGATGACAAATGGTTAATTAAAAAAAAAAATGACATAGGGTCCCCCTTCCCGGGGAGGGGGACCCCATTTTTTTTTGGATTTTGAAGGGTTAAAAACCCTTCAAAATCCAAAAAAAAAAATGACGTGGGGTCCCCCTTACCCAAAGTAACCAGCCCGGGACCAGCTATGGGGGCTTGTAGGCACAGAGTGGGGGGGCCAGCTTTGGTGGCCCCCCCACCCTGCAGCCTACGAGCCCACATAGCCTATGTGGGCCCGGGCTCTTCTGCCCCCCCCTGGCCTTTGGGGAGGCAGGTAATGGGGGTGCGGGGGTTAATGGCAAGCCACCCGCTAGGGCAGGTGACTTGCCACCCCCCCAGCCTTGTGAACTGGTATAAGGGGTCTCATGGACCCCTTACCAGCTCACAAAGGGTTAATGTGAAAAAAAAACACCACACAATAATAAAAAGTATTTTATTAGAAAAAAAAAAAATTTTTTTTTACTGTACTTACCTTCGATTGCAAGCTCTTGTCCCTCGCCGCTCAGCTGACAGATGCCGGTGATCGGCATCCAGAGAAGGAGAAGGCAGGAGATCAGAGGATCTCCTGCCACCTCCTTCCAGGGCACCGATCACCGGCATCTGAGAAGCTGAGAAGGCTGAAGCCTGAGATCGGGGCCGGGATGACTTCATAAGCCCCGCCCCCAAGGGGGCGGGGCTTAGAGGCATGATGGCGGCCGCCATCGTGCAGAAGAGAGGAGAGAGCCTCCCAGGCTCTCTCCTGAAGATCGGTAAGTCCTGGGGGGGGATCGGAGGCCCCCCAGGTGAAGAGGAGGGACAGCGGGAGCCAGCGCACACACAGGTAAGTGAATGTCATTTTTATTTTTTTTTTTTTTACAGTTAGAAGCTGCTGCTGCAGAAGCGGGGGGGGGGCGGCCTATTCCGGGGGCTCTCCTGGAGCCATCCGACCCCCCACGGGGGATCGGATGGCACCAAATTAAAGAGGAGACCCGGCCGGATCCAACAAGGGGTCAGGTGAGTATTTGTTGTTTTTACTTTTTAAACTACAAGCGAGGAAAGTCAAGCACGTAACACCTACGTGCTTGGCACTTAAGGCCCAGCCAAGCCAGCACGTAGGTGTTACGTGCTTGGCAACAAAAGGGTTAAAGGCTCATAGCATGCAGTAGATGCAGGTAGGATGATTTTTAATGTGGCCAATCTGTGTGTACAGGGTGTGGGAAACATAAGATAGACTCTTATTCAGTGTGAAGGTCCGCTTTAAGCCCAATTCCTGCTACAGAGGAAAAAAAAAAATATCCAACAGTGGTTGGAGTTTCATCATCACACTTACAGGATATCACTGCTGGCGACAAACTTTATACTGCGTTTAGGATGCGTTTTAGTTGTTGTCCAAATTATGCATTGGTAAGCAAAAGGAGCCATGAAAACATATTTTCCAAGAATAAAATAAAGGGGTTTATTTAAGAAGTGCTAGTGCCATGAAGTGCCAGGTGAATGTCAGGTCCCAGTGCAAAAGGTGTAGTTATCACGTCAAAAATCCAGAGTGTCTGGTGCCAGGTAGTGTCCCATCAATCCTATACAAAAAAGTTTTTGTGTTTTGCACAACCTACTCAATAATCAATCAATATTATCCTATATTGCATGTGGCCATGCTTACAACTAAGGGCTACTTTAAGTTGTAACTATTAGTATTCCTAGTATACAGTACGTCCTGCTCCAGATAGATTACTTACACTTGGGTTATCCTCTGCCAGATGGCGCTGCACTGCAGAGACATGTAAAACAGGCTCCTCCCGGCCCCTCAAATACCCGGGGACCTCTCACAAATCCCCCGGATTTCTCTGCAGTGCTTACTGCGAAGACATGAAATTATCACTCTCTCGCAGGTGAGCGGGGCTATTAGCCTGCGGCCCTGTTGGACTATTCCCACTCGTTTGATGTGCCTCCCAGCCTGGGCTGCGCTGGTCGGGTGAAGGTAGGTAGCACCATGTGTGCTTGAGGAGCGCTGCTCCACCGCAATCCCCCACCAAAGGGTAGGCGGTATAGGCTGATGGTGAGCCTTCATGGGATCCTGCACCTCGGCTCACTTCACCTACTCCCCCAAGCTTGAGTCGCATACAAGCGGGGATTCTCAACCGGATGTGGCTGCTAGACTGGCCAGTGTTGAAAAATTGATTGCTAGTACCTTAGCGCGTAAGGCCACTGCTAAAAAGCGCCCCTGATGCCACTCTTTTCCCTGTGGAGTCTGATGAGTTTTTGCATCTATGTGGCTACACCCCCTCGGAGGAAGGGGAGCTGTTCTCTGATTCAGGGTCATCCGACGAGAGACCCAGGGGTCACGACGATTCTGGCTCTGACCCCTGGGCCCCGGATGATACTGACAGACTGCTGGTTCAGATCTTCGAGGTTCTGTCCATCTCTCCCCCTGTTGCGGCACCCAGGCAAAGGGGTGAGCTTTTTCATACTGCTAAGGTTCGTTTGGAATTTCCAGAGCAAACCCATTTCAATAACCTTGTGCTTAAGGAGTGGGAACTTCCCAGTAGACTTCCCGGTATACCTAAGAGTTGGGACAGAAAGTATCCCTTTCCTGCTGATATGGTCAAGTGCTGGTCTTTGCCCCCCGAGGTGGATGCTCCTATTCTAGGGCTGTCTAACACCTCTATTATGCACTCCCCTGACTCTACTACTCTGCGGGATGCCGAGGACCGGCGCATTGACCAATTGGCGGGCCATGCCTTTGCATTTGTGGGGGCGGCGCTGCGCCCAGTTTGCGCCTCGGCCATCATGTCTGTGGCACTCAGGACCCTGATCAGAAGTGTACTTGACGGTGTTTCTGATGAATTGCCACCTGAAACGTTTAATGCTCTGTCTAACTGTGATGTGTTTGTAAACTTTATCCTATCTGCCCTGGATGATGCCATTAGGATGTGTGCTAGAACTTCTGCCTTGGTGGTGGCTATACGCCGCACGGTTTGGCTGCGCCAGTGGGCTGCTGACAATGCTGCTAAGAAGGCCCTTACTGGGCTTCCATTTAGGGGCTACGCCTGTATGGGGACCGCCTAGACCTTTTTGCTAAAGGAGGTAAGTTACCCCAGCGCATGCGGCAGTTTCGGCCCTTTCAGGGCCAGGGCTCCCTCTCACTCCCCTACCGTCGTGCTAAACAAGGAAAAGGGGTGTCCTTCGCGGGGGCTCGACCTGATTCCTGGCATAGGAGCAGAGGACGACGTCCTGGCTCCTCCTGGGGGTCTAAGCCCAAATCCTCTCCCAAGCCCCCTCGGGCATGACGGGGCGCCCTCGCTCGTCGGGGTGGGGGCACGTCTACAGCACTTTGCTGACGTCTGGAGGCACCACATCTCAGACCTGTGGATTCAGGAGGTAGGGTCCTCTGGTTACAAGATAGTTTGCTGTGCGCCCCCCCCCCCCCAAGATTCATCAGGTCCCGGATCCCCCAGGACCCTGTCTCAGCTCAGGTTTTTATGTAGGCCGTGCAAGGGGTATGGGGGTCATTTACAAGGTCCCGTTAAGAGAAAGGCAAAGGGTTCTATTCCAACCTTTTCACAGTTCCCAAAAAAGATGGGTCAGTCAATCCATTCTGGATTTAAAGATCCTCAACAAATTTGTCAAGAACAGGCGCTTTCGCATGGAAACTCTGCGCTCGGCTATCAGCTCCCTGCGCCCAGGGGATTTCATGATGTCTGTGGACATCAAAGACTCTTACCTTCACATCCCTGTGTTCTCAGGACACCAAAGGTTTCTCAGATTCGCGTTGGAAGATCAACATTACCAATTTGTTTCCTTGCCATTTGGCCTCACTTCAGCTCCCAGAGTGTTGACCAAGGTGCTGGCGGGAGTGATGTCTGAGGTCAAGGGGCATACGCGTGCTGCCCTACCTGGACGACATACTCATCACCTCTCGGTCTCTACAGCAGGCAGAGTTAGACACTGGTGGTGTCCACCCTGGAGTCCTTTGGCTGGGTGATCAATCACCTCTGTCCCCTTCCTCGGTGACCCCATTCCTGGGAATGATTCTGGATATGGTTCAGTCAAGGATATTCCTTCCTCAACAGAATGTGGAAGCGCTAACTGCGCAGGTGAAGTTCCTGCTGTCGTGTCCCCAGCCCTCACTCAGGCAGGGAATGCAGTTGGTGGGCCTGATGGTGGCATGCTTCCAGGCGGTGCCTTTTGCTCCATTCCATTTGAGGCCTCTACAACTTCACCTTCTGTCAGTATGGGACAAGGACCCAACGTCCTTGGACGGGGTCTCTGTTCTCCCCCCCCTTGGTCCGGCGGTCCCTTTCGTGGTGGCTGGATCCCAGGAACTTGCTGGGGGGCAGGTCCTTTCTGGCCCCCTCCTGGGAGACGGTCACCACGGATGCCAGTCTGTCGGGTTGGGGGGGGGCTTCTGGAAGTCCCTGCGGTTCCAGGGGAGGTGGTGCCCTCAGGAAGCCCACTTGCCTATCAACATTCTGGAACTACGGGCGATCAGGTTGGTACCGGAGCAGTTGACCCATCACCTGAGGGGTCTGGCTGTGCAGGTGCGCTCAGACAACAGGACGGCGGTTGCCTACATCAACCATCAGGGAGGGACCCGGAGCAGGGGGGCCCTCCAGGAGGTGTTGCGGATTCTGACATGGGCGGAAGCCAATGTTCAGTGCATTTCGGCTGTGTACATCCCGGGGGCAGAGAATCTACTGGCAGACTCTCTGAGCAGGGGGACCTTCCGTCAGGTGGAGTGGTCCCTCTGCAACAGGGTATTCCAGTCCCTGTGTCACCGTTGGGGTCTACCGGATGTGGATCTGTTTGCATCCCGTCACAATCACAAGCTCCCGGCCTTTGTCTCCCTGTCTCAGGATCCTCTGGCCTTGGCCACAGATGCTCTGTCCATATCATGGCAGGAATTTCAGCTCCTGTATGTCTTTCCTCCATTCCCCCTGCTGGGCAGGGTCCTGCGCAAGATTGCTCTGGAAGGGGTGCCAGTGATTCTGGTGGCCCCCAGGTGGCCAAGAAGAGTGTGGTTCGCAGACGTGGTGCAGATGGCAGTAGACCAGTACGTTCTGCCAGGAGTGCCAGATCTGCTCACTCAGGGCCCCTTACGCCATCCCAATTTACAAACTCTGGCTTTGACGGCCTGGCTGCTGAAACCTCCATCTTGATGGAGAAAGGCTTGTCTGCCTCGGTGGTTGAGACCATGGTGAAGGCTAGGAAGAAAACTTCTTCTTCCATCTATTATAGGTGTGAGTCTAGGTCTCTTCCCTGTAGGGTGTTCAGTCCCCAGGGTTCTGGAGTTTTTGCAGCATGGGTTGGAGTCGGGTCCAAAACTCAGTACTCTGAAGGGTCAGGTTTCTGCCCTGTCTGTCTTCTTTCAGAAGTCTTTTGCTCAGCATTCCTTGGTTAAGACTTTCTTTCAGGGGGTCACCCATGTGCGTCCCCCCACGTAAACCTATGGTCCCTGCTTGGGATTTGATCTTGGTTTTGTCTGCCTTGCAGGGTGCTCCCTTTGAGCCTATTCAGGATTCTGCTCTGGCTGTACTTACCCTCAAGGTTGTCTTTCTGGTGGCTATTACTTCGGTCAGGCGTGTGTCTGAGCTGGTGGCTCTGTCTATCCAGCCCCCATACTTTGAGAGGCACCAGGATAAGGTGGTGTTCCGCTTTAAGCCAGACTTTCTGCCTAAGGTGGTGTCTGCTTTTCATTTGAATCAAGATATTATTCTTCCTTCACTGTGTCCTAATCCTAGCAACGCTAAGGAAAGGGCTCTGCATTCCTTGGATGTGGTCAGGTGTCTGAAGTATTACCTGGTAGTCACTGCGTCCTTCATGAAAACTGAAGCTCTTTTTATGGTCCCTTCTGGTCCTAGGAAGGGTTTGGCTCCTGCCAAGTCTACTATCAGCAAATGGATCTGTCAGGCTGTGATTCAGGCCTATTCTGCTAAGGGGAAGAGTCCTCCCTTCCGCCTTACTGCTCATTCTACTCGTGCTATTGGTGCCTCCTTGGGCCTTCCAGCACCAGGCTTCTGTTGAACAAGCTTGGTCTTCTGTTCATACCTTTTCAAAGTTTTACAAGGTTGATGTTAGGGCCTCAGCTGATGCTGTTTTTGGCCTCAAGGTTTTGCAGGCGGCATTGGTTTAAACTGTCTGCTGTTACCATTTTTATTGGGGATCCCACCCTACTTTATGGACACTGCTATTGGATGTCCCAAGTGTAAGTACTCTATCTGGAGCAGGACGTACTGTATACTAAGAATAATACAATTCTGTGAAATACTCACCTGTAGAATTGGTATTATAAGTATACAGTACGTCCTGCTCCATCCCACCCTGGTTTTTGCATTCTTCTGGATCCCCTGTATGGTGATTATCTTTGTTATAGTTACCAGTCTTAGTGGTTAATTCTCCCGGCTTCTTGTTCAATGCTGGGGATTTGTGGGAGGTCCCCGGGTATTTGAGGGGCCGGGAGGAGCCTGTTTTACATGTCTGCAGTGCAGCGCTATCTGGCGGAGCATAACCCAAGTGTAAGTAATCTATCTGGAGCAGGACGTACTGTATACTTTATAATACCAATTCTACAGGTGAGTATTTCACAGAATTGTATTTTTACCCTATAGTGGCTCCAGCAACCGCCCAATTAGCACTATGAATTCATGAGATACATTTGAGTTGATTAATTGCTGTGGAGAGGGTGCTGTATTTTGGGGCTAATTGGGTGGTTGCTGGAGCCACAATGGGGTTATTTGTAGTGTGCCATCTATCATCTGTGCCGGCGCAGAGTTCCCTACAGTACCAAATAAGACCAGGCGCTCACTCTGCACTGTATGTCCTTAAAGGGACACAACGTTTAAGTTAACTCACCGCTTCCTGGTCTTATGCCGCATGCGTGGCCACTCGTTCAATCAGCGTGGTCTGAGCCACTTACGTCACTTTGTCTAAGGCCAGTGGCTCCAAGCGCACTGGCTGGCGCATCCCCTGTTTCATTCTAACAGGGAGCCTGCCTGCCTGCATCCTGCTAGAGGGATAGCAGGGCCACGGCTCGCACATTTGAACCGGGATGCAAAATAATTGTATGGGGCAACCTGGGGAGGTTCACACAGTGGGGCGGGAATCTATCAGCCTGGGCACGCGCTTTCTCTCCGGCAGGGCATGTGCCCGCACCGGCCATTTGTCCGATCGGGGTGCCCCGCGGAAGTGGACCAAAACCCAGGATAGTGAAAATCCTGGGTGTTGGACCACTTTAAGTGTCCCCAATGCAATTTCTTCTATTCTTAGTATACAGTACGTTCTGCTCCAGATAAGATTCTTTACGTCTGGGTATTACTCCGCCAGATGGCGCTGGACTGCAGAGACAGCAAAATTGGCTCCTCCCTGCCCCTCAAATACCCGGGACTTCCCACAAATCCCCAGATTTTCTCTGCAGTCTGGACTGCGAAGGACAAGATGTCTCTCTCTTCTCGCAGGTGAGCGGGGCTATTAGCCTGCGACCCTGTAGGACTATTCCCACCCATTCCATTGTTAATGTGCCTCCCAGCCTTGGCAGCGCTGGTTCGAGTGAAGGTAGACAGCACCGCTGTCAGGCGCTTAGGAGCGCTGCTCCACCGCAATCCCCCACCAAAGGGTAGGCGGTATAGGCACATGGTGATCTTATGTGATGCCCCTCCCGCGCTATTGCCCCTCGCCCCTGTCTATCGGTGGGCCCTACGTTAGGTGGCCGCTGCCCTCCCTCGCTCTCCCTTGTAGTTCTCAGGGGGGGGGGGGCGGGGGTGAGTGTATGTTTGGTACATTCACTTTTTGGTTGGTGTGCTTGGTTGGCCTTTAGTCCTGTCACCGCACAGATTTGGTTGCACTGGTTGCCTGTTTTGAATATGCCGCCGCGCACGCTTATACGGCGTTCTGCGGACGGCGGCAACATTACCTCTGGCGCTGCTGCGCCATCATTGGTTGATTTTCACGTGTGCGGCTTCACACTCTTCGAGTGGGCGGGCCCTGCGGATGGCGCGTTCCGCATCACCGTCTCCGCGGCCTGCCCTTCGCGGTATACTCCGCTCCATTTTTGCTACTTCGTGCTGCGTGGCTGGCGCCTACCTACCGCGGTCCGTATGTATATACATATTTTTTGTTATGTATGCATGTCGCTTATGTCTTACAGGTGGCTCAAATTTAATTGGTTTATCCCGGCCCTACCCCCTCTATTAGTTTATTAAACTTATTGAGGCCTAGTGTGCTAATTCCTCCCACTTCCCCTAGCGGGCTATTAGGGATTCATGCTAGTAAAGCAACCTGGGATGCCCCATCGGCCTATTGTGCTGCTATAATCCCCATATGGAGGCGTTTCAGGATAATGTGCTCGGGGTTCCTTCGGGACAAGCCCGGCTGTGTGTGGGGTGTCCCCTACAAGTGTTGATGATGTGCGGGTTTGTGTACCTTGTGCCCAGCAGGTGCTTGCGCTGCAGCCTGGTTTACCAGCAGCTGGGCCTGCGCCACGTATTGCTTCGCCTACTCCCCCAAGCTTACATTTGACTCCCAGTGAGCTGCATACCAGTGGGGAGTCTCAGCCTGATGTGTCTACTAGACTGGCCAGTGTTGAAAAGTTGCTTGCAAACACTATGGCGCGTAAGGCCTCTGCTAAGAGGCGGCATTTGGCGCCTGATATCACTCTTTTCCCTATGAAGGCTGAAGCGTTCTTTGATCTGTCTGGTTATACCCCCCCTACCCCCCCTGGAAGAAGGGGAATTGTTCTCTGAATCATCTGATGAACGGCCCAAGGGTTAAGATGATTCTGGCTCTGATACCTGGGCCCCAGATGATATTGATAGGCTTTTGGCTCAGATTTCTGGAGTGCTTTCTAGCTCTCCCCCGGCCGCGGCTCCTAAGCAGCAGGGGGAATTGTTTCATGTTGCTAAGCCACGTTTAGAGTTCCCTGAACAATCTCATTTTAATAATCTCATGCTCAAAGAATGGGAGCGTCCTAGCAGGCTCCCCAGAGTCCCTAAGAGTTGGGATAAGAGAGATCCCTTTCCTGCTGATGTGGTTAAACGTTGGTCATCCCTCCCGAAGTGGATGCCCCAATTCTGGGTTTGTCTAACACCTCTGTCATGCATTCCCATGACTCTACTACCCTGAAGGACAGTGAGGACCGGCGTATTGATCAACTGGCTTCCCATGCCTTTGCCTGTGTGGGGACGGCGCTGCGCCCGGTTTGTGCCTCTGCCATTACAGCTGTGGCTATTAGGACTCTGCTTAAGAGTTTCCTAGATGGAGCTCCTGATGTTTCTAGTGAAGAGTATAAGGCACTCTCGCGTTGAGGTATTTGTTGCTTATGTCCTCTCTGCCTTGGATGATACCATTAGGATGTGTGGCAGAGCCTCTGCCTTGGTGGTGGCTATACGCCACTCTGTTTGGCTGCGCCAGTGGGCAGCTGACAACGCTGCCAAGAAGGCTGTCGCTGGTTTTCCCTTCAAAGGATTCAAAAGGAGATTTGTGGGGTAGGGGCAGAGGATGTGGACGCCCTGGCCCATCCTGGGGCTCCAAACCTAAACTTTACCCCAAGCCCCCTCAGGCATGAAGGGGCACCCTCACCCATCCGGGTGGGGGGACGGCTTCAGCGCTTTGCTCACATCTGGAAGCATCATATCTCAGACCGGTGGATTCAGGAGGTAGTGTCCTCTGGTTACAAGATAGTTTGCTGCCTGGCCGCCCCCAAGATTCAGATCCCGGATGTCTCAGGACCCCATGTCAGCTCGGGCTCTGATTCTGGCGGTGCAAAGCCTTCTGGAGCTGGGGGTCATCTGTCAGGTCCCCTTACGAGAAAGGGGCAAGGGTTTTTATTCCAACCTTTTTATCGTGCCCAAAAAGGATGGGTCAGTCAGGCCCATCCTGGACCTAAAGATCCTCAACAAATTTGTCAGAGGCAGGCTCTGCCATCAGTTCCTGCGTCCACTTCATGACGTCTGTGGACATCAAAGATGCTTACCTTCATATTCTTGTTTTTTTCCAGGTCATCAAAGATCCCTCAGGTTCACTCTGGAGTATCGGCACTACCAATTTGTGGCATTGCCCTTCGGTCTCACTTCAGCTCCCAGGGTGTTTACCAAGGTGTTGGCAGGAGTGATGTCTCTGCTCAGGTCTCGGGGCATTCGCGTCCTGCCCTATTTGGACCACATTCTCATCACTTCCCAGTCCCTCCATCAGGCAGAGCTGGATACTCGGCAAGTAGTGTCCACACTGGAGTCATTTGGCTGGGTGATCAACCATCCCAAATCTTCCCTGTCTCCCTCCTTGGTGACACCTTTTCTGGGAATGAATCTGGATACAGTCCAGGCAAGGATTTTTCTTCCTCAGCAGAAGGTGGACAATCTGTTAGCGCAGGTTCAGTTCCTTCTGTCTTGCCCTCATCCCTCTGTCAGGCAGGGAATGCAGCTGGTGGGCCTGATGGTGTCGTGCTTCGAGGCGGTTCCTTATGCCCAGTTTCACATGAGGCCTCTGCAACTCCACCTGTTAGTATGGGACAAGGATCCTGCATCCTTGGACCAGGTCCTTGCTCTGTCCCCCCCCCAGCCAGGCGATCCCTCTTGTGGTGGCTGGACTCCAGGAACCTGTTGGCGGGCAGATCCTTTCTGGCCCCCTGCTGGGAGACGGTCACCATGGATGCCAGTCTGACAGGTTGGGGGGGCTTCTGGAAGTCCCTACAGTTCCAAGGGCGTTGGGACCCTCGGGAGACCCACAACCCTATCAACATTCTGGAACTGAGGACGATCAGGTTGGTTCTGGCTCACTTGACCCAACACCTTCGGGGCCGGCCTGTTCAGGTACGCTCGAACCACCAGACGGCGGTTGCCTACATCAATCAGGGAGGGACGCGGAGCAAGGGGGCCCTCAAGGAAGTGTCCCTGATCCTGTCCTGGTCGGAGGACAATGTTCCCTGCATCTCAGCTGTGTACATTCCGGGGATGGAGAATCTGCAGACAGACTCTCTGAGCAGGGGGACCTCTCGCCTTGAAGAATGGTCCCTCAGCGACCAGGGTGTTTCACTCTGTGTCACCGTTGGGGTCAGCCAGATGTGGATCTGTTTGCGTCCCGTCACAATCACAAGCTCCCAGCCTTTGTCTCCCTGTCCCAGGATCCTCTGGCCTTGGCCACAGATGCGCTAGGCGGGGCTTTCAGCTTCTGTATGTCTTCCCCCCCCCCCCCCCCCCATTCCCCCTGTTGGGCAGGGTTCTGTGCAAGATAGCTCAGGAAGGGGTGCCAGCAATCCTGGTGGGTCCCTGGTGGCCAAGAAGAGTGTGGTTCACAGACATAGTGCAGCTGGCAGTAGATCAGTATGCTCTGCCCAGGGTTCCAGACCTACTAACTCGCCATCCCAATTTGCAAACGCTGGCTTTGACGGCCTGGCTGCTGAAACCTCCATCTTGATGGAAAAGGGGCTGTCTGCCCCTGTTAACACCATGATTAGGGCTAGGAAGAAGTCTTCTTCTATTTACTATAGGGTTTGGCGTGCCTACATTGACTGGTGTGAGTCTAGGTCTCTTCCCTGTCGTGTGTTCTCTATTCCCAGGATTCTGGAGTTCCTTCAACATGGTTTGGATCTGCTGCTTCAACTCAGTACTCAGACTCTGAAGGGTCATGTTTCTGCCCTGGTTTTCTTCCAAAGATCTTTTGCTCCGCATTCTCTGGTCAAGACCTTTTTCCAGGGGTTACTCATGTGCGTTCTCCACGTATGCCTATGTTGCTGGGATTTGAACTTGGTCCTTTCTGCCTTGCATTGTGCAACCTTTGAACCTGTGCATGAGGCTGCCTTGGCCATTCTTACTCTCAAGGTTGTGTTTTGGTGGCTATCACTTCTGTTAGGCGTGTTTCTGAGTTGGCGACGCTTTCCATCCATCCCCCCTACTTTGAGAGACACCTGGACAAGGTGGTGTTTCGCGTCAAGACAGATTTTCTGCCTAAAGTTGTGTCTACTTTTCATCTTAATCAGGACATTGTTCTACCTTCCTTGTGCCCTAATCCTAGTAACACTAAGGAGAGGGTTTTGCATTCCCTGGATGTGGTCAGGAATCTGAAGTACTATCTGGTGGCTACTGCACCTTTCAGGAAAACTGATGCTCTTTTTGTGGTCCCTTCTGGTCCTAGGAAGGGTCTGGCTCCTGCTAAATCTACTATCAGCAAATGGATCCAACAGGCGGTGATTCAGGCCTATTCTGCTAAGGGGAAGAATCCTCCCTTCCGCCTTACTGCTCATTCCACTCGTGCTATTGGTGCCTCTTGGGCTTTTCAGCACCAGGCTTCTGTTGAACAAGTTTGCAAGGCCGCTACTTAGTCTTCTGTTCATACTTTTTCCAAGTTTTACAAGGTTGATGTTAGGGCCTCAGCTGATGCTGCTTTTGGCCTCAAAGTTCTGCAGGCGGCAGTGGTCTAAACTGTCTGCTGTTACCTTTGGGGATTCCACCCTACTTTACGGACACTGCTATTGGATTTCTCAGACGTAAAGAATCTTATCTGGAGCAGGACGTACTGTATACTAAGAATAATTCAATTCTGTGATTACTCACCTGTAGAATTCGTATTATAAGTATACAGTACGTCCTGCTCCACCCCACCCTTGGTTTCATTATTCTTGGATCCCCTGCATGGCGATTGTTATTGTTGGTTTAGTTAATGGTTGGTTATGTTATTCTCTCGGCTTCTTGTTAACGGCTTTTCAATACTGGGGATTTGTGGGAGGTCCCGGGTATTTGAGGGGCCGGGAGGAGCCAATTTCCCTGTCTCTGCAGTCCAGCGCCATCTGGCGGATTTATACCCAGACATAAAGGATCTTATCTGGAGCAGGACGTACTGTATACTCATAATACCAATTCTACAGGTGAGTAATCACAGAATTGTATTTTTAATTATTGTGCTGCCACCCCCCCCCCCCCCCCCAAAAAATAGGGGGATTGCATTGCAACAGGCGTCAACCTCCTTTTCACAGAGCCTGTACAGTATTACATTTGGTGCTTTTCCTGCACTTCCAGCTGGCTCTAAGGGTCTCTGGCACATCTGCTTTTAACAGGCCTGGGCTAGCACATCGGGCAGTCGGCTGGAAGCTAGCGAATGCAGAGCACCCACTGTCTCCAGTCGGCTCTGCAGCTTGGGCACTGACAGATGAGTCTTTTGTGAGACGCCAAAGCCCACGCAAAAAAGATAAATTGGGCTCAAAATGACATTTGGCGCCATCTAGGTTGCCCAAGTCACAATTCAAGTTTTGTACAAATAAAGTAAAATATTCATTATAACATAAAACATGGCCTATTACAGTTCTGCCCATTGTGGTCTATGGGATCTAAACCTACAGCACCACTATAAACTGATGCAGCAGAAATAAGAGCACCCACCGCTTCCGAACCCTCTGTGCCTCCCATCCTCGGCTGTCTGATCGGGTGAGGAGCATTAGGGTCAGTTGCTTAAGGAGCGCTGCTCCAAGCTGCAGACCCTGTCACACAAAGGGTAGCCCGCCATAGGCTTTATGGTGAGCCTATTAGGGATGCGGAGTTCCTGTCCTGGCTTCTGAGGGGGTGAGTGTTTTGGGGACTATGTGCCTTGTTCTGGTGTTTGGGGGTCCCCCCCCCCCTGGCCTGGGCTCTCGCCGCTGCCTGCTCGCTCTCCTCTGAACCCCCCCTCCCCGCCGTGTGTTCGGGGGGGGCGGTGGTAGCGGTGAGTGTTTTTAGCTATTTAAAATGGTTTTTTTAAACTGTTTTTCGCCGCCGCTTAGTATTACGCTCCACGGCGGGCGGCACTATATCTGTGAGGCGTTCTTGCTGTGTGGTGATGACGCCGGCGCGGTTAAGTGAGCACAGTTTTCGCGCTCCTCGGGGGACGCGTATTGCGTCGTCCTCCCGCGGCCCACCCCTCAAGGTTCCTCTGCCGGCGCCATTTTGATTCTGCTGCGCGTCTGGGGCCCCTCTTCCTGAGCTGCGGCGGTGATCTCTGCCTGTGTCATTTAGCAAGAAGCTACACCTGGCTCCCACGCCCTCCCTCTTTACTGAGGAATATGAGGACATTGATGCTTCTGGTGACCGTTACTCCCTAGAGGAGGGGGAGCTTTTCCCGGGCTCTGACTCCTCTGGGGACCAGCAGTTGGGCTGCGACAGTGACCCTGGGTCTGAGTCTGGGGAGGATCGATGGTTCCCTGATGAAACTGATAGTATTTCTCACATTTTTGAAATCTTGCACATTGGAGTTCCCTGAGCAGAGCCACTTCACTAATATGATGCTCAAGGAGTGGGAACGTCCTAGTAGATTGCCCGGGATGCCCAAAGGGTTGGATAAGAAGTATCCGTTTCCTGCTGACCTGGTTAAGCGATGGTCGGGTCCCCCTGAGGTGGACGCTCTTGTTCTAGGGCTGTCCCAACACCTCTGTCATGCCTTCCCCTGACACTATTACACTGCGAGACAGCGAGGACCGGCGTATGGATCAGCTGGCCTGCCATGCCTTTGCGTTTGTGGGGGCTGAGCTGTGCCATTACAGCTATTGCCCTTAAGCAGCTCAAGCTTCTCTGTGATGGCGCTACGGCTGGTAGGAGGGGGGACGACTATAGGGCCCTCTTGCTTTGCTCTGATTTTGTTGCTTTTATCTTTACTGCCATGGATGATGCCGTACGGCTGGGTGGTAGGGCCTCTGCACTTCTGGTGGCTATGCGCCGCTCTGTTTGGTTGCGGCAGGGGGCAGCTGGCGCTGCTGCTAAGAAGGCTCTCACTGGTTTCCCCTTTGCGGGGCTGCGGCTCTTTGGTGAGCGCCTGGATGTTCTAGCCAAGGATGGTAGGCTGCCTCAGCGTAGGAGGCAGCCTCGGCCTTTTCGGGGGATCTGCTTCCCTCCCCTCCTTTCGTGCTACCAGAGGAGGTCGTGGCCGCAGAGATTCTTGGGGCCGTGGCAGATCCTGTGGTCGTCCCGGTCTCTCATGGGGTTCCAAGCCCCCTCAGGCATGAGGAGGCGCCCTCACCCATCCGGGTAGGGGCACGGCTTCAGCTCTTTGCTCACATCTGGAGGCTCTGCGCCTCAGACCGGTGGATTCAGGAGGTGGTGTCCTCCGGTTACAAGATAGAGTTTGCAGCCTGGCCGCCCCCAAGATTCCTCAGATCCCGGATGTCTCAAAACCCTCTGCCAGCTCAGGGTTTGCGCCTTGCAGTTCAACGCCTGTTGAGTCAGGAGTCTTTTGCCTGGTGCCTTCCCAGGAACGGGGTCAGGGGTTCTACTCCAATCTTTTCACGGTTCCCAAGAAGGATGGGTCTCTGAGGCCCATCCTGGACTTGAAGGGTCTCAAGTTTGTCAGGTTCAAGCACTTTCACATGGAGACGCTACGCTCGGCTGTCAGTACCCTTCGCCCGGCCGACTTCATGACCACCGTGGACATCAAGGGTGCTTATCTTCATGTGCCAGTCTTTCCAGATCATCAGAGATTCCTGAGGTTCACTCTAGAGGATCAGCATTTTACTTTACCAAAGTACTGGCGGGCGTGATGGCTCTGCTGCGGAATCAGGGCATTCGCATCCTCCCTTACCTGGACGACATTCTGATTGCGACTCAGTCTCTTCATCAGGCCGAGAAGGACACCCAGGTGGTGACTTCCACTCTCGAGCCCTTCGGCTGGGTGATCCAACTTTCCCAAGTCTTCACTGTCTCCATCTTTGGTGAGGTCCTTTCTGGGCAAGACTCTGGATACCTCTCAGGTCAAGGTGTTCCTGCGTCAGCAGAAAGTGGAGGGCCTTCAGAAGCAGGCACGGGCTCTGCTCTTGTTAGTGGGCCTGATGGTGTCCTGCTTCGAGGCTCGTGGCGGATGGACTCAAGGAACCTTCTTGTGGGCAGGACTTTTCTGCTCCTGTGCTGGGAGACTGTCACCACAGATGCCAGTCTGACCAGTTGGGGGGGGGGTTTGGAAGTCTCTGAAGTTCCAGGGTCGGTGCGACCCACAGGAGGCCCATGCTCCCATCAATGTCCTGGAACTGAGGGCGATCAGGTTGGTTCTTTCTCAGCTGACCACACACCTTCGGGGTCGGGCAGTTCAGATCCGCTCGGACAACCAGACGGCGGTGGTCTACATCAATCATCAGTGAGGGACTCGGAGCAAGCGAGCCCTCAAGCAAGTGTCCCTGATACTGTCTTGGGTGAAAGAGAATGTTCTTGCATTTTGGCGGTCTACATTCCGGGGGTGGAGAACCACGAAGCAGACTCCCTGACCAGGGGGATGTCTCGGCTGGGGGAATGGTCCCTCAGCAACAAGGTATTTCACTCTTTGTCACTGCTGGGGTCAGCCGGATGTGGACCTGTTTGCGTCCCGCCACAATCGCAAGCTTCCTGTTTTGTTTACCTGTCACAGGATCCTCTGGCCTTCGCCACGGATGCGCTAGCAATGCCTTGGACGGAGTTTCGGCTCCTCTGTGTTCTCTCCTTTTCCTCTGCTGGGCAGGGTGCTGCGCAAGATAGCCCAGGAGGGGGTACCAGCCATCCTGGTGGCCCCCTGTTGGCCAAGGAGGGTGTGGTTCGCAGACGTCATGCAGTTGGCAGTAGATCGGTACGTTTTGCCCAAGGATCCAGACCTTTTGACTCAGGAACAGCTGCGCCATCCCAATTTACAAACGCTGGCTTTAACGGCTTTGCTGCTGAGACCTCCATCTTGATGGACAAGGGGGTCCCGGCCTCTGTTACTATGATTCGGGCTAGGAAGAAGTCCTCGTCCTTTATCTACTACAGGGGTCTGGCATGCTTATATTGACTGGTGTGAGTCCAAGTCTTTTCCTTGTCGGGTGTTTTCCATCCCCAGGATTCTGGAATTTTTGCAACATGGTTTGGATTCGGGCCTTCCACTTAGTACCCTCAAGGGACAGGTGTCAGTTCTGGCAATTTTTTTCCAAAGATCCTTTGCCAATCACCGGTTGGTTAAGACTTTTTTCCAGGGAGTTACGCATGTGCGTCCACCACGTAAACCTATGCTACCTGTTTGAGGCTTGAATCTGGTGTTGTCTGCTCTACAGGGTCCTCCCTTTGAGCCTATTCGTGGGGCTGCGTTGCCCATTATGACTCTTGAGGTGGCCTTTTTGGTGGCTATTACTTATTTACTTAGTTATTTACTTAGTTACTGAGCTGGCAGTGCTTTCCATCAAACTTCCTTATTTTGAGAGGCATCAGGATAAGGTGGTGTTTCGGCTTAAGCCGGATTTCTTGCCTAAGGTTGTAAGTGCTTTTCATCTCAATCAGGACATTGGTTTGCCGCCTTTGTGCTCTAACCCTGCTAATTCCAAGGAGCGGACCCTTGATTCTCTGGATGTTGTCAGGGCTCTGAAGTTTTATTTGGTTGCTACTGAGCCTTTCAGGAAATCTGATGCTCTTTTTGTTCTTCCTGCTGGACCTAGGAAGGGTTTGCCTCTGGCTAAATCCACTATCGGCAAGTGGATCGGCAGGTGGTGGTTCAGGCCTATTCTGCTAAAGGGAAGGTTCCTCCCTTCCAGATTACTGCTCATTCCACTCGTGCTATTGGTGCATCTTGGGCTTTTCAGCACCAAGCTTCTGTTGAACAAGTTTGTAAGACCACGACTTGGTCTTCTGTTCATACCTTTTCCAAGTTTTACAAGGTTGATGTTAAGGCCTCGGCTGATGCTGCCTTTGGTCGCAAGGTACTTCAGGCGGTGGTGGTTTGAACTGCCTGTTGCTACTTTTTGGGGATCCCACCCTACCTTATGGACACTGCTGTTGGACGTCCCATATGTAAGGACTTCTTAAAGCAGGCCGTGCCATGCAATAGGAAAAAGACAATTCTGTAAGTACCAGGGCTGTGGAGTCGGAGTCGAGGAGTCGGAGGAAATTTTGGGTACCTGGAGTCGGAGTCGGCAAACAATGCACCGACTCCTACTAAATTTTGATTTAGCAAGTTTAAACGTCCCAATTCACAAAAAGTTATAATTAATGACTTCTCTATTGTTAGAATAAAGACCAATGCATGCAGTGCCTTACGTAACTGCAAAACGAACATGCTTTTCATGTGCTTCACTATATGGCACGCAACGCACAATTAGAAGCGGCAATACTTTTGCATAGTGTTGTGTTCTGCTGTTACAGGGAACCCATGGGTAACCTAGCCTCTCACTGATAAGGGATTAAGTAAATATGTTTTTTGCAGGACTAGAGACACTTGTATAGGTGAAGGGAATGGAGGACCAATAGTTCAAGACTGAAGCTGTACCATTGGAAAAACTGCTGTCATTCAGCAAAAGGCTATAAAAACTTGTAAACTTCGATTGTTAGCTTAAACTTTAAACATGACTATGGGATTCTACTAGGGAAATCATGTTTTATAATAAAGGCCCCTTTCTGGATCCTCCCACTGCCCTATCTTCAGCAGAAGATCAGCACACAGAAAGGAGAAGGCAGCTTCTGCCCAACTACCTCTCTGCTAGAAGTAATGACATGTATGTTGCCTTTCTTTCCTTCAAGGCATGTATAAAATACATTCACATATTAATACAGAGGAGTCGGAGTCTCGGAGTCGGAAGTACAAAAAACTGAGGAGTCGGAACCTTTATCTACCGACTCCACAGCCCTGGTCACTCACCTTTGCATGGCACGGCCTGCTTCACCCCACCCTTGTTATCGTTATTCTTTGTTGCCTCTTTATGGTGATTGTTCCAAGTTAGTTGGGGTTTGTTACCTTTTTTACATTTATTACCTCCCGGCTTCTTGTGTAACTGCTTGTCAATACTGGAGAAGTCTATGGTGATTCCTGTTTTTATATGGGGCTGGGGGGCCACAACTCTTCTGCAGTGCACTGCGCTACCTTGTGGCAGAATATCCCATACGTAAGGACTTCTTGAAGCAGGCCGTGCCATGCAAAGTAAAAACAATTCTACAGGTAAGTACTCACAGAATTGTCTTTTTTTGTCTAGACTATAAATGCTGGTAGTAGAAACCTAAAGTGGAACAAAACCCGAGGTTCCAGGACCAGCTGCCCTGTGTTTTGTTCCGCTTTAAGACAAGTTGGTTGCTTTAATTTGCCAGGATGTATAAAGAGCTAATGTGGATAGATGCTTGTTGCAGATGTAGAGAGGATGTTTGTCATTTTATTCTGAATGTCTCTTCAAGCCTTGGTGTTTGCATACGATTTCCATGCTGGAGCGGAGACCATGATGAGCAGGCATTTTAACGACCCCAGCGCAGATGCCTATTTTACCAAGAGAAAGTGGGGTAATTATTTTACTTTTATCACTTTGGTTGTTGCCTTAACTTTGTTATAGAGCATTGGTTAGGCATAATATGTTGCTTTACCTGGTCTTCTGTGTAGTTAAGCTGTAGGACTTCTATTGAACTCTATTTTATGAACTACTTGGTCATATGTTTGGTTTAAAATGGACATAACCTAATTTAGTATGCCTGTCTGCTTAAATCTGAGTGCTTGCCTCACCTATGACCCACATGACCAGCAGCAAATGGGCTTTGTCCTTGTCTACTTTTAATTGGGTCAACACCTTTAAAGGAAATGGTGCTCCTATATATCCCTCCCCAGGACAATTCAGATTGCTGCACATGAAAATGTATTTACCTTTTACTTACTCCTGCTGTGGTCAATTTTACAAATAAAAAGGCATTACGTGGAACTGCAGGCTGCCTGCAAAGAGGAAGTACTGCTGGGTTTTCTGCTGCTGTGCATTGTGGGTTACGTCAATTGAATCTAGGCACCAGCACAACCTGGATGATGGGAAAGGAAGCTCCAAAATGACCACTAACAGTAGAAAATCAGTGGGGCCGCATTGCAGCTTTGAGTGGATGCAAGAGCAAATGTAAGTGTCCCAAAACGTCCTCCAGGGCAGCCCAGGCAAATAGCTCCTCCCACCTAGACATGAAACACAAACTGGAAATGATTAAATACCCCGCCCCTTCCTCCTGGACCTCAGTGTTTGTTTCCTCCCTGGAAACAAGCTGGATTCCTTTGTCCTGTTTAATGATTCAGTATTGTGCATGCAGCTAGGGAAAGGGATATTTGAGGAGGTTGTTGGTCTGGTTTAAAGCAAACCAATCCCACCCCCCATATAAAAAAACAAAGGCCCAAAGTACTTTCCCATGTCAGATCCAGGTGTTCCTGCAGCATGCAGCTGACAACTGTGCTAGCTGCTTCTGAGTTTGTCGTGCTGTAAACACGCTACATGAACCAGCGGATCACTTGCCAATGATGGCAGTCACATGCCAGCAATCCTCAGCTACTTTCCCAGAGGTCCCCCCCACCGCAATGCTGGCACCTCACTGGAAGAAAAGCCGACCACTGTCTGTGAGGGGCCAATACATACAATGTGGGATACCCCACACAAAACTTCACACAACCAAAATGTATCCAATGTACAAGTACACAAATAAACATATTAAAACCGATTAAAATACAATGAAAGCACAAGGCAGGGAGGCAGATGGCATAATCACAAAAATATGATACATGCTCACACCTGAGCCATCAACTAGGTACAAGGAATAAATCATTACCAATTGATCAGAAACGATCACCTTAATCCTAACTAAGTGCAATCAATGAATGAATAAACTCACAATGCAAAAATGTATACTCCAAGTGATCGCGTAAACCGGACCTTCAGCATGATTTAATAAAGAGCCCAAACCCTTAAAAACTATTCCTCAGAATCAAAAATGAATATATTTTAAAGTTTTTAGTCACTTATTATTCTTTCCCCCACCGGGCTGCAACTCTGTTCAGGACTCTAGGAAACGGGCGCCGCCATCTTGACTTAAAAGAATCACACATACTGAGGAGAGCAGGATAAAGTACGGGGGGGGGGGGGGTTATAGCTGTGCTTTGCACAGAGAGCAGAGCTGGGGTCAGGGAAAGGGCAGCAATCCCAGAATGTAGAGCGACACAGTTGGAAGACACTTCCTGTTTGCAGGATGCCTGAAGCTTCATGAGCCGCCATCTTGGGTGTTTAAAGGTTCATAAAATGCAGTAAATGCAGGCATGATTATTTTAAATGTGAGCAATCTGTATGTATGGGGAGTGGGAAACATATAAGACCATTATTCAGGGTGAAGGTCTGCTTTAATAGTGCTAACTATAAAGTTAATTTTAAATGGGACACAATGTGTCAAGTGTTGGAAAAAACAAAGTCACAAAATTAAAACCATCATCGGATCAAGAGGTAGTTACCATCCAACATCGCCCTACAACAGACCCCCAGAAGCCATGCGTTCCGTGCGAGCACCTCATCAGGCAACTGTGAGGCACAGCGTAATGTCAAATTCTGCACCCGGGAGGATTGTGGCATACATACCCCTGTGTGTAGCAAGACGTTTGAGAGCCTGGCGCCCTGGTAAGGTAAGTAGGCAGTTAATAAGCGCTTTGCATGCTTATTGTGGGGTAAAAAAAATGAAAAAGTAGGTCCTCATCCAGTGAGAGCCGTCTGCCGTGACTGTCAGTCAGCTTTCATTGGTATCTGTGTGGAGTGCTCTGCCGCATTCCTGGCAGTGTGCGCGGCTGCGCTATCTAGATACAGAAGATTGACTTAGTTTGGACTGCACTTGTCTTAAGGCATCTTTACACGTCATTCATGTCTGTGCATTTCTGTAAATCAAAGTTGGAGCAAATTAAATAACTTGAGTTGTTTCAGGCCAGCACGATGGTCCATTGCCTCGTCAACATGCTGGATTACTACCGGAGTCCCTCATTTGGGCCTACATCGTTCAGCTGAGCTCAGCATTGCGAACTATTCACACAGCCGGCCTAGCCTGTCGTGTAATGGATCCAACGAAGATTCTCATCACTGGCAAAACCAGGTAAGTCTATGTTCCCTCTTCAGCTCTGGAAAGGTGCACTAAAGTCCTTTTAAATACATAAATTCTGTACCGGGGATTAACTCCTAATAGTCATTTATGACAGATGATATAAAGTAATATATTCTCAGTGTGCCCCACACCCCACTTCCCCTTTAATTCTTACAATCGGGTTACTCCACCGCCAGGTGGCGACTTTGCAGAGAGAAGTCTTGAAAACGAGCCCCCTTCCGGCCTATATATACCTGGGACCTCCCACTTAACACCAGTGTTTTCTCTCTGCATGAGGCAACAAGACAGAAGAAAGAAGTCTCCTGCTTGCAGGTAGACGGGGTCTTACCCCGGCACCCCCTTTGGGTCTATTTCTGCCCAGTTTTGATTGTTTACCTAGATGGTTAATGGAAGCCTCCCAGCCTCGGCCGTTCACTGGGCAACGGTAGATGGCACAATAGGTGCCTAGGAGCTTATCTCCTCCGCTCGAGCCCACACGTGGGGCAATGCGGCTATCCGGCATGGTGATCCGGATTTGGGATGCCCCTGTCCCGAGGTTCCCCTTTGGCCTTTTCTCTCCCGTTACGGTCCCTTCTCCCTTCACTATGGGGGGTGGTTTTTGGGGGGTTCTTATACTGTGTGCATGTGTGTTTTAACGTTAGTGCTGATTAGAGAGTGCTGGCAGTCTCGGGCTCAGTGCCGCAGGTAGCGCTCATGCGGCATGGACTGCTAAGGCTGTGATGTGTGGCATGTTTCCCCCCCCCCCCCCGACTCCGAGGGCGTCGGCGTGGCTTGAGCTGGTTGTCTTGCAGCTCGTCCCCGCCGCACTTTCTCCTTCTAATCAAGGAGTCAGGTGCGGGGGACTCGGCTGCAGGTTGCTGGCTAGCTGCTGCTCTTCGTACAGGTAAACGGTCCCCACCTCGTGTGTGGGGCCGTCCTTTTTACTTTGTTTGCTTCAGCATGTTTATAAAAAGTGTATGTTGGCTGGCTTCAGTTTAACTCTTAAGCCACTCTGGGGCTTTGCTATTATAATTTTTTTTTTAATCCTCCCTTTCACGGGACATTAATTATAAAGGGGCATCCCGGGTGGCTTAGTGCGTAAAACCCTGGGTTGTTGCGAATACCATAAATTCACCATATGGAGGCTTCCGACAATACCGGAAATGGCTCTTCGGGGCCATCCAGGCTGTGTGGGGGCTGTGGGGGTTCCGCTCCCAGGCGATGATGTCATATTATGCATTCCATGTGCTGTCGCTCCGGCTTCTGGCTCCCCCCCTCCCTACCCCCCCTCCCTTATTCCGGTCATCTCCGTCATCTCCTACCCCCCCTCCCTTATTCCGGTCCCCATGTGACATTGTCAAGGGTGGGGATTCGCAAGCCGAGGTGTGTGCACAGTTGGCCAACCCCGAGAAAATAATTTCCGCCAAAGTAGCTCAGAAGGCTACAGCGAAGGGGAAACACCTTTCTCCAGCAGCACCTGTTTCGGAGGATGAGTCGTGTGAAATAGTGGATTGGTCCGATTGTCCCCCTGATGAGGAGGGGGAACTACTTGAGGAGTCGGATGAGCCTGCAGATCAGCTAGGGATTGACGCTCAGCAATGAGGGGCTGCCCTTACCCGTGCAGGTGGGGGGACGATTGCGACACTTTTCCCTGGTCTGGGACCAGGAGGTTCCGGACAGATGGATCCAGGAGGTGGTGTCGTCCGGTTACAAACTGGTTCTTTCGGTCTCGGGTGCCCACCGATCCTTTGGCCGCACAGGGGCTCCTGGCGTCGGTAAGGAATCTTTTGGAAATGGTGGTCATCCGGCCGGTGCCGCGCTTAGAGGTGGGCCTCGGTTTCTATTCCAATCTTTTCGCAGTCCCCAAAAAGGACGGGTCAGTTCGTCCCATCCGGGACCTGAAATTGCTCAACAGGTTCATCCGTTTCCGGAAGTTTCGCATGGAAACTTTGCGTTCGGCCATCGGTTCTCTTCGGCAGGGGGACTTCATGACGTCCATAGACATCAAGGATGCTTACCTTCATGTTCCCATATGCCGAGCTAATCAGCGTTTTCTTCGGTTCATGATGAACGACCAGCATTTTCAATTCGTGGCACTTCCGTTTGGCCTGACCTTGGCCCCAAGGGTGTTCACCAAGGTGCTGGCAGGGGTGATGGCCATCTTCAGATCTCGGGGCATTCATGTCGTACCTTATTTGGACGACCTTCTCAACATGGCTCCGTCCCTCAATCAATCAGAGACTGACACCAGGATGGTGGTCTCCACGCTGGAAAGCTTCGGTTGGGTGATCAACTTTCCCAAGTCCTCCCTCGCTCCAGCCAGGGTGGTGTCCTTTCTGGGAATGCAGTTGGACTCTTGTCAACACAGGGTGTTTCTCCCTCAGTCCAAAATTTATCTGATTCAGGAGTTGGCTCGGGTCCTTCTTTCCAATCCTCGGCCGTCCATCCGTCTGGGGATGAGGCTGGTAGGTTTGATGGTTGCCTCGTTCGAGGCAGTGCCTTTCGCTCAATTTCACACGAGGACGCTGCAGCTTCATCTGTTGGCGTCCGGGACCGGCGACCACGGTCGTTGGATCGGCCCTTCCAGTTGTCCTCCCGGGTCCGGCAGTCCCTCCAGTGGTGGTTGGTCTCGACCAATCTCTCGAGGGGCAGGTCTTTCCTGACTCCTCTTTGGGAAATTGTCACCACGGACGCCAGTCTTTCGGGATGGGGGGGATTCTGGAAGGATCTTCAGTTCCAGGGGCAGTGGGGACCTCAAGAGGCCCACTTACCCATCAATATTCTGGAACTGAGAGCCATCCGTCTGGTTCTGGCTCTTCTGACTCAACATGTTCTGGGCCTTCCGGTCCAGGTCCGTTCGATTGTCTGAACAGCGGTTGCTTACATCAATCATCAGGGAGGGACTCGCAGTCTGGGTACTCTGAGAGGTATTCCTGATACTGACCTGGGCGGAGGCCCATGTTCCTTGTCTCTCGGCAGTTTACATCCCAGGGATGGAGAACCAGGAAGCGGACCTGCTGAGCAGAAGAATGGGAGAATGGGCTCTCCATCCTCAGGTTTTTCGGTCACTGTCTCCGATGGGGGACACCGGAGGTGGACCTGTTTGCCTCTCGTCACAATTGCAGGCTCCCGAACTTTGTGTCGCTCTCCCAGGATCCTCCGGCTCTGGCAGTGGACGCAATGTCCCTGAGCAGGGGGGATCTGGGGTTTCTGTACCTGTTTCCCCCGATACCCATGCTGGGCAGGGTGGTACGGAAGCTGGCTCTGGAAAAGGTGTCCGTCATTTTCGTGGCTCCAAGGTGGCCAAGGCGAGTATGGTTCGCAGACATCGTTCGGCTGGCAGTGGACCAGCTCGTTCTGCCTCTTCGGCCCGATCTGCTCACTCAGGGTCAGCTGTGTTACCCCAATTTACCAACGCTGGGTTTGACGGCTTGGCTGCTGAAACCTCCATCTTGGAGGAGGGTCTTTCTGACTCGGTCGTTAAGACTCTGATCAGTGCCCGGAAGAGGTCTTCTATCATCTACTATAGGATTTGGAAAGCCTATCTCGCTTGGTGTGAGATTAGATCTTTGCCTTGTAGGGTCTTTTCGGTTTCCAGGATTCTGGAGTTTTTGCAATCAGGGCTGGACTCTGGTCTTCAGCTGAGTACTTTGAAGGGGCAAGTTTCTGCCTTATCTTTTTTTCAGAAGCGTTTTGCGCTTCATCCTAATTTAAAACTTTTTTCCAGGGGGTGGCGCATGTGCGGCCTACCAGGAAACCTTTACTCCCTGTTTGGGACTTGAATTTGGTTCTTTCCGCTCTTCAGGCTCCTCCCTTTGAGCCTTTGCAAGATATTGCTTTGTCTACCCGGACTCAGAAGACTGTCTTCTTGGTAGATATCACTTCGGTTCGGCGTGTCTCGGAGCTGCCGGCCTTGTCTATTCAGGCGCCCTACTTTGAGAGGCATCAGGATAAAGTGTTTTTTTGGTTCAAACCGGACTTTCTTCCTAAGGTTGTTTCTGCTTTTCATTTGAATCAGGATATTCTTCCCTCCTTGTGTCCTAAGCCTAAGAATGACAAGGAGAGTGTTTTGCATTGTTTGGATGTAGTACGCTGTGTTAAGTACTATTTGATTGTTACTTCTCCTTTTCGTAAAACTCATGCTTTTTTTGTTGTGCCCTGTGGGCCTAGGAAGGGTTTGGCGCCGCCCAAATCTTCCATTAGCAAATGGATACGTCAGGCCGTTATTGCGGCCTATTCTGCTAAGGGGAAAGTCCCCCCTTTCCGTATCGCTGCTCATTCTACTCGCGCCGTTGGAGCGTCTTGGGCTTTTCAGCACCAAGCTTCTGTTGAACAAGTTTGTAAGGCTGCTACTTGGTCTTCTGTTCATACTTTTTCTAAGTTTTACAAGGTTGATGTGCGGGCCTCAGCGAATGCTGTGTTGGGCCGCAAAGTTCTGCAGACTGCTGTCATTTAAGTTATGCTTCACCTTGCCTTTGGATGCCCATCCCTTGTGGACACTGCTTTTGGATGTCCCAATCGTAAGAATTAAAGGGGAAGCGGGGTGTGTGGCACACTGAGAATAATACCATTTTGTGAGTACTCACCTGAAAAATGGATATTGTCAGTGTGCCACACACCCCGCTTCACCCGCCCTTTTCGGTATCCCGATTCCTTTTATATGGTGAAGCTTTTTCTTTATTTTGAGGTTACCATTGGATTTCCTGGTACCTTGTCTTTCTGCTTTTTAAATAACTGGTGATTGAGTGGGAGGTCCCAGGTATATATAGGCCGGAAGGGGGCTCGTTTTCAAGACTTCTCTCTGCAACGTCGCCACCTGGCGGTGGAGTAACCCGATGTAAGAATTAAAGGGGAAGTGGGGTGTGTGGCACACTGACAATATCCATTTTTCAGGTGAGTACTCACAAAATGGTATTATTCCAAGTATGTCACACACCCCGCTTCAAAACATTCATTACATGTGGGTTATACTGTCCTGTAAAGGGCGATCTTGCAGAGATGTAAAGAAAACAAGTAAGCCCCTCCCAGTCCATAAATACCTGGGACCTCCCACTCATTCCCCAGTCTTTCATCTCTGCAGTCGGCGAGCAAGTCAGAAGATGGATGTCTCCTCCTTGCAGGTAGCCGGGGTGACTCCCGGCCCTCTATTTGATCTATTTCTGCCTGGATCCCCTTATTTGATTTTACCTTGCCTCCCAGCCTAGGCTGCTGGTCCGGGCAAGGGTAGATGGCACCCTATGGTGCTTAGGAGCTATGCTCCACCATGAGACCCCATACCGAGGGGTAGGCAGTTCGCCGGTTGGTGATCCTGGGGTGGGATGCCCTGTCCCTTGACTATCCACCTCCAGCGTGGCTTCCCCCTCTCCCGGATGTCCTTTCTCCTTAAGGGGGGCCAGCCCTTCTCCCTTGTGAGTAAAAGCTTTATTTTTATTGGATTGTCTGTGTGTGGGTGCATATTCACTGTATGTGCTTCCACTGTTGCTTTTGCATTACCGGCTGCTGGTCGGTGGGGGAGTTTCTTCCCCTCAGGTGCGGTGGTTGAGGGGGCCGGGCGCTCGGCGCGATCGCCCCCGTGCTGCTGGCGCCGTGGCTGAGCCCGGCCACTGGCTGGGAGCCGCGCTGTGTGAATGGGGGGGGGTCGGGGCGCGACGCACGAACCCCGCCCGCCTTCTGCTTCTCTCCTCTCACGCCTTGTGTTGGAGGATGCCATTGTCGCCTTGTGAGTGGCCCTTGGGGCCTCATTTGCTTGTTTGCAGTTTTAGTGTCTTTCACTATGATGTGTATATATATATTTATATGTATGTTGCTGCATTATTTTAGTGGCCATGTTGCTTGTGTGCTGAATGGCCCTATCCTTGTGTCTTCCAGGTGGCCCTACATTGCTTAAGGGGGTGCTCCCGGTCCTAGGGTCCCTGGGTTAAATTGGGTTCATATGCAAATCCTCCCACTTGGGACATAAAAGGGGCATCCCGGGTTGCTTTTATTGCATAATTCCCTTGGTCATTGCGACTACCTATAAAATCACCGTATGGAGGCTTCCCCGGATTCAGGGCTTGGGCTCCTCTTGGGGCAATCCCGTAAGTGTTTGGGGTGTGGGGTATCACTTACTGGGGATGATGTAATCCTTTGCATACCAGGTGCGCAGCAGACTATTACGCGGCAGTCCGGACCCCAGGTGTCTGGTTCAGCGCCGCCGGTCTCTTCACCTACCCCTCTCCGCCTGATCCGTGCCCCATGTGACGTTGTCATGGGTGGGGAGTCGCAATCTGAGGTGTGTGCCAGATTGGCTAACCTTAAAAAGAATTTTTCTAGCGCTGTTGCCAGAAAGGCCCCGGCTAAGAGAAAGCACTTGTCTCCAGCCACGCCGGCTTTTGATTTGATGAGTTGATTCACTGGACTGGTCCGATTACTCCCCGCTAGAAGAAGGGGAGCTATTTGAGGAGTCGGATGGTTCTGACGATCAGCAGTTTGTTGGCGTGAGGCGTCTAAGCCGCGCTTGGAATTCCCTAATCATAAGCATTTTGATGGCATTTTAAGGAATGGGAGAGGTCTTCTAGGCTTCCAGGTGTTCCTCTGGGTTGGGATAAGATTTGTCCCTTTCCGGTGGATGCGGTGAAGCGTTGGTCGTCCCCTCCCGAGGTGGATGCCCCTGTTTTGGGGTTGTCTTCACCTCTATTTTGCATTCTCCTGATTGTTCTACTCTTAAGATGGTGAGGATAAACGCATTGACCAGATGGCTTGTCACAGTTTTGCCAGTGTCTGGTCTGCCTTGTGGCCTGTTTGTGCTTTGGCGCTTTTAGTAGTAGCTACCAGGTCGATTGTTAGGGACCTGTTGACTACTTCCAGGCTTGACCCGGTTAGTGAGGAGTTCACCGCCAGTGGGCGGCTGATTGTGTCCCAAGTAGTCGCTTACGGCCCTTCCCTTTTGGGGGTTGCGTCTCTTTTTTAAAAAAAAAAAAAAAAAAAATTGGATTTAGTCGCCAAAGGAGGTAAGTTACCTCAGCGAAGGAAGCAACGTCGTCCCTTTCGGGGGGCGGCTTCCTTTACCCCTTCCTTTCGTGGGGCCAGAGCTGGCAGGGGATTGGCTTTCTCCTCCTCCAGAGGTGATTCCTGGCACAGGGGCAGAGGATGTGCCCGTCCAGGACATAACTGGGGCTCTAAGCCCAAAGCCGCTGCCAAGCCAGCTCAGCAATGAGGGGGCGCCCTCACCCTGGCGGGTGGGGGGGGACGGTTGCGACACTTCAAGGTCTGGGACCAGGAGGTCTCATACAGGTGGATTCGGGAAGTGGTGTCTTCCGGTTACAAGCTGGAGTTCGAGATCCGGCCCCCTCCCAGATTCTTCAGGTCTCGGGTGCCTTCGGATTCTCTGGCCACGCAGAGGCTCCTGGCGGCAGTAAGGAATCTTCTGGACATGGCTGTCATTTGCCCGATGTCTCCCTCGGGAAGGGGCCTGGGCTACTATTCTAATCTGGTCACAGTGCCCAAGAAGGACGGCTCTGTTCGTCCCATCCTGGATCTGAAGCTCCTCAACAGGTTTATCCGTTCCCGGAAGTTCCGCATGGAAACGCTGTGATCAGCTATCAATTTGCTTCGTTAGGGGGACTTCATGATGTCCATAGACATCAAGGATGCTTATCTGCATGTTCCTATCTTCCCGGCACACCAGAGATTTCTCAGGTTCGTGGTGGAAAATCTGTATTTTCAGTTTGTGGCTCTTCCGTTCGGCCTTACCTCGGCTCCAAGGGTTTTCACCAAGGTGCTGGCAGGGGTGATGGCCCTCCTCAGAGCTCGGGGTATCCGCATAGTGCCATATCTGGACGACCTTCTCATTATGGCATCTTCTCTCAGCCAAGCGGAACTAGACACCAGAACTGTGGTATCCACTCTGGAGGGATTCGGCTGGGTGATCAACCTTTCCAAGTCTTCCCTCTCTCCGTCCAGGGTGGTTTCATTTCTGGGAATGTCTCTGGATACTTCTCAGACCAGGGTGTTCCTTCCTCGACCCAAGGTTCTTTTGATTCAGGAATTGACTCGGCTTCTTCTGTCCAACCTTCGCCCCGTCATCCGGATGGGGATGAGACTGGTGGGATTGGTGGTGGCTTCTTTTGAGGCGGTTTCCTATGCTCAGTTTCCCACAAGGACGCTCCAGCTCCATCTTTTGGTGGCCTGGGACAGGTGTCCGCTGTCATTGGATCAATCCTTTCTGATGTCCCCCTGGGTTCGGCATTCCCTTCGATGGTGGCTGGAACCAAGCAATCTGATGAGGGGCAGGTCCTTTCTGACCCCTCGTTGGAAGACAGTCACCACGGTTGTCAGCCTGTCAGGTTGGGAGGGTTTCTGGAAGGATCTTCATTTTCAGGGACTATGGGGGCCTCAGGAGGCGCACAATCCCATCAATGTTCTGGAGCTGAGAGCTATCAGGTTGGTTCTGTCTCACTTGACTCTTCAGTTACAGGGCTTACCGGTTCAAGTTCGGTCGGACAATCGGACGGCGGTCGCCTACATCAATCACCAGGGAGGGACTCGCAGCAGGAGTGCCCTCAGGGAAGTGCCCTTGATTCTTGCCTGGGCGGAGAGCCATGTCCCATGCATTTTGGCGGTGTACATTCCGGGAGTGGAGAACACGGAGGCGGACTCCCTGAGCAGGTGCTCATCTCGCTGGGGGGAATGGTCTCTCAATCCCAACGTTTTTTCGGTCTCTTTGCCACAGGTGGGGGACTCCTGAGGTGGACCTCTTTGCCTCTTGTCACAATCACAAGCTTCCGGCATTTGTGTCTCTTTCGCGGGATCCTCTGGCTCTGGCAGTGGATGCCATGTCTCTGAGCTGGAGGGATCTGGGTTTCCTGTACCTGTTCCCTCCGTTCCCTTTGGTGGGCAAGGTGGTGCGCAATCTGGCTCTAGAAGGGGCGCTGGCAATCCTGGTGGCTCCAAGATGGCCAAGGCAGGTTTGGTTCGCAGACGTCGTTCGGCTGGCAGTGGATTGGTTCGATCTGCTCCTTCTGCCGGGTCTGCTCATTCAGGGTCAGCTGCTCTACCCCAATTTACCAACGCTGGCTTTGACGGCGTGGCTGCTGAAACCTCCATCTTAGAGGAAGGTCTTTCTGATGCTGTGATTCAGACTCTTGTTAGCGCTAGGTAGAGGTCTTCCTCTACCATCTACTATAGGCCTTGGAGGTCTTATATTGATTGGTGTGAGGTCAGGGCTTTGCCTTGCAGGGTGTCTTCTATCCGTAGGATTTTGGATTTTCTGCAACATGGTCTGGACTTGGGGTTCCAGCTTAGTACTTTGAAAGGGCAGGTTTCTGCCCTGGCGGTTTTCTTTCAAGGGTCTTGATCCTTTGGTTAAGACTTTTTTTTTTTTCCAGCGGGTTACGCATGTGCGGCCTCCTAGGACACCTCTGCTCCCTGTTGAATTTGGTTCTTTCTGCTCTTTAGGGTCCTCCTTTTGAGCCTCTGCAGGATACTGCTTTTTATACACTTACTCAGGAGGTTACCTTTTTGGGACTGGGAGGGGCTTACTTGTTTTCCTTACATCTCTGCAAGATCGCCCTCTACAGGACAGTATAACCCACATGTAATGAATGTTTTGAAGCGGGGTGTGTGACCTACTTATAATACCCATTTTACAGGTGAGTAATCACAAAATGGTATTATTCAAGGTTGCGCTATTAGTTAACAATAATACAATTCTGTGATTACTCACCTGTAGAATTGATATGAGTATACAGTGCGTCCTGCTCCAGATAAGAATCATTACACTTGGGTATTACTTTGCCAGATGGAGCTGGACTGCAGAGACGGCGAAATTGGCTCCTCCTGGCCCCTCACCCGGGACCTCCCACAAATCCCCAGCATTGAAAAGCAGTTGACGAGAAGCTGGGAGAATTAAAACAGAACCAACTAGTAACTATAACAATTACAATCACCATACAGAGAATCCAGGATAATGTAAAACCAAGGGTGGGGTGGAGCAG
This sequence comes from Gastrophryne carolinensis, assembly GCA_027917425.1. Classification (NCBI taxonomy): domain Eukaryota; kingdom Metazoa; phylum Chordata; class Amphibia; order Anura; family Microhylidae; genus Gastrophryne; species Gastrophryne carolinensis. The sequence continues at coordinate 77,203,864 of CM051236.1, forward strand.
GGCGTACTGTATCAATTCTACACAGAATTGTATTATTCTTGGTATACAGTACGTCCTGCTCCAGATAAGAATCATTACACTTGGGACATCCAATAGCAGTGTCCATAAAGTAGGGTGGGATCCCCAAAGGTAACAGACAGGTCAGACCACTGCCGCCTGCAGAACCTTTAGGCCAAAAGCAGCATTAGCTGAGGCCCTAACATCAACCTTGTAAAACTTTGAAAAGGTATGAACAGAATACCAAGTAGCAGCCTAGCAAACTTATTCAACAGAAGCCTGGTGCTTAAAAGCCCAGGAGGCACCAATAGCACGAGTAGAATGAGCAGTAAGGCGGAAGGGAGGATTCTTCCCCTTAGCAGAGTAGGCCTGAATCACAGCCTGACGGATCTATTTGCTGATAGTAGATTTAGCAGGAGCCAGACCCTTCCTAGGACCAGAAGGGACCACAAAGAGCATCAGTTTTTCTGAATGGAGCAGTAGCCACCAGATAGTACTTCAGACACCTAACCACATCCAAAGAATGCAAGACCCTCTCCTTAGCATGAATGAAAGGCAGACACAACCTTAGGCTGAAAATCTGGCTTGAAGCGGAACACCACCTTGTCCTGGTGTCTCTCAAAGTAGGGGGGCTGGATGGAAAGCGCTGCCAATTCAGACACACGCCTAACAGAGGTGATAGCCACCAAAAAGACAACCTTGAGAGTAAGAATGGCCAGGGCAGCCTCCTGCACAGGTTCAAAGGGAGCACCCTGCAAGGCAGACAAGACCAAGTTCAAATCCCAAACAGGCAACATAGGCTTACGTGGGGGACACACATGAGTAACCCCCTGGAAAAAAGTCCTGATCAGAGAATGCTGGGCAAAGGACCTCTGGGGAAAAAACAACCAGGGCAGAGACATGACCCTTCAGAGTACTGAGTTGGAGCCCCAGCTCCAGCCCATGCTGCAGGAACTCCAGGATCCTGGGAATAGAGAACACACGACAGGGAAGAGACTTAGACTCACACCAGTCAATGTAGGCACGCCAAACCCTATAGTAAATGGAAGAAGACTTCTTTCTAGCCTTTATCATGGTAACAGAGGCAGACAGGCCCTTCTCCATCAAGATGGAGGTTTCAGCAGCCAGGCCGTCAAAGCCAGTTTTTAAATTGGGATGGCCTAAGTGACCCTGAGTGAGGAGATCTGGCACCCTGGGCAGAGCGTACTGATCTACTGCCAGCTGCACCACGTCTGCGAACCACTCTTCTTGGCCACCTGGGGGCCACCAGTATTGCTGGCACCCCTCCTGAGCTATCTTGCGCAGAACCCTGCCCAACAGGGTGAATGGAGGAAAGACATACAGGAACTGAAAGTCCTGCCATGACATTGCTAGAGCATCTGTGGCCAAGGCCAGAGGATCCTGGGACAGGGAGACAAAGGTCGGGAGCTTGTGATTGTGACGGGACGCAATCAGATCCACATCTGGTTGGCCCCAACGATGACCCAGAGATTGAAACACCCTGTTGCAGAGGGACCATTCTCCCAGGCGAGAGGTCCCCCTGCTCAGTCTGCCTGCAGATTCTCCACCCCCGAGATGTACACAGCTGATATGCAGGGAACATTGTCCTCCACCCAGGCCAGGATCAGAGACACTTCCTTGAGGGCCCTCTTGCTCCGGGTCCCTCCCTGATGATTGATGTAGGCAACCGCCGTCTGGCGTACCTGAACAGGAAGGCCCCGAAGGTGATAAGCCAAATGAGTCAGAACCAACCTGATCACCCGCAGTTCCAGAATGTTGATAGGTGTGTGGGCCTCCTGAGGGCCTCACCGCCCCTGGAACAGGGGCTTCCAGAACCCCCCCCCCCCCCAAACCTGTCGGACTGGCATCGTTGTGACCGTCTCCCAGCAGGGGGCCAGAAAGGATCTGCCCACTAATAGGTTCCTGGAGTCCAGCCACCACGAGAGGGACTGCCTGACTAGGGGGGACAGAACAAGGACCTGGTCCAGGGGCGCAGGATCCTTGTCCCATACTGACAAGAGGTGGAGCTGCAGAGGCCTCATGTGGAACTGGGCATAAGGGACCGCCTCGAAGCACGACACCATCAGGCCCACCAGCTGCATTCCCTGCCTGATGGAGGGATGAGGGCAAGATAGCAGGAACTGAACCTGCGCTAGCAGACTGCCCACCTTCTGCTGAGGAAGAAAAATCCTTGCCTGAACTGCATCCAGATTCATTCCCAGGAATGGTGTCACCAAGGAGGGAGACAGGGAAGACTTGGGATGGTTGATCACCCAGCCAAACGACTCCAGAGTGGACACCACTAGCTGAGTATCCAACTCTGCCTGATGTAGGGACTGGGAAGTGGTGAGAATGTCGTCCAGCAGCACGCGAATGCCCTGAGACCTGAGCAGACACATCACTCCTGCCAGCACCTTGGTGAACACTCTGGGAGCTGAAGTGAGACTAAAGGGCAATGCCACAAATTGGTAGTGCTGATCCTCCAGAGCGAACCTGAGGAAACGTTGATGACCTGGAAACACAGTAATATGAAGGTAAGCATGCGAAAGCGCCTGCACCTGACAAATTTGTTGAGTATCTTCAAGTCCAGGATTGGCATGACTGGCCCATCTCTTGGGCATGGTGAAAAGGTTGGAATAGAAATAGAATAGAATAGACCTGACAGATGACCCCCCAGCTCCAGAAGGCTTTGCACCGCCAGAATTAGAGCCTGAGCTGACACGGGGTCCTGAGAAATATAGGATCTTATGATCTTGGGGGCGGCCAGGCAGCAAACTATCTTGTAACCGGAGGACACTACCTCCTGAATCCACCGGTCTGAGACATGAAGCCTCCAGACGTGAGCAAAGTGCTGAAGCCGTCCCCCCACCCATATGTGTGAGGGCGCCCCTTCATGCCTGAGGGGGCTTGGGAGAAAACTTAAGCTTGGAGCCCCAGGAATCTCCAGAAATCTCCTCGGGCTCCGGTAAGGGAGACCCCCCTCCCCTGTCTGGCACCACGGTAGGGGGAAGAAAAGGAGCCCTGTCCCCGAAAGGGCCGAGACTGCCGCCTGCGCTGGGGTAACCTGCCTCCCTTAGCAAACAGGTCCAGGCGGTCCCCAAACAGGCGTAGTCCTTTGAAGGGAAAACCAGTGAGAGCTTTCTTGGCAGCGTTGTCAGCAGCCCACTGGCGCAGCCAAACCGAGTGGCATATAGCCACCACCAAGGCAGAGGTTCTGCCACACATCCTAATGGCATCATCCAAGGCAGAGGACATAAGTCACAAAAACCTCACAACGAGAGAGTGCATTAAACTCCCCACTAGACACATCATCAGGGGCACCATCTAGGATACTTCTAAGCAGGGTCCTAATAGCCACAGCCGTAATGGCAGAGGCACAGACCGGGCGCAGCGCCGTCCCCACACATGCAAAGGCATGGGACACCAGCTGATCAATACGCTGGTCCTCGCCATCCCGCAGCGTAGTACAGTCAGGGGAATGCATGACAGAGGTGTTAGGCAACCGTAGGACCGGGGCATCCACCTCAGGAGGGGATGACCAACGCTTCACCACATCAGCAGGAAAGGGATACCTTATCCCAACTCTTGGGTACACTGGGAAGCCTGCTGGGGCGCTCCCATTCCCTGAGCACGAGATTATTAAAATGGGCTTGCTCAGGAAACTCTAAATGTGGTTTAGCAGTATGAAACAATTCCCCCTGTTGCCTGGGGGCCGCAACAGGGGGAGAGATACAGTACCTCAAAAATCTGAGGCAACAGCCTATCAGTATCATCTGGGGCCCAGGGGTCAGAGCCAGAATCATCATGACCCCTGGGCCTCTCATCAGATGACTCCGAGTAAGAGAATAACTCCCCTTCTTCCAAGGGGGTATAGCCAGAGAGTTCCAAAAGCTCATCAGCCTCCATAGGGAAAAGAGTGACATCAGGCATCAAGTGCCGCTTTTTAGCAGAGGCCTTACGCGCCAAGGTATTAGCAAGCAACTTCTCAACACTAGCCAGTCTGGAAGACACATCAGGCTGAGAATCCCCACTGGTATGCAACTCAATGGGAGTCAAATTTAAGCTTGGAGTAGGTGAAGCCATACAAGGCGCAGGCCCAGCTACTGGTAAACCAGGCTGCAGCGCAAGCACCTGCTGGGCACAAGGTACACAGACCCGCACATTGTCAGCACTAGTAGGGGACACCCCACAAGCTACACACAGCCGGGCTTGTCCCTAAGGAACCCCGAGCACATTATCCTGAGACGCCTCCATATGGTGATTATAGCGGCACAATAGGGCGATAGGGATTCGCTCTATAAAAGCAACCCGGGATGCCCCAATAGCCCGCTAGGGAAGTGGGAGTAATTTACACACTAGGCCTCACAAGTTTAATAACTAAATGGAGGCAGTAGGGCCGGGAGAAACCAATAGTTTGACCCGTCTGAAAGACATAAGCGAAGAGAACCCCGTAAGTGACATGTATAATGACATAGGGTAATAAAAAACTGCCCGCAAGGGCGCTCACGGACTGCAGTAGGTAGACGCCACGCAGCAGCCGAATCCAGAGAAAATGGCGCCCGGTATACCTAGAGGGGCGGGCCGCGGAGACAGTGACACAACGCGCCATGCGCGGGCCCTGCCCCCCGAAGAACGCAAAGAGCACACTTGACAGCTAATAACGGCGCAGCAGCAATGCAGTAATGATTATCTGGAGCAGGATGTACTGTATACTAAGAATATAACAATTTAAAATCTAGAGATTAAACGTCCACTCGCTAGGAGTAATATCAGAACTGTAGCCACAGCAGTCCCAAGAAAATGCAAACAAGTTTTAGTATATAGCCACAGCCGGTTATATATCGGTCACTCTGTGGGACATACAACTTCAAAGTTCAACACCAAAAGGGTTATATTTCCATTGAGGTGTGTTTATCCCACCACCTTATAAGTATAAATCACGTACCAGATTTCTTTAGAAAAAACGCCTTTGTAATCAATAGCAAATAATTTAGTTCCTCCTTAAGGATTGGAATCTGCCACTTTCAGATTCATCCACTTTTTAAAAACGGGTCTTGTGATATTTTTAAATCAAGCATTCGCTCCAGATTTAATGTTGATTTGCAATGAAAAAACAAAAACGCCAACATAGTGTAAAATTGCACAGATTCCTGGTTCCCTTGCCCCCACTATGCAATGCTCACCAAATATATCAATAAAATACAGCATATAGTTTTTTTGAGAATGCAAAGGTGCGTGTTTCCACCAGGAGTCTCGCCACCGCAATCAGCTCAGGCTCCTACCGCAATCAGCTCAGGCTCCTACCGCTCTGCATATGTTTACCTGACGCCTCGGCCGCAGGCTCGGTAATCTCCGTCTTACTTCGAAAGTCACGTGGTCACTAGGCTCCGCCCGACGCGTTTCGTCCTATCTACTTCCTCCTTGGGTGATAAAATGTGAAAGCTGTCCAGCATAAGTTCTTAGCACTGCTATAAAGCAAAAGGGAAGTTACAAAGTCTAGAACAAGGTTTTTAATTCCTTAAACGGCCTCTGTAGGCAAAGTGTGAGAACAAAAAACTGACCTCAGTTTGGGTCAGTCATTTTAGTCCCAACAGCTTCAACCTTCTCATGTTTGTGCTGTTGGCTCAGTGGATTAAACTTGCCTACAGAGGGCATGTAATGCAGTGAGAAATGTCTCATTATCCACAGGGTCAGCAGGAAACGCTGGTGAGGTTGGAGGGTTATTTTGAGATACGATAATCTTGTCTTAACAGGATTGCAGTTCTAAATGTTGATACTGATAATGTCTTAATAACCTGTTTTCCATGCAGGTTACATGTCAACTGTGCCGGGATCTTTGATGTATTGAACTACGACAGTAGTCAGAGTAATCCTGTTGCTTTAATTCCTCAGTACCAGGTAAAGCCTTTCTGCTGCACTTTGTATCTTTGCTGGTCCTCCTTTTACTGATGTGCTGCCAACCAGGTGTAATTAGAAAAGCTCAGTTTTAATGACTGAGCAAGCATAATATTAGAGGCACAGTAGCCAGACACCTACCTTGAATGTTGGTGATCAGCAATGGCCTAAAATTTCATTTAAAGCCACTTTGCTTTCTGCACAAGTCTTTGGGTGCTCTCCTAATGCGTGTATTCTCTCCCAGGTGCAGGGAATCATGGGTTGTTAATGGAGGTTCAGATCTGGAGTCTGATTTTGAAGTCTTTGAAAGTAGACATGCCCTTAAGCAGGCCCATAGAAGTCTGTTTTAGCAAACCTTGCCTCTCCCAGAATCCAATTCCTGAATGCTCTATAGCCACAATTTCACCCTGCAAGGCATCATGGGAGATGTTAACAAACGGCTTCTGCATTGGTGTTGAGTTGTCTGCTCAGCTTGTCTTCCGGTGGGGACTAGGCTGATCACTCCCAGACCAAATCTTCCCCAATTCAATATCTAAATCAGACAAAAATCCCTTCCTCCCCTTCTACTTTAGTCAAAAAATAAAATCCCCTATACTCTCCTTTCATCCAGCGCAGGTTATCGCTGCTGCTCCAGTTCTGTGCAGACACTCACATGATCGCCAGACACCAGTCCTGTGCTAAGCGCCGATCCCTCCTTCGTCACCTCAACACCACTCTTATAGATGAGATCGGGATGCGTCATCGTCACAGGAACTATGCCATGCCCCCTACATTGCAGTGAATTTTCCCTGGGGAAAAGCCAGCAGCCGGCCCTGGAATTTTAGACTCCGGGCTGGCCGCTGTTAGTTAGTTTTGAGATACAGCTCCTTTAAAGCAGAACAAACCTAATATTAAACATTCTATATAAACACACTGTATAGTGAGAGAAACTGTTATTTATACACCCGAACTGTAATCATTTCGGCCAAGCTTGTGATTTTCGTCTCCTGGAAAGAATAAATCCAGGGGTGACAATTTTTTGAGCCTACCATTCCACTTTTTATGTGGGTGAACTGCTTCATCAAACCTTAACCAGCCTGTGAGGAGCAGCAATATTACCCATTATGCAATGCTTACTTAGAGCGGCTATCTACATGCATTAGAAGAATTGCAATAGCAAATAACCTTCTTGGCTGGATATTTTTTTTGATGCAGGATGTTAAGCAAACCCTACTCCTAATTAATAAAAAAAAAATATATAATATATATACTACGACTACTCTATTATTCTAAGCATACAGCACGTTCTGCTCCAGATGTAGTAATAATATGTGGGTAATCCTCCGCCTCCGGCGCCGTGCACTGCAGACATGTAGAAAACAAGCTCCTCCCGGCCCTACATATATCGAGGGACCTCCCACAAATCCCCAGATTTCTCTGCAGTGCTGGAACTGCGAAGACATGAAGTATCACGCTCTCGCAGGCGAGCGGGGCTTTGCAGCCAGTCTCCTCTTTCTGTCTTGTTCCGCGCTTAGAGCTTCGCGCTCTCCGAGGGGGGCGTGGTCTGGTTTGGCGCGTTCCGCGTCATCTGAGCTCTGGCCCGCCCTTCGAGGTTCACTTGGCGCCATTTTGTCGGTCTTCCCGAGAGCGCGTGGTCACGATCCTCCTTTTCCTTGGTCACGGGCGTTTTTGGTTATTAGTCTTCCTGTAGCGCATGGCTCTGACACCCTCTTTCTCCTTATGTCTTTCAGACGCCAAGATGCCAGTGGCTTCTCCCGGCCTGATATATATATCTTAGCGGGTTTATTCCTAAATTCTCCCACATCCCTAGCGGGTCTTGGGGCATCCAGGGTTGCCTATAGCATAAATCCCTACTGGCATATTACTTAGTTCTGAGATGCCTCCATATGGTGATTAATCTATGTGTCCGGGGTCTCGAGGGGACAAGACCGGCTGTGTACCATGTGTGGACAACCCCACGCTGATGCTGACAGAGCACGGGTCTGCGGACCGTGTGCTGAACAAGTGCTGGCCCTGCCATCAGGTTTACCAGTAGCTGCACCTCGCTTCAATACTCCTGTCTCCCAGTGCTTAGATCACACTCCAGATGAGTCGCACTCGAGCGGGGATAACCAGCAGGTGGTGCCGCGCAGGTTACCCACGGCGGAGCAGGTGATGTCTGGTTTGGCAGAGCGCTTGGGCGCTGGAAAGAAACGGTCCCTAACGCCCCCCGGTTCTAGGTGTCCCACTGAAACTGAGGAGCCCGCTGCTATGCAGGACCTTGATCCTTCTGATGAGGGTGAACTGTTCTCGGGTTCCAGTTCCTCAGATGAGATGTCCTGGAGCCGTGACAGTTCTGGCCCAGGTTCTTGGGGCCTGTGTGACACTGATGAGTTACTTATAAAGATCTTTGAAGCTCCTCCGGGAGAGTCTCCCAAGCCCAAGAGGGAGAGTTTCCACACGGCAACGCCGCGCCTGGAATTTCTGGAACAAGATAATTTCCAGACTCTTATATCTAAGGAATGGGAATCACCTTGTAAACTTACAGGGGTTCCAGGGGTCTGGGACTGGAATTACCCTTTTCCCCCTGATTTGGTTGATCAATGGTCAGTACCTCCCGAGGTGGATGCACCTATTATTGGGGTTGCTAACCCTCCCTTCATGGCAGCTTCCACTCATCCCTGTTGGGCGAGGGGGCTGCCGCAGCACTTGGCTCCTATCGCAGGGCGCCATGCTCCGTTAAGGCTGTTACGGGAGATAGATGCAGAATGGAGTTTGCTGGTCAGTCCCTTTCTGAGGTTGTCAGAGTTCTTCTAGTCCCTGCTTTCCCTTCGGGGGGGTTGAGGCAGGCCGAGCCAGGCGTGCAGGATCCGGGCTCTCTTACAGGTTGGCCCTTGACTTGTGATTGTATCCACGTACCTTTTCCCTCTGGGATGAAGCAGTCTGACCCAGGCGGGCATTCTGGACCTAGCATTTACCCTTCACAGGCAGCTCCTATATGGTATTACCTGTTGGGCCACAGGAGCTCTTGTCCAAGTGGACCTCTTGATGCCTGTGAGGATCTATATTCTTTTAGTCCCCTGTGCCCTCAGGATAAGAAGGGTCTATTCTAGCCTAGGCTATTTCCAGTCGGTATTGCAGGACCAATTCTGCGGATTGGGGTCTGGTTCTTGGGACCCTCTCCTGTTCCCAGACGGCTCACCAAGGTGAGTATGGGAGTGTGGTCTTGGCGCGCTAGGTCCCACTTGATTGTCATTCTTTTCCAATTTTGCGTCAGGCCGTGTTGGCTATTGACTTGAGGCTCCTTGGGAGTCCTTCGGATTGGTGCTCAGGCACACCTCTTACTTAGTGTACCCCGGTTAGGTATCTCCCTACGGGGTGGCTTTTAGATGGGTTCACGTTAAACCTTCCCTTCGGCTGTGTGTGGCCTTAGTACGGTAGGGGGCTTGCCCTCCGGTTTGTCACGATACCTTCACCTTGCAGCTGGTGGGCCTGTTGGTGGCGGTCCAGATGCTGTCCTTTATTCTCAGAGGCCTTGGGGCCTGTGACACCTTAGGTTACTTATCCTGGTCGGGGTTCCAACACCCCTGGAACTAGGTCAGTACGCTCCCCCTTGTTACGGGGGTTCCTTCTTGGAGTTGGTAAATTCAAGGGAGGTGTCGGGGACCATCCCTTCCTTTTTGCCTTTCCCTGTAAATGGTCACCACGGGGACCAAGTCTGGCAGGTGTTCTAGGGGGATTTTTATTTCTTCTGAAATCCCCCGTGGCTCCTAAGGGCGTCCCCTTTATGGGGTTCAGTTTTCATACTGTTTTTCGGTTATCACATTGAGCCCTGGCGGGCTCTAAATTGCTGGACTACTCCTCTTCAGAACTTGTCTCTTTGGGGACTCTCGGTCAGTCTGACGACAGTGGCCTGTCCTTTTTTATCGGTGAAGGTCTCGGAACAGGTTGACCCTTCAGGAAGGGTCTGGTTCTGATCTAAGTGGGGGTTTACATTCCTTACGTTTCATTGGTATTGGCTTGTTGGCTGTCCTACTGTGCTAGGAGGGTCTATTCTAGTGTCTCACTGAGCCCCTACTGGTGTGGCCCTGTGGGGCCCCGTTCCTATTACAGGAACTCTGTCCTGGGTTAATTCCTGGGTTATTGTTCCAAACCTCGCTAGCCTGGTCATGGGGGCCTAGTATTGCTTGCTGTCAAGACATTATACTCTATAGGTCTTAACCTTTTTTCGCCCTGCTAGGTGGGGTTTCGCACAAAGTTGCTGTAGCAAGGGTGAACCGTTACGCGGGGGGCCCTGGGTGCCCCAGTGGGGCGTGGTTCGCTGATTCTGCTGAAGTCAGTCGTACTGTATGCCCTCTCTCGAGGGCTGTGTTGCCTATTCAGGCTCCTTACTACGTCGCCCCTATCTACAGGCCTATTTAGGCGATTGGTCGGTTTGCTCTTCACCCCATTGGAGATGCTTACCTCGGGGTGTCTTTTCTCTATTGGAAGACTAGGCCTAGCTCCCTCCTCTTCTTCTTCTTCTCCCTTCTCTGCCTGCTAGATTGGGAGATGTCGTCCTAGTTTGCCTTGCTGGGACTGGCTCTCTCTCCTGCGGGATGTTGCCTGATCCCTGGGTCCTAGAGTGATTACAGCACGGTTTTCGTTGGCTCCCCAACTCGGTTCGCTGAGGGTTGTCAGGGCTCGCCCAGTTCGCCTATGGTAGAAGTCTAGTTCAATCTTCTGTGTGGAGCATTCCTCATGGGTTACTCAGGTGCTTTCCCCAGGGACTTTCTAAGCTCCCTTTTGGGGGGGGGGGTTACTTATCCTGATGCCCTGCTAAGGGTTCCTTGGGTCTTATTCAAGTTCTTGTCTGAACTGTTCCTTCCCTCACATCCTTCTTCTGGGGCGGTTGCTTCAGTCAGAAGAGTGCCATAGAGGATGGCTCCTTTAGTGGCCCCAGTCATATATATAATATTTAAGACAGTTTGGATCTAGGCGGAGTTTTTATTCTCCTCTATTCCAGACCAAACCCTCTGGGCTAGTGTCTTGCTTACTCTGAGCTTAAGGTATCTGTATCCCTCTACAGGCGTTGGAGATTCCTGGACTGTTCCCTATCCCTGGTTGGGATTATGCCCCTTGGGGCTTATAGGAGTCTCCATACTTATGTAACAGGATTGATTGCTTCCATGGGTGTAGGAGCCCTTTGGATTGGTCTTGCTCAGTTGGTTTGTCCTTCTGAGTCTAAAATAAACATTTCGCTCTTGCTGAGCCTTGTTATCGTTTTTTCAGTATTCCCACTGGTCTCACCTGAGACCAGGGTTCATATTCCCCGACGGGGAGGGTTCTAAGGTTGCCATGGCTACCCTTTTCTTTGCAGTAGCATAGTTAGGCGTTAATCCGCCCTACTCGTTTAGGGGAGATTCATTCTTCTCTTGATTTTTGTTCTCTTTCTACTTGTGCTTGGCTCAGGCCTTTCAGCACTCTGTTCTGTTGAGCAAGCTGACTAGTTCGCTGCTTGTGTTTTCACTCAGCCTTGTAAGGTTTCATAAGTTTGAGTTAGAGCATTTGCTCCCGTTGCTCCTGGTAGCAAGGTTGCGGGTGACAGCACTATTACTGTTGGCTGTGCCTTTTCTCATGGGGATCCCACCCTACTTTATGGACACTGCTATTGGATGTCCCACATGTTATTACTACATCTGGAGCAGGACGTGCTGTATGCTTAGAATAATACAATTCTGTGAAGTACTCGCCTGTAGAATTGGTATTATACGCATACAGCATGTCCTGCTCCACCCCACCCTGGTTTCACGTTGTTCTGGATCCCCTGTATGGTGGTTATTATCTTTGTTATTACTGCCAGTCTCTGGTTGGTTGGTCTTCTCCTGGCTTCTCCTTCTCACTGCTTTTCAATGCTGGGGATTTGTGGGAGGTCCCTCGGTATATGTAGGGCCGGGAGGAGCTTGTTTTCTACATGTCTGCAGTGCCCGGCACCGGAGGCGGAGGATTACCCACATGTTGTTACTACATCTGGAGCAGGACGTGCTGTATGCGTATAATACCAATTCTACAGGTGAGTACTTCACAGAATTTTATTTTTTCTTATTTTATATTATAAAAGCTGGCAGACAAATGCTCCCCAAGTGCTGTGGTTTGGCCAGCCCACCGCTCTGGACATGTGTGCACTTGCTGCTTGTGTTTATCAGGCGTTGGCAGAGCTAGGCTCTGGGCCGCAGTCCCTGCCTAAAGGGTAACCGGCCATAGGCTGATGGTGAGCCTATATAAGTGGGGGGGGACCACTATATGCCCACGGGGGCTTATGCCCTCCCTGCCCCACAAGCTTTATTTGGTGTATTGTGCTTGGTGTATATTCCGTTTTACTTTACTGGAGTCTCTTGCTAGTTGGTGTGCTTTTTGTCTGCCTTTTTTATTTCACATACTTACCCTCCTCACTCCCTCGATGCTCCTGCACTCTCCCCTCTCCATGTTGCCGCGCTGTGAGGGGGGGGGGGGGTGACGGCGCTGCACAGGCGGAGTATGGCTGGGGCAGCGGACTCCACCGCTGGTGTGCACCGCGTGCTGCCGGCCCGGGCCGCGCTTCTGGGCTCCTCCGTGGCCTCTTGCTGCTTCCTGGGCCCTCCTCCATCTTGGGGGCGGGCGCGCTTTTCGCGCCGTCAGGAGGGTGGGGCTGCAAGATGACGCCTTTCGCGTCACTGCTGTGCGGCCCGCCCCTCGGAGTGTGTGCTAGCTGCTACTTCTCTGCACCATCTTTTCTCCCTCCTGCACGCTGCCGTCGTCCCGAGCCGGGTCATAGGACGGTGTTGTGAGTCCCTCTTGATAATTGTCTTTATTATGTGGCTGGGCATGTGTTGTGGGATGCTTGTGGTGCTCACATTGTGTCTTCCAGGTGGGCCCCTTGATATTAAGGGTTGTGGTTCCTCTAGGCCTCTGCCCCCCCCCCCCCCCCTCTCTCCACGCCCTCTCCCTGTAAAGAGGGATCACTCATTTTTGTGGGCTGGCCAGGTTAGGTCGTTATTGCCTTGTACCTGTTATCATACACAAATCACCATAATGGAGGCTTTGGGAGATAGTGAGCTTGGGGCCCCATCGGGGCGGGGTGAAGCTCTGTCACATGTGCGGTGCTAGCCCTCTGGGCGACTCGGCACAGTTTGTGTCACTTGCGCCAGAAGTGTTATCTTGGAGCATGATCGGGCGGGCGTATGGATTATTCTGTTGGCCTGGACAGCGGGCCCGGTTCTTCTCGGATGAGGATACATGGCTCCCTGATATGGAGCGGTTGATGACTGCGGTCTTTGAGACGCTGCACATTGTCCCTCCTAGAGTGGCTAAAAGGAAGCAGGGGGATTTGTTTCGGCCTGAGAGACATAGGCTAGACTTTCCTGAGCAGGCCCATTTTTCTGACATGATTTTCAAGGAATGGGAAAGGCCTAACAGGTTACCATCGGTGCCCAAGGGCCTGGACAGGCTGTATCCCTTTCCCGAGGAGCTGGTCCGGCTATGGTCCCGTCCTCCCGAGGTGGATGCCCCCGTGTCGGGGCTGTCAAACACTACGGTCATGCCTTCACCTGATACTGCTTCCCTACGTGATCCAGCTGAGAAGCGCATGGATCAGCTGGTCTGTCATGCCTTCACCTTTGCTGGTGCTTGGTTCCGCCCCGTGTGTCCCGCGGCTATTGTCTCCCTGGCCATTAGGAAGAAGGTGAGACGCCTTGTGGATATTGCCAAGTCTCGCAAGCGGGCTGAGGAGTACATGGTCCTTAAGGCTTGCGTGGAGTTTATTGCCTTCGTGGTCTCTGCCATTGACGATAGTGTCCGGCTCTGTGCCAGGGTCTCGGCCCTGCTGGTCGCTCTTCGCTGCTCGCTCTGGTTGCGGCAGTGGTCGGCTGATGCTGCGGCCAAAAAGTCGCTCACTAGTATTTCTTTTTGTGGGTCACAAACTGTTTGGGGAGCGTCTGGACCTCCTGGTCAAGGACAGAAGACTCCCTCAGCCACGAAGGTCTGCGCGGCCCTTTCGGCCTATCGCTCCTTTGGAGGAGGAAGAGGCTCTTCATTTTCAGGTACTCGCAGAGACTCCTGGGGACGAGGTAGCTCCCAGGGCCAACCCAATCCCTCCTGGGGATCCAAGGCCAAGCCCCCTCAGGCATGAGGAGGAGCCCTCACCCATCTGGTGGACGGCTTCTGCTATTTGCTCATGTCTGGAGACAGTGCGTCTCGGATCGGTGGATTCAGGAGGTGGTGTCCTCCAGTTACAAAACAGAGCTGGCAGTCTGGCCGCCCTCAAGATTTCTTCAGTCTCAGATTTCCCAGAACCCAGTAACGACACAAGGTCTGCGATTGGCCGTCCAACACCTTCTGCTGTCGGGTGTGATTTGTCCCATGCCTTGGCTGGAACAGGGTGGGGGCTTTTACTCCATTCTGTTCACGGTGCCCAAGAAGGACTGAACTCTGAGACCCATCCTGGACCTGAAGGGTCTCAACAGGTTTGTCAGGGTCAGACATTTCCGCATGGAGACCTTACGGTCCGCAGTGAGCTCGCTTCGACCCGGCGACTTCTTGACCACGGTGGACATCAAGGATGCTTATCTGCACATTCTGATGTTCCTGAGGTTTGCGCTGGAGGATCAGCATTACCAGTTTGTGGCCTTTCCATTCGGGATACCCTTAGCCCCCTGTGTGTTCACCAAGGTGCTGGCGGGCATCATGGCCCTTCTGAGAATCCAGGGCATCCGCGTGCTGACTTATCTGAACGATTTGCTGATTGCGGCTTAGTCTCTTCCTCAGGCCGAGAGCGACACCCGGACGTGTTGTCCACTCTCGAGGCTTTCGGTCGGGTAGTCAATTACCCCAAGTCTTCAATCACTCCCTCCATGGTGAGGTCTTTTCTGGGCATGACGCTGGACACCTCTCAGGCCAAGGTATTTCTGCCACAACAGAAGGTGGTGGGCCTTCAGACGCAGGTGCAGGCCTTGCTGTCTTGTCAGCTTCCATCTGGGGATGAAACTGGTGGGCCTTATGGTGTCATGCTTCGAGGCAGTGCCCTTCCCTCAGTTCCTTATGAGACCTCTTCAATTGAATCTTTTGACCGGTTGGGATCGGACACAGGAGTCACTGGAACAGGATTTTTCACTGTCTCCCCCGGGCAGGCAATCCCTCTTGTGGTGCCTGGACTCCAGAAATCTGCTGGTAGGCAAGTCATTTTTGACTCCACAGTGGGAGATTGTCACCACGGACGCCAGCCTGACTGGCTGGGGAGGCTTTTGGCTGACCCAGAAGATCCAGGGTCAGTGGGGGCAGCAGGAGGCTCACTTCCCCATAAATATCTTGGAGTTGAGAGCGATCCGTCCGGTGCTTCTTCACTTGACTCCCCATTTAAGGGGTTGTGCGATCCAGGTCCGCTCGGTGGTTGCCTACATAAATCACCAAGACGGGAGCAAGCGAGCCCTCAAGGAGGTCACCCTGATTCTGACTTGGGCAGAGGAGAATGTTTTCTGCATCTCACCGGTTTACATTCCTGGGATAGAGAACCAGGAGGCCGACTCCCTGAGCAGGAGTGCCTCACGCCTGGGGGAATAGTCCCTCAGCAACAAGATCTTTCACACTCTGTGTCTCCACTGGGGTCAACCGGACGTGGACCCTGACACAATCACAAGCTCCCGAGATTCGTCTCCCTGTCGAGAGACCCTCTGGCCTTTGCCACAGACGCTCTGGCGATTCCTTGGACAGAGTTCAGGTTTCCTTATGTGTTCCCTCTGTTTCCTCTCCTGGGCCGAGTGCTGCGCAAGATAGCCCAGGAGGGGGTACCAGCCATCCTGGTGGCTCTTCGCTAGCCGAGGCAGAGTTGGTTTGCGGACATAATTCAGATGTCAGCCGATCACTACGTCATGCCCGTTGACCCAGGGCTTCTCACGCAGGGGTCGCTGCGGCACCCCAATTTACAGACTCTGGCTTTGACGGCCTGGCTATTGAAACCTCAATCCTGACGGAGAAGGGGACTGTCTGCCATGGTTTTTCAGACCATGATTCATTTGCGGAAGAAGTCTTCGTCCATGATATACTACAGAGTTTGGCATGCCTACATTGTCTGGTGCGAGTCCAAGAGTTTTCCTTGCCGCATTTTCTCTATCTCTAGGATTTTGGAGTTTTTACAACACGGCTTGGAATTGGGTCTCCAGCTGAGCACCCTCAAGGGCCAGGTCTCGGCATTGGCCATCTTTTTCCAAAGATCCTTTGCCAATCATAGACCGATCAAGACCTTTTTCCAAGGAGTTACCCATGTACGCCCACCGCGTAAGCCTGTATTACCGGTGTGGGACTTTAATTTTTTGCTTTCTGCTCTCCAAGGTCCCCCCTTTAAGCCCCTGTGCAATGCTGCATTGTCTATTTTGGCCCTAAAAGTGGTCTTTTTAGTTGCTATCACATCGATGCGTCGCGTGTCAGAGCTGGCCGCGCTTTGTATGAAGTCTCCTTACTTTGAACGGCATAAGGATAAGGTGGTGTTTCGCGTTAAGCCTGATTTTTTGCCTAAGGTCGTTTGTCCCTTTCACCTTAATGAGAAAGTTGTCTTGCCTTCCTTGTGTCCTGCTCCTACTAACTCTAAGGAAAGGACCCTCCATTCCCTGGATGTGGTCAGAGCCATTAAGTATAACCTGGTTGTGACCGAATCCTTCGGGAAATCTGATTTGCTCTTTGTCCTCACTGAAGGTTCTAGGAAGGGCTTAATTCCGGCCAAGTCCACTCTCAGCAAGTGGATCAGACAGTCGGTGGTGCAAGCATATTCTGCCAAGGGGAAGGAACCCCCTTTTCATGTTAAAGCTCATTCTACTAGAGCTATTGGTGCTTCCTAGGCTTTTCAGCACCAGGCCTCTGTTGAACAAGTTTGCAAGGCCGCCACTTGGTCTTCTGTTCGTAGCTTTACGAAGGTATTTTACAAGGTTGATTTTGGGGCCTCAGCTGATGCTGTTTTTGGCCGTAAGGTGCTTCAGGCGGTAGTGAGATGAACTACATGCTGTTCTGCACTGGGGATCCTGCCCTAATGGACACTGCTTTTGGATGTCTCAACTGTCATCACTTCTGGGACGACCTGGACTGGATATAGTGAAAAATACAATTCTGTGAAACTCACCTGTAGAATTGTTTTTGAATATATCCAGTCCAGGTCGTCCCACCCCCCCTTTGTTCATTATCTCTTGTTTGCCTTTCATGGTGATTACCATTTTTGTATTGAACTGTTGTCCTAAGGTTTTTTTTTGTTGGAGAGAGTACATGCTGAAGCTATGTGAAGTAACATGGTTTCTTGGCATCCCGGTCTCTTTTCTTACTGCTGTTTAACCACTGGGGAATCATCTGAGACACCTGCTTTTATAGGGGGCCGGGAGGAGCTACAGCTTTTGATCCTGCAGTCTGACGCCACCTGATTACCCAACTGTCATCACTTCTGGGACGACCTGGACTGGATATATTCAAAAACAATTCTACAGGTGAGTTTCACAGAATTGTATTTTCTGTGTTGGCACAAGCATTCAATTGCCATATCTACACTTAAACCGCGTAAGATTTCACACAATGGTGAGCTCTCCCTTGGCGACCAGTTGTAATGGGTATTACAGTTGTCAAAGTACCAGACATCATTCTTTATTACATTGCATGTCCCAATAGACTTTTGGATACCAAACCAGTAAATCTTGTGCCCTTTTTCTCTTCAGCAAGCGGACCTGATCTCCTTGGGGAAAGTGGTGCTGGCGTTGTCCTGCAACTCTCTGGCAGGCATCCAGCGGGAGAATCTGCAGAAAGCAATGGAGCTTGTGAACATCAACTATTCCTCAGACTTAAAGAATCTTATTTTGTAAGATTTGCTTATTGTGATTCATAATTTAATGCTCTTTACTTTTAATTGTATCGCAGAAAGGAATAATCTGCTTAGCTAATGCAAAACAGAGGTCTCGGTAGTTTTATCCTAACCTGCTAGATGTCCTAATTGCCTATCCTCCCTTAAAATGCCAGAACATCGGGCATCACGCCCCCCCCTCGTTTCTGGTCCACCACCAGCAACCAGTATGGTTCTCCTTGCACAGCTTAGGGATTTAGCCTTTCTGGACTTTTCTAATGGTGTGTCTGGAATCGGACATTTTGGAGGTGGAGGGAAGATTTTAATTATAACTTAATGTGCTTAATTCATGCATTTTATTTTCATTACCATCTGTATTGACAGATATTTACTGACAGACCAAAACCGACTGCGCAGTGTCAATGACATCATGCCAATGATTGGTGCTAGGTTTTACACTCAGTTGGATGCTGCACAAATGCGCAATGATGTCATAGAGGAGGACCTTGCAAAGGTAAGATTATTGCTAGCCACTCTATCCAGAACTGTTTAGTCCCGCACCCAAAAGATACTGGTAGCAATGTACCACTTTCTCTGCTTGTGGTAAACAACAGTTCTTACATATCTGACAGGTTTGGTATTGTGTTTGTAGCAAGTAGTTCATATCCGTTTGTAGCAAATGCGACACCCTTGTTTGTAGCAAGTAATTCAATACACAGACTCCTTTCACCCTCTAGGCGTCCTCGGTGTACTGTATCAAATTGGCTCTTGACATCGGGTTGCCTGCTATCTTTACATGTGCAGTGGTGATAGTGTAATCACTGTCTGCATTGTGATGAGTTGCCCTCACATAGTGGGCGCTGTGCGCCCACCAGTTGTCCACTGGTCGGGGAAGATTGCAGAACTGAATCTCGTTATCTTGTGTGCGGTCTGTGGCGACTGGCTGTGTGTCACATTGCGGCTTCCACACCCTGCCAAAATGGTGTCGCTCTTTTGTATGTTCTGTGTATTTATCCCTCTTCGCTGTAATGGCAGTGCAATAGATCCATCACCGCTGAACACTTGCGTACCAACTGCCCTTGGTGAAAGACAGGCTGCAGCTTTATCGGTCTATTGTAAGGCCTGCCATAGCTGTTAAAATACATATTCTTAGTAGACAGTACGTCCTGCTCCAGATAAGATTCTCTACTCTTGGGTATTACTCCGCCAGATGGCGCTGGACTGCAGAGACCGCGAAATTGGCTCCTCCCGGTCCCTCAAATACCCGGGACCTCCCACAAATCTCCAGAATTTCTCTGACAAGGACAAGATGGCTCTCTCTTCTCGCAGGTGAGCGGGGCTATTAGCCTGCGGCCCTGTAGGACTATTCCCACCCGTTCCATTATTAATGTGCCTCCCAGCTTTGGCTGCTCTGGTGTGTGTGATGGTAGGCAGCACCGCTGTCAGGTGCTTAGGAGCCACCAAAGGGTAGGCGGTATAGGCATATGGTGAGCCTTTTATAGGATGCACCTCCCGCACTATTGCCCCTGTCTATCGGTGGGCCCTATGTTAAGTGGCTGCTGCCCTTCCTCGCTCTCCCTTGTAGCTCTCTGGGGGGGGGGGGTGCGTTGGTATGTTGGTATTTCACTTGGATGGTGTGCTTGTTGCTTTAGTTCAGTCTCCGTGCTGCGTTCCACGGTTGGCGGCGGCATTAACTCAGGCGCTGCTGCGCCTTCATTGGCTGCTTGTCACGTGTGCTGCTTCGCGCTCCTCGGCGGGGCCTGCAGATGGCGCGTTCCGCATCACTGTCTCCACAGCCCGCCCCTTGCGGTATACTCGGCGCCATTTTTTCTGGATTGTCTGCTGCGTGGCTATCGCCTACCTAACGCGGTCCGTGAGTGCCCTTGCGGGCGGTTTTATTTTA
The DNA here is from genome assembly GCA_027917425.1 of Gastrophryne carolinensis. Taxonomy (NCBI): domain Eukaryota; kingdom Metazoa; phylum Chordata; class Amphibia; order Anura; family Microhylidae; genus Gastrophryne; species Gastrophryne carolinensis. The sequence goes on from CM051236.1 coordinate 77,223,462, forward strand.
CCCTAATGTCATTTATGCATGTCGCTTATGGGGTTCTCTTCGCTTATGTCTTTCAGCGGGTCAAACTCACTTGGTGTCTCCCTACCCCCTCTATTTAGTCATTAAACTTGTGAGGCCTAGTGTGTAAATTACTCCCACTTCCCTAGCAGGCTATTGGGGCATCCCGAGTTGCTTTTATAGCGTGAATCCCTATCGGCCTATTGTGCCACTATAATCACCATATGGCGGCGTCTCAGGATAATGTGCTCGGGGTTCCTTCGGGACAAGTCCGGCTGTGTGTAGCTTTTGGGGTGTCCCCTACAAGTGCTGACAATGTGCGGGTCTGTATACCTTGTGCCCAGCAGGTGCTTGCGCTGCAGCCTGGTTTACCAGCGACTGGGCCTGCGCCTCGTATGGCTTCACCTACTCCTCCAAGCTTAAATTTGACTCCCACTGAGCTGTATACCAGTGGGGAATCTCGGCCTGATGTGTCTGTTAGACTGGCTAGTGTTGAGAAGTTGCCTCTGCTAAGCGGCGGCATTAGACGCCTGATGTCACTCTTTTCCCTATGGAGGCTGAAGAGTTCTTTGAACTGTCGGGTTGGAGGAAGGGGAGTTGTTCTCTGATTCGGAGTCATCTGATGAGAGGCCCAGGGATCATGATGATTCTGGCTCTGACCCTTGGGCCCCAGATGATACTGATAGACAGTACCTCAAAAATCTGAGCCAACAGCCTATCTCTTCCCCGGTCGTGGCTCCTAAGCAGCAGGGGAAATTGTTTCATACTGCTAAGCCACGTTTAGAGTTTCCTGAGCAAGCCCATTTTAATAATCTTGTGCTCAAGGAATGGGAGCGTCCCCGGAGTTGGGATAAGAGGTATCCCTTTCCTGCTGATGTGGTGAAGCGTTGGTCATCCCCTCCAGAGGTGGATGCCTGAGTCCTAGGTTTGTCTACCACCTCTGTCATGCATTCCCCTGATTCTACTACACTGCGGGATAGTGAGGACTGGCGTATTGATCAGCTGGCGTCCCATGCCTTTGCCTGTGTGGGGATGGCGCTGCGCCCTGTTTGTGCCTCTGCCATTGCAGCGGTGGCTTAGGACCCTGCTTAGAAGGGTCCTAGACAGTGCTCCTGATGTGTCTAGTGGGGAGTTTAATGCACCCTCTCGTTGTGAGGTTTTTGTGACTTATGTTCTCTCTGCCTTGGATGATACCATTAGGATGTGTGGCAGAGCCTCTGCCCTGGTGGTGGCTATACGCCGCTCGGTTTGGCTGCGCCAGTGGGCAGCTGACACCGCTGCCAAGAAGGCTCTCACTGGTTTTCCCTTCAAAGGGCTGCGCCTATTTGGGGACCACCTGGACCTGTTTGCTAAGGGAGGCAGGTTACCCCAGCGCAGGAGGCAGTCTCGGCCCTTTCGGGGCCCAGGCTCCTTTTCTTCCCCCTACTGTGGATCCAGACGGGGAAGGGGGGTCTCCTTTTACTGGGGCCCGAGGAGATTTCTGGGGTAGGGGCAGAGGACGTGGACGCCCTGGCTCCTCCTGGGGCTCCAAGCCTAAGCCTTCTCCCAAGCTCCCTCAGGCATGAAGGGGCACCCTCACCCACCTGGGTGGGGGGGGACGGCGTCAGTATTTTGCTCACGTCTGGAGGTTTCATATCTCAGACCGGTGGATTCAGGAGGTAGTGTCCTCTGGTTACAAGATAGTTTGCTGCCTGGCCACCCTCAAGATTCATCAGATCCTGGATGTCTCAGGACCGCATGTCAGCTCAGGCTCCAATTTTGCGGTGCAAAGCCTTCTGGAGCTGGGGGTCGTCTGTCAGGTCCCCTTACGAGAAAGGGGCAAGGGGTTCTATTCCAACCTTTTCACCTTGCCCAAAAGAGATGGGTCAGTCGGGCCCATCCTGGACTTGAAGATCCTCAACAAATTTGTCAGGTGCAGGCGCTTTTGCATGTAAGCCAGGGGACTTCATGACCTCTGTGGACATCAAGGATGCTTACCTTCATATTCCTGTTTTTTCCAGGTCATCAAACATTCCTCAGGTTTACTCTGGAGGATCAGCACTACCAACTTGTGGCATTGCCCTTCGGTCTCACTTCAGCTCCCAGAGTGTTCACCAAGGTGCTGGCAGGAGTGATGTCCCTGCTCAGGTCTCGGGGCATTCGCGTGCTTCCATATTTGGACGACATTCTCATCACTTCAGTCCCTCCAACAGGCAGAGCTGAATACTCAGCTAGTGGTGTCCATTCTGGAGTCATTTGGCTGGGTTATCAACCATCCTAAGTCTTCCCGGTCTCCCTCCTTGGTGACGCCTTTTCTGGGAATGAATCTGGATACAGTTCAGGCAAGGATTTTTCTTCCTCAGCAGAAGGTGGACAGTCTGCTAGCACAGGTTCAGTTCCTGCTATCTTGCCCTCATCCCTCCATCAGGCAGGGAATGCAGCTGGTGGGCCTGATGGTGTCGTGCTTCGAGGCGGTCCCTTATGCCCAGTTTCACATGAGGCCTCTGCAACTCCACCTCTTGTCAGTATGGGACAAGGATCCTGCATCCCTTGACCAGGTCCTTGTTCTGTCCCCCCTAGCCAGGAGGTCTTTCTCGTGGTGGCTGGACTCCGGGAACCTGATGGCGGGCCCCCTGCTGGGAGACGGTCACCGCGGGTGCCAGTCTGACGGTTTGGGGGGCTTCTGGAAGTCCCTACAGTTCCAAGGGCGCTGGGGTCCTCAGGAGGCCCACACGCCCATCAACATTCTGGAATTGGGGGCCATCAGGTTGGTTCCGGCTCACTTGACCCAACACCTTTGGGGACGGCCTGTTCAGGTACGCTCGGACAACCTCTGGTTGCCTACATCAATCATCAGGGAGGGACCCGGAGCAAGGGGGCCCTCAAGGAAGTGTCCCTGATCCTGGCCTGGGCGGAGGACAATGTTCCCTGCATCTCAGCTGTGTACATTCTGGGGGTGCAGAATCTGCAGGCAGACTCTCTGAGCAGAGGGACCTCTCGCCTGGGAGAGTGGTCCCTCTGCGACAGGGTGTTTCAATCTCTGTCTCACCGTTGGGGTCAACCAGATGTGGATCTGTTTGCGTCCCGTCACAAGCTCCCAGCTTTTGTCTCCCTGCCCCAGTATCCTCTGGCCTTGGCGGCAGATGCCCTAGCAATGTCATGGCAGGGTTTTCAGCTTCTGTATGTCTTTCCCCCATTTCCCCTGTTGGGCAGGGTTCTGCGCAAGATGGCTCAGGAAGGGGTGCCTGCTATCCTGGTGGCTCCCAGGTGGCCAAGAAGAGTGTGGTTCGCAGACGTGGTGCAGCTGGCAGTAGATCAGTATACTCTACGCCATCCCAATTTACAAACTCTGGCTTTGACGGCCTGGCTGCTGAAACCTCCATCTTGATGGAAAAAGGGGCTTTCTGCCTCTGTTGTTGACACCATGATCAAGGCTAGAAAGAAGTCTTCTTCTTCTATTTACTATAGGGTTTGGCGTGCCTACATTAACTGGTGTGAGTCTAGGTCTCTCTCCTGTCGTGTGTTCTCTATTCCTAGGATCCTGGAGTTTCTCCAACATGGTTTGGATCTGGGGCTCCAACTCAGTACTCTGAAGGGTCATGTCTCTGCCCTGGCTGTTTTCTTCCAGATGTCTTTTGCTCAGCATTCTCTGATCAGGACTTTTTTTCCAGGGGGTTACTCATGTGCGTCCCCCTCATAAGCCTATGTTGCCTGTTTGGGATTTGAACTTGGTCTTGTCTGCCTTGCAGGGTGCTCCCTTTAAACCTGTGCATGAGGCTGCTTTGGCCATTCTTACTCTCAAGGTTGTCTTTTTGGTGGCTGTCACTTCTGTTAGGCGTGTTTGAGTTGGCAGCGCTTTCCATCCAGCCCCCCTACTTTGAGAGACACCAGGACAAGGTGGTGTTTCGCTTCAAGCCAGATATTCCAAGTATGTCACACACCCCTCTTCCACTATTCATGACATATGGGTTATGGTCCAGTAGAAGGCGAACTTCTGCGGAGATGAAAGCAAAAAGAAGCCCCTCCTGGTCCATAAAAACCTGGGACCTGCCACACATTCCCCAGTTCCTTCTCTGCAGGACGGCGAGCAAGTCAGATGATGTCTGCTTCTCTTCCTTGCAGGTAAGCCGGGCTTACGCCCGGCCATTTTTTGCCCTATTTCTGCCCGGACCTTTATACATTAAGCCCAATATTAGCTTCCAGCCTTGGCTGCAGGTCCGGGTAGGAATCACCTTAATAGGTGTTCAGGGAGCCATGCTCCCCCGTGAGACCCCATATAAAGGGGTAGGCGGAATCCGGGTTGGTAATCCCGGTTTGGGATGCCCTGTCCCTAATTTTGTGTAATATATATATATATATATATATATATATATATATATTCTCCCTTACACCATACTTTGTGCAGGATTATCCCCCTTCCGGGTCCCTCTGTTAACCCTCCAGTCGGGGGGGGGGGGGGGGTGGACTTTCCCTTTTCCTTCCTGTCATTCAGGTGTGAATGTGTGTGCTTGGTGCCTCACATTACAGGCTGGACGCCGTTTTTTGCTCTGCTGAGGGGGAGCTTCTTCCCCTCAGGCTGCGGTGTTTAGGGGGCGGGGCCGGGCGCTTGCACGCTGCCACGGCCCGTCCCCCTTCTGTTTTGGAGCAAATTGCGGAGCCCAGCCTACGGCTGGGAACCGCGCTGCTGGTTGTGAGAATAGGGGGGTGGGGCCAGGCACAGCGCGCGATCCACGCTGGCCCGCCCCTTCTCCCTTTCTCATTCTCCTTTTCAGCTGCTGAGCGGTGGCAGCCATTGTACAAGACACGTGAGTGCCCTCCCGGACTCCCCCTTTTGTGTACCTGACTTAACCATGTGCCCCATTCTGAATGGGGACAGTGCTAGTCCCTTTTCATTTTTTCTTTGATTTATTATATATATTATATTTATATATTATATTTATATATTATATAATATATTTATATATTATATATTATATTTATATATTATATTTATTTATATATTATATAATTATATAAATATATAAATATAATATATAATTATATAATATATAATTATATAAATATAAATATAATATATAATTATATAAATATAATATATAATTATATAAATATAATATATAATTATATAAATATAATATATAATTATATAAATATAATATATAATTATATAAATATAATATATAATTATATAAATATAATATATAATTATATAAATATAATATATAATTATATAAATATATTATATTTATATGTGTGCATTTGCTTATGGCCACACTTTGTGTCTTTCAGGAGGACTCCCTGTGCCTTGCTTAAAAGGGGTTTCTCCCCGTCCTAGGGTCCCTAGCAGAAATTTGGGGCACTTATATCCTCCCACCTCCCAAAGGGGCATCCTGGGTTGCTTACCAGAGTAAGTCCCTCGGTAGTCCTTGCGACTACCTTAAAATCACCATATGGAGGCTCCACAGGATACCGGGCTCTGGCTCCCTTCGGGACAATCCCGGCTATGTTTGGGTTGTGGGGTACTCCTTACGGGGGAGAATGTACTTATTTGCATGCCATGTGCGCAACAGGCCATAACGCAGCAGTTGGGACCCCAGGCATCTGGGTCAGTGCCGCCCGCCTCACCTACCCCAAGTGACACTGTCATTAGTGGGGAGTCGCACTCGGATGTATGTGCCAGGCTGGCCAACCTCGAGAAAATGATTTCTAGCTCAGTGGGCAGAAAGGCCACTGCTAAGAAAAGGCAGCTGTCACCGGCTACGCCAGTAATTGATCTTGATGATTGACTCCCCTGACTGGGCTGATTATTCCCCGCTTGAGGAGGGAGAATTGTTTGAGGAATCTGAGACTGAGGAATTGCAGTTCGTTGGTTCTGATGCCGGGCAGGTGCTGTGGATACCCCCAAGGTCCTGGCCCATCTCTTAGAGGTTCTGGATATTTCCTCACCAGCGGAGGCACCTCCGAAGAAGGGGGGATTCTTTGGGTTCTTTAAGCCCCGCTTGGAGTTCCCAAATCAGGATCATTTTGACAGCATGATTCTTAGAGAATGGGAGAAGCCGAGTCGGCTTCACGGTGTTCCTCAGGGATGGGATAAGAAGTATCCCTTTCCGGTTGACGCGGTGAAGCCCTGATCTTCCCCTCCTGAGGTCGATGCGCCCATCTTAGGATTGTCCAACACCTCTGTTGTACATACTCCTGACGCCACTACCCTTAAGGATGGCGAGGACAAGCGCATTGATCAGATGGCATGTCATGCTTTTGCCAGTGTGGGTTCAGCCTTGCGGCCTGTCTGTGCATCAGCACTCGTGGCTGTCAGGTCTGAGATTAGGGACATGTTAAATGGGTCCCAGCTCAACCTGGACAGCGTTGAATTCACAACCCTTAAGAGGGGTGAATTGTTCATGAATTTTATTTTGTCGGCTATGGATGACACTATTATCATGTGTAGTAGAACTTCGGTTCTGTTGGTGGCCATGCGCCGATCGGTCTGGCTGCGCCAGTGGGCAGGCTCTGGCTGCGCATTTCGGGGGGCAGGCTCCTTTAATCCTTCCATTTGCGGTGACAGAGGGGGCAGAGGTCTTGCCTATTCTGGATTAAGAGGCGATTCCTGGAACAGAGGTAGAGGACGTGCCCGTCCAGCCTCTACCTGGGGTTCCAGGCCCAAGCCCACTGCCAAGCCAGTTAAACAATGAGGAGGCGCCCTCACCCTTGTGGGTGGGGGGACGGGGGTCTTGGCCCAGGAGGTCACAGACAAATGGATATTGGAAGTGGTCTCGTCTGGGTACAAACTGGAGTTCGAGTATTGGCCTCCTCCCAGATTCCGAAGGTCTCGGGTGCCTTCGGATTTTCGGGCGGCTCAGGGGCTCCGGTTGGCTGTGAAGAATCTTCCTGGATATGGCGGTCATATGCCTGGTGCCTCTTTCAGAGAGAGGCCGGGGCTATTATTCCAATCTCTTCACGGTTCCCAAAAAGGATGGCTCCATAAGACCCATTCTGGATTTGAAGTTTCTCAACAGGTTCATCAGAACCAAGAAGTTCCGCATGGAGACTCTCCGCTCAGCTATCGGTTCCCTTCGTCAGGGGGATTTCATGACGTCCATAGACATCAAGGATGCTTACCTTTTATGTACCAATTTTCCCGGAACACCAGAGATTTCTCAGGTTTGTGGTCGGAGATCAGCATTTTCAGTTTGTGGCCCTCCCGTTCGGGCTAACCTCGGCACCGAGGGTGTTTACCAAGGTTCTGGCGGGCATAATGGCACTGCTCAGAGCCCAGGGCATTTGCATTGTGCCGTATCTGGACGACCTGCTCATTACAGCTTCCTCCCTCTGCCAGGCGGAGCTGGACACCAGGACGGTGGTGACGACGCTGGAGAGGTTCGGATGGGTGATCAACCACCCCAAGTCTTCTCTCTCCCCATCAAGGGAGATTTCCTTTCTGGGCATGAATCTGGATACCAGTCAGTCCAGAGTGTTCCTACCTCCGCCAAAGGTGCAGAGGGTTCAGGATCTGATAAGTGTTCTCCTGACCAACCTTCGCCCATCTATTCGGCTAGGGATGACTCTGGTAGGTTTGATGGTGGCCTCCTTCGAGGCAGTCCCCTTTGCTCAATTTCACATGAGGTTGCTACAACTCCATCTATTGCTGAAATGGACAGATGTCCACAGTCCTTGGGTCAGTCATTTCTGATGTCTCCCAGGGTTCGGCAGTCCCTTCAGTGGTGGCTGGAATCAAGCAATCTGATAAGGGGCAGGTCGTTCCTGGCCCCTCGTTGGGAGACGGTTACCACGGATGCCAGCCTGTCGGGCTGGGGAGGTTTCTGGAAGGATAATCAGTTCCAGGGGTTGTGGGGTCCTCAGGAGGCTCACACCCCCATCAATGTCTTGGAGCTCAGAGCTATCTGCTTGGTTCTGTCGCGTCTGACACTTCACCTACAGGGTTTACCGGTTCAGGTTCAATCAGACAATCGTACTGCGGTAGCTTGCATCAATCACCAAGGAGGGACTCGCAGCAGGAGTGCCCTCAGGGAAGTCTCTCTGATTCTGATATGGGCGGAGAGCAATGTTCCTTGCATCTCGGCAGTGTACATTCCGGGAGTAGAGAACATGGAGGTGGACTCCCTGAGCAGGGGATTCTCTCGCCGAGGGGAATGGTCTCTCAACCACAGGGTATTTCGGGCCCTGTGTCACAAGTGGGGGTACTCCGGAGGTGGATCTCTTTGCCTCTCGGCACAATCATAAGCTCCCAACCTTTGTATCTCTGTCTCAGGATCCTCTGGCCCTGGCAGTGGATGCCTTGTCCCTTGCCTGGAGGGATCTGGGGTTTCTGTACCTGTTTCCCTCCTTCTCCATGGTAGGCAAGGTAGTGTGCAAGCTGGCTCTAGAGGGGGCACCAGCAATTCTGGTGGCCCCAAGGTGACCAAGACAGGTTTGGTTCGCAGGCGTCGTAAGATTGGCGGTAGATCAGTACAGGCTGCCCCTGTTTCCGGATCTGATCTCTCAGGGTCAACCCCAATTTACAAACGCTTGCTTTGACGGTGTGGCTGCTAAAACCTTCATCCTGAGGGAGGAAGGTTTGTCTGAGGCGGTTATTCAAACCTTGATTAGAGCTAGGAAGAGGTCTTCCTCTACCATTTACTATAGGACTTGGAGGTCCTATATTGACTGGTGTGAGGCTAGGGCCTTACCTTGCAGGGTGTTCTCAATTCCTAGGATTTTGGAGTTTCTACAACACGGTCTGGATCTGGGGTTCCAGATCAGTACTTTGAAGGGTCAGGTTTCTGCCCTGGCTGTCTTTTTTTCAAAGGTCTTTTGCTTTGCATCATCTGGTTAAGACTTTTTTCCAAGGGGTCACTCATGTTCGGCTCCTAGAAAGTCTTTAGTTCCCGTTTGGGACCTAAATTTGGTTCTTTCGGCCCTCCAGGGGCCTCCTTTTGAACTGATGCAGGATGTGGCTCTGTCTGTGCTCACTCAAAAGGTTGCCTTTTTGGTGGCTATTACCTCTGTTCGGCGTGTCTCTGAGTTGGCGGCTCTGTCTATTCAGGCCACTTTGAGAGACACCAGGATAAGGTGGTTTTTCGCTTTAAACCAGATTTCCTTCCTAAGGTGGTTTCTGCCTTCCATCTCAATCAGGATGTAGTTCTCCCTTCCTTGTGTCCTAAGCCTAGCAATGACAAGGAGAGGGTTTTGCACTCTTTGGATGTGGTTCGTTGTGTGAAGTACTATTTGGTTGCTACTTCTCCTTTTCGTAAGACGGACGCCTTGTTCGTGGTGCCTTCCGGGCCCAGAAAAGGTTTGGCGCCCGCCAAGTCTACCATTAGTAAATGGATATGCCAGGCCATTGTTGGCTGCTCATTCTACTCGTGCTGTTGGGGCTTCCTGGGCTTTTCAGCACCAGGCTTCTGTTGAACAAGTTTGTAAGGCTGCTACTTGGTCGTTCATACTTTTTCCAAGTTTTATAAGGTTGATGTGCGGGCCTCAGCGGATGCTGTTTTTGGCCGCAAGGTTCTGCAAGCTGCAGTGGTTTAAATTGGTGCATTTTTTTGCTGTATTTGGATCCCCACCCATGACGGACACTGTTATTGGATGTCCCATATGTTATGAATAGTGGAAGCGGGGTGTGTGACATACTTGTAGTAATACCATTTTGTGATTACTCACCTTTAAAATTGGCATTATAAGTATGTCACACACCCTTCTTCATCCCGCCCTTTAGTATTCTGGATCCTTTATATGGTGAACCTTTTATTGTTAAGAATGTTTTATTAGTTCTTCCTGGTCCCCTTACTGCTGTCATATACTGGGAATGTGTGGGAGGTCCCAGGTATTTATGGACCGGGAGGGGCTTCTTTTTTGCTTTCATCTCTGCAGAAGTTCGCCCTCTACTGGACCATAACCCATATGTCATGAATAGTGGAAGCGGGGTGTGTGACATACTTATAATGCCCATTTTAAAGGTGAGTAATCACAAAATGGTATTTTTCTGCCTAAGGTCGTGTCTGCCTTTCATCTGAATCGGGACATTGTTCTTCCTTCCTTGTGCCCTAATCCTAGTAACACTAAGGAGAGGGTTTTGCATTCCTTGGATGTGGTTAGGTGTCTGAAGTAGTCTGGTGGCTACTGCACCTTTCAGAAAAACTGATGCTCTTTTTGTTGTCCCTTCTGGTCCTAGGAAGGGTTTGACTCCTGCTAAATACTATCAGCAAATGGATCCGTCAGGCTGTGATTCAGGCCTACACTGCTAAGGGGAAGAATCCTCCGCCTTACTGCTCATTCTACTCATGCTATTGGGGCCTCTTGGGCTTTTCAGCACCAGGCTTCTGTTGAACAAGTTTGCAAGGCCGCTACTTGGTCTTCTGTTCATACCTTTTCAAAGTTTTACAAGGTTGATGTTAGGGCCTCAGCTGATGCTGCTTTTGACCGCAAGGTTCTGCAGGCGGCAGTGGTCTGACCTGTCTGCTGTTACCTTTTTTGGGGATCCCACCCTACTTTACGGACACTGCTATTGGATGTCACAAGAGTAAAGAATCTTATCTGGAGCAGGACGTACTGTATACTAAGAATAATACAATTCTGTGATTACTCACCTGTAGAATTGTTATGAGTATACAGTACGTCCTGCTCCACCCCACCCTTTTTTCATTATCCTTGGATCCCCTGTATGCTGATTGTTATCATTGTTGATAGTTGCTAGTTGGTTCTGTTATCATTCTCCCGGCTTCTTGTTTAACTGCTTTTCAATACTGGGGATTTGTGGGAGGTCCCGGGTATTTGAGGGGCCGGGAGGATCCAATTTTGAGGTCTCTGCAGTCCAGCGCCATCTGGCGGAGTAATACCCAAGAGTAAAGAATCTTATCTGGAGCAGGACGTACTGTATACTCATAACAATTCTACAGGTGAGTAATCACAGAATTGTATTTTTTTTATGTTAAGGATTTTTACTTAAGATATCTTTTCTTGCAGGAGGTTCAAAATGGACGCCTGTTTAGGCTCTTGGCAAAGTTGGGCACAATCAATGAAAGGCCAGAGTAAGTAACGATTTAGTGTTTAGTCTCTCCTGAGCCTGTAATAATTTTTGTCTGTTACGTGGTCTTGTGTTAAAGCTCAGCCGCAGGTAAGGTTCAGGGCTTCATGTTTTGTTTTACCCCATAATGGAATATCTTTGTTCACTGGAGACAGGAATGTCCATTACATAGGTGTCATATAGAGCTACCTGGCACAATGGGGGGTTTATATATTCTAAGCATACAGCACGTCCTGCTCCATCTATAATACTTACACATGGGTTATCCTCCGCCAGAGGGCGCTGTGCACTGCAGACATGCAAAAACAGGCTCCTCCCGGCCCTTCATATACCCAGGGACTCGCAGGCGAGTGGGGCTTTACAGCCCGAGGCCCTGCGGGACTATTTCCACCCGTCCTCTTCTGAAGATTATGCCTCCCAGCCTGGGCTGCGCGGGTCGGTTGAAGGTAGGCAGCACCCTGTGTGCTGAACGGAGCCACGCTCCACCGCAATCCCCCTCCATAGGGTAGGCGGTTAGGCCGATGGTGAGCCTCTATTGGATTCCCCTCCCGCATTCTTGCCCGTGCCCCTCACAGATTTAGTCCATGGACGCTGGTCCGCTTCTCCCTCGCTTCCTCCCGTAACTCGGGGGGGGGGGGGGGGGGGTGAAGAAAGGGGGGTATGTGTGGCAGTCCTAGTGTTAGTAACACGTTAAGGCCTTTGGTTTTTATTTTTATTGGGTGTCAGTGTCGCGCTCCTTGCTATACAGTTGCTAGCCGTTTGTCTTTTCATTAACTGCCTAGACGGCAGCATCATTTCCAGCACGTCAGCATCTTTATGCTTGCGCCTTCTATCCAACTGTTTTACTTATTTCTGTTGGTTAGAGCTTCGCGCTCTTTGAGGGAGGCGGAGACTCGGCATGACGCGCTCCGCCTCACAGCCTGGTCTGGCCCGCCCCTCGAGGTTCGCTTGGCACCATTTTGACAATCTTTGTGCGCGCGTGCTGCAGTCCGCCTCCTCCCTTGGTCATGTAAGTGCCCTCCGGGGCGGCATGGTTCTATGTGTATTCGGCTGCGCACGGCACTGACACCACCCCTCTTGTCCCATTATGTCTTTCAGACGCCAGGACTTCGGTGGCTTCTCCAGGCCTAACATATATTACAGCGGGTCCACATAACAAATTCTCCCACTTCCTAGCGGGTCTTGGGGCATCCAGGGTTGCCTATTGCGTAAATCCCTGCAGGCATACTGCTCTGATAATCACCATATGGAGGCATCTCAGAATTATGTAACCGGGATCCCTCTGGGACATGACCGGCTGTGTGCAGTGTGTGGTCAGCCCCAGGCTGAGGCTGATAGAGCACGGGTCTGCGGACCGTGTGCTGAACAGGCAGGTCTGCCAACGGCTGCAGCTCCCTTCAATGCACCCATCTCCCCGGACCTAAATATCACTCCTGATGAGTCCCACTCGAGCGGGGATGACCTGCAAACCGTGCCGCGCGTGCTGCCTACGGTGGAGCAGGTGCTGTCTGGATTGGCGGAGCGTATGGGCCCTGGTAAGAAGCGGTCCCTGACGCCTCCTGGCTCTCCCGTTCTAACGATACCGATGACTCTGCTGATATGCAGGACCTTGATCTTTCTGAGGAAGGTGAGCTATTCTCAGATTCAGGCTCCTCGAACGAGATGCCCGGGTGCTGTGATGATTCTGGGCCCGGTTCTTGGGGCCTGTGTGACACAGATCTTTGAGGTTTTGTCAATCTCCCCCACTGGGAAGACCCCCAAGCCTAAGGAGGAGAGTTTCCATACAGCGCCGCCGCGCTTGGAGTTCCTAGAACAGGATCATTTCCAGAATCTTATATCCCAAGAATGGGAATCGCCTTGTAAGCTTAAAGGGGTCCCAGGGGTCTGAGATTGGAAGTACCCTTTCCCTCCTGATGTGGTTAATTTTTGGTCAGCACCTTTTGTGGTGGATGCACCGGTTATAGGGGTTACTAACCCCCCTTTCATGACGGCTCCTTTTTACCGTACCCTTCGGGATGCTGAGGACCGGCGCATTGACAGACTGGCTTCCCACGCCTTCTCGTGTGCAGGGACAGCTCTGTGCCCGGTCTGTGCCGCGGCCATCACTGCGGTGGCCGCCAGGGCTCTTGTCAGAAAAGTACTAGATCACCGTCCTGAGGACCTCCCTTGGGGGGTGTTTAGACTGTGATGCGTTTGTGAAGTTTATCCTCTCAGCACTGGATGACACCATTAAGCTGTGTGCTAGAACCTCTGCCCTTGTGGTAGCTATTCGCCGTCTGGTCTGGCTGCGACAGTGGGGTGCTGACGAGGCTACGAAAAAGGCTCTCGCTTGCCTTACCTTCAGAGGACGGCGATTATTTGGGGTCCGTTTGGACCTTTTTGGTAAAAAGGGTAAAGCACCCTTGCGCAGAAGGCCGCTCCGGCCTCCCCGGGGCAGGGTCACCCCTCCACCTCCCTACGTTAGTGTCAAACGCGAACCTGAGGTGTGCTTCCAACTTTTCGGTGTGGATTTCCACCATGGGGTGGGCAGGCAACGCCCTGGGCCCTCTGGCAGGACTAAGTCCAAATCTGCCAAGACCTCCCAAGCATGAAGGGACGCCCTCGCCCTTCTGGGCAAGGGTACTGCTGCAGCAGCTGTCCACCATCTAGGAATGTACCTTCTCCTTCCGGTGGTTCCAGGAGGTTGTTCCCCTGGACACAGGATAGCTTTGCCGGGCGGTCCCTCTCAGTGGTTGTCAGGGCGCTTTTAGCCCCTGGTTTTCACTCAGGTATTGGTGTAGGCCATACTGGGCCTACAGAGTTTGGGCTTACTTACAGGTTACCCTTAACAGTATGGGGCTTTGGCCTCTATATTAACCTTCCTCCTTCCCTCAACAGTATGAGGCAGTCTGGGCCATGCTGGCCTATGGTAGGCCTGGTAATTCTACTCACAGGTAGTCCCTATATGAAACCTCTGTCTTGGGACACAGACGCCCTGTGCAAGGGAGGCTTCCGGCCTCCTGTGGAGTACTTGATCTTCTTAGTTCCCCTTGTGTCTGCTGGACACCAAGACCATTACTAGACTGTGTTGCAGGACCAACCCTGCGGAGCGAGGCATTATTTGTGGCCTCTTTCGTTTCCAGGCTACTCGCCATGGCGCAAATGGGGGGGGCGTCTACATTAGGATCTACCGGGTTGTCTTTCCTTACTCCCCAGTCTCTACGTCAGGCCGAGTGGATTGGTCGGACGGCGGTGTCCCCTGGGAGTTACTGGATGGGTGCTCAGTCACCTCAATCCCTCATGGTCCCTTATCCGCTATCTCCATTCCTTGGATTCGGTTCTGGCTTGAGCCTTCTTCCTTGGCAACAAGTGGACTCCTGGTTACGGGGGCTCTGTCCCCCTTTGCGCACATCTTACTTTCACCAGCCGGGATGGCAGCTGGTGGGCCCGTTGGTGGCGTATCAGATGATGTCCCTTATATACTGAGCCCTTGGGCTCTTCAGCACAGTAGGTTATTGATCCTACATGGGGTTCAGCACCCCTGGGGCTTGGTCTTTGCTCATTCCACCTTGGTAAGGTGGTTCCTCTTGAGCTGATCATATTCAAGGGCCCTGTCAGGGGGCACCCCCTTCCTTACTTGCATCTTCCTGTGAATGGTCACCTTGGGTACCAAGTCTCGCGGGTTGGTGGGGGGAGGGAATTCTTCCACAACCCCCCGTGGTTCCTAGGTCGGGTCCCCTAGAGGGTCCATCTTACCTACTGGTTTTGTTGAAATGGCGAGCCTTCCGTTGACTCTATATGGCTGGACTTCTCCTCTTTTAGGACCTGTCTATTTGGGGACTCTTGACCTGTTGGAAGACAATGGCCTGTTTTATTATTGGTCTGGAGCTTGAAGCAGGATGATCCCTCTGGAGGGTTCCTGATTTGGGCGGGGGTCTACGTCCCCTGCTTCTCAGCGGTATTCGCTCCAATGGATGGCTTTCAGCGGCAGGTTATGCTGTCCTGGTGTCGCTCTGAGAGCCAACTAGGGTGGCTCTGTTGGGTCTTGCTTATACCACAGGGGCTCCGCCCTTGTTTTTACTGTCCCAGAATATTATGACTCTGGTCATGGGGGCTTAGTAAAATTATGCATAGACTTTCTATGTTATATGCCTTCTCTTCGTTCACCCTGCTTGTGGGGTTCTACGCACGGTTGTGCTGATAGAGACCCGTGAGATTGATGACCTGGGTGGCCTTGTGAACTGTGGTTCGCAGATGCTTCTGCTGAGGTCTGCTGACCTGTTCGCTCTTTCAGGAGTGTGGTTCTGCCCTTGTCAGGCCCCTCCTTTTGTCGTCCCAATATACAGACTCTAGTCTGGGGCTTGACAGCTGATTCATTCACCCCTTGGAGACGGGCTTATCTTCTGGGTGACTCGGTATAGGGGGAGCTAGGAGCAAGCTTCCTCTTCCTCCATCTATTGGGGTTTATGGTATACCCATATTGATTGGCATGAGTCTTGGTCGCTTCCCTGTTGGATGTTCTCTGTTCCCAGGGTTCTAGAGTCATTACAGCATAGGTGGGGGTTGGCTCCCCATCTTGGTACTCTGAAGGTTCAGGTTCAGGTCCTGTCCTGGCTGTCTTCCTGTAGGAGTCTGGTTGTGTCTTCCTTGTGAGGAGTTCTCTTGGGGATTGCTTAGGTGCATCTCCAAAGTAGTTCCATGGTCCCTGTTGGGATCAATTTTCATTTTGTTGGCCCTGCGGATTTTTCACTGGGGACTTCTGCTGGATGCTGTCTGAGCTGCTTTGTAGTCCAAGTCGCTTTTCTGGGGGCCCTGCCTCAGTCAGACGTGAAGAGAAGGTGGATCTGATTACTTAGCCTTGGCTCAATGTGTGTATATATAATCTTTATGCACCCCATGCCATGGGGGTATTCCTTCTTACGCCGGACCTCCGGTCCAAGCGCTGTTTTATGATCATTGTTTTAGTCTGTTTAGTCTAACTACGGACCTTATTCTTAATAATGCTAAGATGAAGGGTCTACATTCCCTCAACAGGTGTTGCAATTTTTCCCCTGAAGGTTTTCTCGTCCCTTAGGGGGACTGATGCTCTTGGAGTCTGCGGGCGCCTCCTTATGTATGCGCCTGATTTCGCCTGTTTCCAGCGCTACTGAGTCCTTTGGATTAATCCTTCTTGAATGCTTCCTGGTCCTGAGTAAAGCCTTTGGCTTCGTGCTTGTGAAAGGGTCAGTATTCCCGCCTTCGGTCGGGTGACCAGTTCTTTCCCCTTAGGGAGAGTTACAAGTTTTCCACGCGGCTTCTGTTGCCTGTGGGCTGGTTGGGTCGTTACACTGGCCTATTCCTTTAAGGGGGAAGAATTTTTATTTTATTTTTATTCCGTTATATTGGTGCTTGGGTACCCTTGGCCCTTCAGCACCAGGGTTTTTCTGTTGAATAAGTTACTAGACTGTTGCTTGTCTCTGTTCATACCTTTCAAAGGTCTTATGAGATTGACGTTAGAGCCTCTGCTCATGTCATGTCTGTTGCAAAGTTTTACAGGTGACAGCGCCTTTACTGTCCGCTGTGCCTTTGTTGTTGGGGATCCCACTCTACTTTATGGACACTGCTATTGGATGTCCCATGTGTAAGTATTATAGATGGAGCAGGACGTGCTGTATGCTTAGAATAATACAATTCTGTGAGATACTCACCTGTAGAATTGGTATTATACGCATACAGCACGTCCTGCTCCACCCCACCCTGGTTTACATTTTTTCTGGATCCCCTGTATGGTGATTGTTATCATTACTATTGTTACCAGTTGG
The DNA here is from genome assembly GCA_027917425.1 of Gastrophryne carolinensis. NCBI lineage: Eukaryota > Metazoa > Chordata > Amphibia > Anura > Microhylidae > Gastrophryne > Gastrophryne carolinensis. The sequence goes on from CM051236.1 coordinate 77,240,241, forward strand.
TGGTTGGTTCTCCCGGCTTCTTTCTCACTGCTTTTCAATACTGGGGATTTGTGGGAGGTCCCTGGGTATATGAAGGGCTGGGAGGAGCCTGTTTTTGCATGTCTGCAGTGCACAGCGCCCTCTGGCGGAGGATAACCCATGTGTAAGTATTATAGATGGAGCAGGACGTGCTGTATGCGTATAATACCAATTCTACAGGTGAGTATCTCACAGAATTGTATTTTTGAGGAGAACCGCTCTTTTTATCCCTGCCTTGGTGAGCCACACGGCGGTTCCTGGATGTCCAAAAGTATTTTTGTCACTTTGAGGCAGCTCCTTCTGGTGGTCGTCAAGGTGTCCAGGTCACTGTATCACTGTATGCACCCTTTCTCATTGATCTATCATCCAATGTAGTCACTGTACCACTGGACCCATGGACATTCCTACCTAGCATCTTGGTAGGTGTATGAATTTACACGATCATACTTAAATATATTACCTGTGCAATTTGTTCTTTGAGGTAAGCTTTATCATAAAGTTTAGTTTTTTTTTTTTTACTTTCCCCTTCCTCTCCGTGATTAAAGCACCAGAAAACCCAGGATTTTGACTTACCTGTTTTGTTCCCTACGCCCCTGGGGCATCCCAAGTCTGGGTGCCATGCTGTGTGAACCCCCCAGATTGTCCTGTCATACTCTCCTCTTCGCCATCCAACGGCGCTTGTGCGGGCTCTTGTCCAGTCGGAGCCGCTCAACAAGCATGTTCGGTTTGCACAAGCCCAGCAATGGGAGCGAGGGCAGCCGAATCCCCTGCAGGCCCTGGAATCTTTTAGATTCCCAGTGGGGGTTTGTACCACTTCAGTCAGTTAAAGGGAATTGGTTTGTGCCCAATGCTTGCATTCTGTAAATGACTCAGTGATTGACCAGTCAAACTAAAAATCCTTTTCCTGGCAGCTTATCTGATGCAGTGTCAGTCCCATGCTGTCTATATGCTCTGGTCAAAGAAAGAAAGGGGAATATGTCCTCAAACAAATTTTTCTTGGTCATGCCACTCCCATTGGAGAAATCACAGGAGAAACTTTAATGTATAATGTTTTTAGCAATATAGCTTCATTTTTCCTGGTGTCCTGCTCGTGTCGCTCCATCCTTGACAATTGGGTTATCCGCCACTTGCAGTTGACTGCAAGACGAAACTTGTGGCTCCTCCCGGCTCATATAAAGGCAGCTGTTTCCCTAATAATCCCCAGAGTTCTCTTTGCAGTCTGACTGCGAAGATGGATGCTATCTCTCTCTCCATGGATATTGCAGACAAGCGGGGCATCCCAAGCCTGTCGGCCGCTGCAGCCCTATTCCCGCCTATTTCCGTGGACCCTTTCTGCCTCCCAGCCTTTGGGTACGGATCAGGTGAAGGTAGGGGAACGACGAGGGTCAGGCGTTCGGCAGAGCTCTGCTCTGGGCCGCAGACCCTGTCCCAAAGGGTAGCCGGCCATAGGCTAATGGTGAGCCTATTGGGGGGGGGGACCACCCAGGGACCCCTTTTTTGCAATATGTAGCCCACATGCTTTATTTTTGTGTCTTGTGTTTTTTGCACTGGTGCTTCACTGTTTTTCCAAGTATACAGCACGTCCTGTCTCACTAATTCCTTACTTCTGGGTTATCCGCCACAAGGTGGGGGGGGGCAGGTGCCGCGAATTACGCCTTCTGCGTCATACCTCCGCAGTCTGCTCTGTCGCCATTTCGACTCTGGGGCCCTCGTAGCTACGGTGTTGCTGCGCGTTGCTCTCGTGTTCTGGCTTGGTGCTATAGGCCCTCTTGGTCTGCGAGTCCCCTTCCAGGTTGTTTTTTATTTAGCCGCGCCATGGGATATTTATTGTCATTATTATGTCTTTCAGGCGGGACATCAGTTACTGTGGTTTCTCCTGGCCCTGCCACCTTTTCATCTCCCACCTTCCCTGGCGGGTGTCTGGGCATCCCTGGTTAGAGGGTCATCCCGGGTGGATCTTGCTAGCCTTGACCCTGTACTGGCCATTGTGCCTATACTAATCACCATATGGAGGCTTCCGGGGATAATGTGCTTGGGATTCCTTGGGGACAAGCCCAGCGGTGTGCCGCGTGTGGGGTATCCCCTGTGAATGATGGTGTCAGGGTATGTGTGCCCTGCGCCCAGAAGGTACTTGCGCTGCAGTCTGGGTTGCCTACTACGCTGCCCAGCTCTGCGCCCCCTTCTACATCGCCTACCCCTGCGCGCCTGCATTTGACCCCTAGTGAGGGACATGCTAGTGGGGAATCACATTATGAATTGGCCATGCGGGTGGCCATCTCTGGAAAGGCGTATTACTGAGCCTGCCCTCGTAAGGCTTCTGGCAAGAAGCAGCATTTAATTCCTGCTGTTTCCCTCTTTCCTGAGGATGAGGGACATGATTTTTTTTTTCTGGCCCTTACCCCCTGAAGAGGGGGAACTTTTCTCTGATTCCTCTGGGAAACAGCAGGAAGTTTATTGCTGTACTGGGTCTCCTTTTGGAGAAGATCCATGGTCTCCCGAGGATACTTATAGGCTGTTGGCTCACATTTTTGAAGTACTATGTATTACCCCTCCTGTGCCGGCTAAAAAGCAGCAGGGTGAGCTTTTTCACACTGTTAAACAACGCTTGGAGTTCCCTGAGCAGAACCACTTTAATAACTTGTTGCTCAAGGAGTGGGAACGTCCTAGCAGATTGCCCGCGGTGCCCAAGAGTTGGGACAGGAGGTATCCCTTCCCTGCTGCTGTGGTTAAGAGCTGGTCGTGTCCCCCCGAGGTGGATGCTCCCGTGCTTGGGTTGTCCAATACCTCGGTCATGCATTGCCCTGACACTTCTACTCTGAGGGATGGTGAGGACCGGCGTGTGGATCAGCTGGCCTGTCACGCATTTGCTTGTGCGCCCTGTGTGCGCTTCTGCCGTCACGGCTCTTGCTATTAAAGGGCTGCTCAAGTGCCTTCTGGATAATGCCTCGGATGCCAATAGGGGGGAGGAGTATAGATCCCTCCTCGGGTTTTCACTAAGGTGCTGGCGGGGGTGATGGCTCTGAGATCTCGGGGCATACACATCCTTCCTTATCTGGACGACATTCTGATTGCGTCTCAGTCCTTCCATCAAGCTTAGCTGTATACCCAGATGGTGGTCTCCACACTCGAGTCCTTCGGCTGGGTGATCAACCATCCCAAGTCTTCACGGTCTCCGTCCTTGGTAAGGTCCTTTCTGGGCATGACTCTGGATACATCTCGGGTCAAGGTTTTCCTGCCTCAGCAGAAGGTGGTTTCTACTTTCCTGTCCTCCTCCCTCCATTCGGCAGGGGATGCAATTGGTGGGCCTGAAGGTGTCATGCTTTGAGGCGGTCCCCTATGCTCAGTCTCACATGAGACCTCTTCAGCTGCACCTCTTTTCAGTGTGGGATCGGGACCCTGTGTCCCTGGATCAGGAATTTGCTCTGTCCCCTCTTGTCAGTCAGTCCCTTTCGTGGTGGCTGGACTCAAGGAATCTCCTAGTGTGCAGGACCTTTCTGCCCCCATGCTGGGAGACTGTCTCCACAGATGCCAGTCTGACAGGTTGGGGAGGCTTTTGGAAGTCTCTGAATTTCCAGGGTCAGTGGGGCCCTCAGGAGGCCCATGCTCCTTTCAACATTCTAGAACTGCGGGCGATAAGGTTGGTTCTCTCCCAGTTGACCCCACACCTTCGTGGTCGGGCTGTTCAGATCTGCTCGGACAACCAGACGGTGGTTGCCTACATCAATCGTCAGGGAGGTACTCGGAGCAAGTGAGCCCTCAAGGAAGTGTCCCTAATACTGTCCTGGGCGGAAGTGAATGTCCCCTGCATCTCAGCAGTTTACATCCCGGGAGTGGAAAACCTGGAGGCGGACACCTTGAGCAGGGAGTTGTCTCGGCTGGTGGAGTGGTCCCTCAGCAACAGGGTGTTTCGCTTCCTGTGCCGTTGCTGGGGTCTGCCAGATGTGGACCTGTTTGCGTCACGTCACAGTCACAAGCTTCCATTCTTTGTCTCTCTGTCACAGGAAGGGGTGCCAACCATTCTGGTGGCCCCCTGTTGGCCAAGAAGGGTGTGGTTCGCAGACATCGTGCAGTTGGCAGCAGATCAGTACATCCTGCCCAAGGATCCAGACCTGCTCACTCGGGGGCAGCTGCGCCATCCCAATTTACAAACGCTGGCTTTGACTGCTTTTCTGCTGAAACCCCCATCTTGATGGAAAAGGGTTTGCCTGCCTCTGTTACCATGATTAGGGCTAACAAGAAATCCTCGTCCTTTATCTGCTACATGCTTACATTGCCTGGTGTGAGTCCAAATCTCTTCCCGTCGGGTGTTTTCTATTCCCAGGATTCTGGAATTCTTGCAACATGGTTTGGACTTGGGCCTTCAACTTAGCACCCTCAAAGGTCATGTTTCAGCTCTGGCTATTTTTTTCCAAAGATCTTTTGGTAATCACCGTTTGGTTAGGACCTTTTTCCAGGGGGTTTCTCACGTGTGTCCGCCACGTAAACTTATGTTACCAGTTTGGGATCTGAATCTGGTATTATCTGCTCTGCAGGGTCGTCCCTTTGAGCCTCTTCGTGAGGCCGCTTTGCCCATTCTGACTCTTAAGGTAGCCTTTTTGGTGGCTATCACTTCTGTTAGGCGTGTTTCTGGGTTGGCGGTGCTTTCCATTAAACCTCATATTCTAAGTATGTCACACACCCCACTTCAAACATTAATAATTACAATAGGGTTAACTCACCGCTAGGTGGCAGCATTGCAGAGAATCTCCAAAAATTCAACAGGCCCCTCCCGGTCTATACATACCTGGTACCTCCCAATAATCCCCCAGTGTTATTCTCTGCAAGGTGGCGACAAGACAGAAGAAAGAAGTCTCCTGCTTGCAGGTAGCCGGGGTATCCCCCCGCCCCCCCCCCCCCCCCCCCCGTGGTCTATTTCTGCCCGGCTCTTGTTTTGTAGCATTCTTGTTAACTGGCAGCCTCCCAGCCTCGGCTGTAGGCCGGGCAGAAGGTAGCCGGCACCATTGGTGCCTAGGAGATTAGCTCCTCCGCTCGACCCTTCATTGCGGGGCATAGCGGGATTCCCGGAGTGGTGATCCGGATGTGGGATGCCCCCATTTAACTAGCGGTTAGTTAGCTGTTACAGGTTTGTGTCTAGCCCTGGGACAGTAGTTTATTCCTTACTCCGGGTGTCATGGTTGTGTGAGTGTGTGGCTGCTGAACTGGCTGGTACTGTGAGGGCTCCTGTGCTTGTTTTCTGTGGCGTGTTTGACGTTTGGGTAGGTGTATCCGCATGCCTTGTGTGTGTTTTTACTGTGCGGGCGCTGCTTGAGCGAGTTTGGCGGTTTCTCCCCTCAGGAGCCGGGGGGGCGGGGTCACACAGCGCGCTGCGCCGCGGTCCCACCTGTCGGCTGAGCGCCGTGCTCGGCGCTTGCGGCCTGGCGTGCCCGGCATGCTCAGGGGAGAGAGAGAGAGTGTCCTGGGTGTTGTGCCTGTGTGTTGCGTCTGCCACTTTGGGACCGGCAGGTTGCTCCGCCGGTCCCGTCCTGGAAGGTGAGCGCGGTTTCGCCGGTCTGGCCGTTCGATGACGCCGCAGGTGGGCGGGACCGCGTCGCGCGCGGGCCGCGCGCTGATTGGCCTGCTTGGAGGGGCGGGGCTTTCTCGGCTCCCGCGCTCCCGGGGCTCGTCTTCTCCTCCCTCGCAGACACGGAGCGGTGTTCGGGCCGCCATCTTGCTGCGGGTGGCTCGCTGCGGTCGTGCTCTTCTCCAGGTAGGCGTTCTTGTGTTTTGGCAGATTAGCCTGCGGGGGTTGTTTGGTCACATAGGGCTGTTGGCCTGGTCCCCCGCCTTACGTCCCCCTCCTTCTCCCTCCTCCTTGCTCCCGCCCGCCTTTTTAAGGTGCTGGCTGGATATATTAACCATCTTTTTTGGTCTATGGTTAATAGGGGGGGGGGGGGGGGGGGTTGTATTTGTATTATATTTCTGTATGTTTTCATAGGTATTACTGTGCCTGGATTGACTGTTGTACCTGTTCTTTTGTGTCTTTCAGATCCTGGGATCCCGTCTGACAGGGTCTTATATACCTGGCTAGTGGGGGGGTTGTTTTTCCTTCATTGGATATATATATTTTATGATAAAACCCCTGGGTCAGGATTTTTTAAGCAATTTTAGATATTAGGGGGCATCCCGGGTCGCGTACTGCATAAATCCCTGGGTTCTGCGAATACCATAAATTTCACCACATGGAGGCTGCCACAGATACCGGAAATGGTCCTTCGGGACAATCCAAGGTGTGCGGGGGTTGTGGGACTCCGCTCCAGGGAGATGATGTCATTTTGTGTATTCCATGTGCACAGCGGAACATTGCACGGCAGTCCAGTACTCCGGTGCCTAGCACTTCGTCGGCCGCGCCATCTCCCTCTCCTCCTCGCTTATTCCGGACCCCGTGTGACATTGTCCTGGGTGGGGATTCGCAATCTGAGGTATGCGCCCGTTTGGCCAGCCTTGAGAAAAGGTTTTCTGCAATGGCCGCTCAGAAGGCTCCAGCTAAGCGGAAGCATCTGTCTCCGCCTCCGCCGGATTCAGATGAGGATGTTATTGGAGATTTGGATTGGTCGGATCGTCCTCTTGAAGATGGTGAACTCATTGAGGAAGAGGATTCCGAGGTTCAGCAGTTGCTGGGTGCTGAGGGGGATCAGGCTGAGGGCCTTCCTCTCGATTCATCTACTATTCTGACTCAGATGTTTGAGGTTTTGGATTTGGATCCTCCGGTGGTTGCTCCTAGGCCTAAGGGTCAGCTTTTTGGGGTGTCCAAGCAGCGCTTGGAGTTTCCCAGCCAACAGCATTTTGAAGAGATTGTTTTCAAGCAATGGGAGCAACCTACGCGTCTCGTCGGTGTGCCGTCTAGCTGGGATAGGAAGTATCCTTTTCCGGCGGAGTTGATGAAGCGTTGGTCTGTCCCCCCTGAGGTAGATACTCCGGTCTTGGGACTGTCCAACACGGCGGTCGTGCATTCTCCTGACACGACTTCGCTCAGGGACGGCGAGGATCGCCGGATTGATCAGCTGGCCCGCCATGGTTTTGTATGTGCGGGTTCGTTGTTAAGGCCTGTCTGTGCTTCGGCTCTTTTGACTTTTGCGGTCAGGTCTATTGTCAGGGACTTGGGTGTGGATCTCGAGCCTACCTGTGATGAGTCTCTTGCGCTTAAGCGCTGTGATTCCTTCTTGTCCTTTATCCTGGCCGCTCAGGAGGATGCCATGTTGATGTGTGGTAGGGCTACTGCCTTGCTGGTAGCTATCCGTCGCTGTGTGTGGTTGAGACAGTGGACGGCTGACTTTAATTCTAAAAGATCGCTCACGGCTCTTCCCTTTTTGGGTTTGAGGCTTTTTGGTGAGAGGCTGGATTCTGTTGCCAAGGGAGCTAAGTTACCTCAGCGCAAGAAATTTCGCTGTTCCTTTCGGGGGACGGTCTCCTTCAATCCGTCCTTTCGGGGAGCCGGAGCCGGCAGGGGTGCGGGCTTCTCGGCCTCCAGGGGCGCCAGTTGGAATAGGGGTAAAGGCCGTGGCCGTCCCGTTCGCGTCTGGGGCGCCAAGCCCAAGCCAGTTGCCAAGCCCGCCCAGCAATGAGGGGGCGCCCTCACCCGTTCGGGTGGGGGGACGGTTACGACTCTTCTCCCGGGTGTGGGACCAGGAGGTCTCGGACAGATGGATCCGGGAGGTGGTGTCGGCCGGTTACAAGTTGGAGTTCGAGTCCCGTCCTCCTCCAAGGTTCTTCAGGTCTCGGGTATCTTTGGATCCTTTGGCCGCACAGGGGCTCCTGGCGGCGGTAAGGAATCTTCTAGACTTAGCTGTCGTTTGCCCGGTTCCTCCGTCAGAGGTAGGGCGCGGGTTTTATTCCAATCTCTTCACTGTCCCCAAAAAGGACGGGTCCTTCCGTCCGATTCTGGATTTGAAGTTTCTCAACAGATTTATTCGTCCCCGGAAGTTCCGCATGGAAACCCTGCGGTCTGCGATCGGTTCGCTTCGGCAGGGGGACTTTATGACGTCCATAGACATCAAGGATGCGTACCTTCACATTCCGATTTTCCCAGCTCATCAGAGGTTCCTTCGTTTCGTGGTGGGGGATCGGCATTTTCAGTTTGTGGCTCTTCCATTCGGCCTCACCTCTGCTCCGAGAGTGTTCACCAAGGTGTTGGCGGGGGTGATGGCCCTGCTCAGAGCTCAGGGGATTCGCATTGTGCCTTACCTGGACGATCTTCTCATCATGGCGCCTTCCTTCAGTCAAGCAGAGGGGGACACCAGCATGGTGGTGTCTATGCTGGAGAGGTTCGGCTGGGTGATCAATTACCCCAAGTCCTTGCTGGTTCCGGCCAGGGTGGTGACCTTTCTGGGGATGTCGTTGGACTCCTGCCAGCACAGAGTGTTTCTCCCTCAGGCCAAGGTCCTGTTGATTCAGGAATTGGCTCAGCTTCTTCTCTCCCATCCTCGTCCGTCCATTCGACTAGGGATGAGACTGGTGGGGTTGATGGTGGCCTCGTTCGAGGCAGTTCCCTTTGCGCAGTTTCATACGAGGACGCTTCAACTTCATCTTTTGGCGTCTTGGGACCGGCGTCCGGGGTCGTTGGATCGGTCCTTCCGGATGTCCCCTCGGGTTCGGCAGTCCCTTCTGTGGTGGTTGGTCTCGGACAACCTTTTGAAGGGCAGGTCGTTTCTGACCCCGCTTTGGGAAACTGTCACCACGGATGCCAGTTTGTCAGGATGGGGAGGTTTCTGGAAGGATCTTCAGTTTCAGGGGCAGTGGGACCCTCTGGAGGCCCACTTGCCCATCAATGTTCTGGAATTGCGAGCCATCAGGTTGGTTCTGTCTCACTTGACGCATCATTTACAGGGTCTGCCGGTTCAGGTTCGATCAGACAATCAGACGGCGGTTGCTTACATCAATCACCAAGGAGGGACTCGCAGTCTGGGCGCCCACAGGGAGGTGTCTCTGATTTTAGTTTGGGCGGAGACTCATGTCCCTTGCATCTCGGCAGTTTACATTCCGGGAGTGGAAAACACGGAGGCGGACTTTCTGAGCCGGTGTGCGTCCCGTCGGGGGGAGTGGTCTCTCCATCCCCAGGTGTTTCGGTCGCTTTGTCTCCGATGGGGGACGCCGGAGGTGGATCTGTTTGCCTCTCGTCACAATCACAAGCTTCCGTCCTTTGTGTCTCTGTCCCGGGACCCTCTGGCTCTGGCGGTGGATGCCATGGCCCTGAGCTGGAGGGACCTGGGGTTTCTTTATCTGTTTCCTCCGATTCCCATGCTAGGCAGGGTTCTGCGAAAGTTGGTTCTGGAGGGAGTTCCCGCCATTCTCGTGGCTCCAAGGTGGCCAAGGCGGGTGTGGTTCGCAGACATCGTTCGTCTGGCCGTGGATCAGTTCGATCTGCCTCTTCGGCCGGAGCTGCTCACACAGGGCCAACTATGTTACCCCAGTTTACAAACGCTGGCTTTGACGGCTTGGCTGCTGAAACCTCCATCTTAAAGGAGGAGGGTCTTTCGGATGCGGTCATTCGGACTCTTATTAGTGCCAGGAAGAGATGATCTTCTTCCATCTATTACAGGTATTGGAGATCTTATATTGACTGGTGTGAGGCTAGGTCTTTGCCTTGCCGGGTCTTTTCTGTGTCTAGGATTTTGGAGTTTCTTCAGTCGGGGCTGGACTCCGGTCTTCAGCTGAGTACCTTGAAGGGGCAGGTTTCTGCTTTGTCAATTTTTTTCCAGAAGTCTTTTGCTAGCCATTCCTTGGTCAAGACTTTTTTTCAGGGGGTTACGCATGTGCGGCCTCCTAGGAAGCCGTTGCTCCCAGTTTGGGATTTGAATTTGGTTCTTTCTGCTCTTCGGGCTCCTCCTTTCGAGCCTTTGCGGGATATTGCTCTGTCCACTCTTACTCAGAAGGTTGCCTTTCTGGTGGCCATCACTTCGGTTCGGCGTGTTTCAGAGTTGGCAGCTTTGTCTATTCAGGCTCCTTATTTCGAGGATCATCAGGACAAAGTGGTTTTTCGCTTCAAGTCAGATTTTCTCCCTAAAGTGGTCTCTGCTTTTCATCTTAACCAGGACATTGTTCTTCCTTCCTTGTGTCCTAAGCCTAAGAATGTCAAGGAGAGTGCTTTGCACTGCTTGGATGTTGTACGTTGTGTTAGGTACTATCTGCGTGCTACGTCTTCTTTTCGTAAGACTGATGCCTTTTTCGTTGTGCCCTGTGGGCCTAGGAAGGGTTTGGCTCCGGCCAAGTCTTCCATTAGTAAATGGATTCGTCAGGCCATTGTTGGAGCTTATTCGGCTAAGGGGAAGGATCCCCCTTTTCGCGTTACTGCTCATTCTACTCGTGCGGTTGGTGCGTCCTGGGCTTTTCAGCATCAGGCTTCGGTTGAACAAGTGTGTAAGGCTGCAACTTGGTCCTCTGTTCATACTTTTTCTAAGTTCTATAATGTTGATGTGCGGGCCTCAGCGGATGCTGTTTTTGGCCGCAAGGTTCTGCAGGCTGCAGTGGTTTGAGTTTGTTCTGCATTATTGCCTGGTCGGATACCCACCCTTTCCTGGACACTGCTGTTGGATGTCCCTATTGTAATTATTAATGTTTGAAGTGGGGTGTGTGACATACTTAGAATAATACCATTTTGTGAATACTCACCTGTAAAATGGGTATTATAAGTATGTCACACACCCCACTTCACCCGCCCTTTTTGGTATCCTGGCTCTTTATATGGTGAAGTTTAGTTCTTTACGTTTGAGGGTTTGATCGGTCCAGCAGGAGGTTTTGCTGCACATACAGAGGTGAATGAATATTGATTTGTATAATAGATTATATTTTGCACTGGTCACTTTAGGTATTGGCACTTTATATTAGGCAATAGTTTTTTTAATATAGGGATTCATTTGGGTATTTGGGATAATATGGGGCTTACTCCTGCTGGTGCTATGGTGTAGATATGTTGTGTACACATATGTGTTTTTAAATGTATGTCATGATGTTGTATGAATTTGTTATATGTTCTTTTATCTTTTGTAGATGAATTGATTAATTAAATATGATTATTTGGATCAGTTGGTATCATTGATTAATTTGTTGTAGGGTTGTAGTGGTGCCTTCAAGCGACTGTGTCTATAGTAGGCTGGAACTATAGAAATTGTTTGTGTGTTGTGGTAGCAGCTTTGGGTTGCTGATCTGGCACACTATTCATCCCTTTATTGATTAACAATCAGGTGGTGCTATACAGGAAAGATTTTGTTATTTTTACATACGTTTGAGGGTTACATTGTTTGTTCCTGGTACCTTGTCTTACTGCTGTTTTAATACTGGGTGATTATTGGGAGGTACCAGGTATGTATAGACCGGGAGGGGCCAGTTGAATTTTTGGAGATTCTCTGCAATGCTGCCACCTAGCGGTGAGTTAACCCTATTGTAATTATTAATGTTTGAAGTGGGGTGTGTGACATACTTATAATACCCATTTTACAGGTGAGTATTCACAAAATGGTATTTTTGAGCGACACCAGGACAAGTTGGTGTTTCGGTTTAAGACAGATTTCTTGCCTAAGGTGGTTGCCTTTCATCTCAATCAGGACATTGTTTTGCCTTCTTTGTGCCCTAATCCTAATAATCCTAAGGAGCGGACTTTGCATTCTTTGGATGTGGTCAGGGTTCTGAAGTTCTATTTGGTTGCTACTGAATCATTCAGGAAGACTGATGCTTTTTGTTCTCCCTTCTGGACCTAGGAAGGGCTTGCCTCCGGCTAAATCCACTATGAGCAAGTGAATCCGTCAGGCGTTGGTGCAAGCCTATTCTGCTAAAGGGAAGGAACCTCCCTTCCGCCTTACTGCTCATTCTACTCGTGCTATTGGTGCCTCTTGGGCTTTTCAGCACCACGCTTTGGTTGAGCAAGTTTGCAAGGCCGCTACTTGGTCTTCTGTTCATACTTTTTCCAAGTTTTACAAGGTTGATGTTAGGGCCTCAGCTGATGCTGCTTTTGGCCGCAAGGTTCTTCAGGCGGAAGTGGTTTAATTGCCCGTCGTTGCCCTTTGGGGATCCCACCCTACCTTACGGACTTCTTTTGGATGTCCGAGAAGTAAGGAATTGGTGAAAGGGGACGTGCTGTATACTTGGAAAAATACAATTCTGTGCTGTACTCGCCTGTAGAATTGTTTTTGTAGTATACAGCACGTCCTGTTTCATCCCTCCCTTGTTATCATTATTCTTGATTACCTCTGTATGGTGATTTGTTCAAATGTTTGGTTGGGGTTCCCTTCATTATTATTCTCCCGGCTTCTTGTCTAGCTGCTTTGTAACGCTGGGAATTTGTGGGAGCTTCCTGGCTTTTTATAGGGCCGGGAGATGCCACAAGTCTTTTCTGCAGTCCACTGCGCCACCTTGTGGCGGATAACCAGAAGTAAGAAATTGGTGAAACAGGACGTGCTGTATACTACAAAAACAATTCTACAAGTGAGTACTCAGAATTGTATTTTTACTTAATTCTCACCTTCCTTGCTCCTGATTCTCTCGCCTCTCCTTCATTTCTGGCGCTGTGAGGGGGGCGCCCTCCTTCGAGAGGGTGGCGGACCTTCTCGGGCGGCTGTCGGCGTCTTTAAACTCGCCGCTCGGTGCGGGCGCTACTGCGCCCTGTGGCGGGGGGGCCCTCCCTGGCTGTCGTCCTCTTCTCCCGGGCGCCATTTTACCCTTCTCTGGCACCCGGAGTTCGCGCGCTGTGGGGGGGCGGGGCTGCGTCATTGCGGCACGCCCCTAGAGGTGCCGTCTCCCAGCCTTGATCAATGACATTTTCTTCAGCTGCCTGTGCTGAGGGGCAAGCTGATCTTCTCAGGTCTCATCCATCGCGTTTTTCCGAGGCTCCCTTCGGCTGCGTTGGCTTCCTGGTGCTCGCTCCGCTTCTGGTCCGTGAGTCTGTTAATTCCTTATTGTGCATGCGCTGTGGGATATGTATTTTTTCCTCACATTTGGGTCTTCCAGGGGGTCCCATATTCGGTCTTGTAGTTCCTCCTGGTCCCCCCCCCCCGCTCCCTACTGTGGATCGTGTGGGGGACATTATTGGGGTGGTGTTTGGGCTGCTAGTGCCTTGTAACCCGTGCTTTTGTTGCTAATCGCCATAATGGAGGCTTCTGGGGATGGCGAGCTTGGGGGTCCCTTTGGGCGGGCTATGCTATGTCATGTGTGGTGCATGCCCTCTGAGTGGCTGCAGCGCTATTTGCGTACCCTGCACCCAAAGTGTCATTTTGGAAAGAATGGGGCGAGCGCTATTCTCCCCAGTCTCTTTCTACCTCCGGTCTTGCCGACACCCCCGCGTCTGCATTTAGCCCCCAGTGAGGGGGAAGCCAGCAGGGGATCTCATACGGACTTGGCGCTACACGTGGCCAGTCTCGAGACAGTTATCACGTTCGGCGGTTGGCAAGGCCACGAGTAAGAAACTGCATTTGGAGCCGGATTGTTTCGAGGGGGACTAGGTTCTTCCTGGGGGGACGGCTACTGGTATTTGCTCACGTCTGGAGACAGCACGTCTCGGATCGGTGGATTCAGGAGGCGGTGTCCTCCGGGTACTAAATAGAGCTGGCAGCTTGCCCCCCCCCCCCCCCCCAAGATTTCTTCGGTCGCGGATTTCCCAGAACCCTTTGATGGCGCAGGGCCTAAGATTGGCTGTCCAACGACTTCTGTTGTCCGGAGTGATTTGTCCTGTGCCTCACCAGGAACGGGGTCGAGGGTTCTATTCCAATCTCTTCATGGGCCCAAGAAGGACGGCACTCTGAATCTGAGGCCTATTCTGGACCTGAAGGGTCTCAACAGATTTGTCAAAACTTCCGCATGGAGACCTTACGGTCAGCGGTGAGCTCACTTCGGTCAGGCAAGTTCATGACCACGGTGGACATCAGGGATGCTTACCTGCACATCCCTATATTACAGGGACATCAGAAGTTTGGTAGTGCTGATCCTCCAGCGCGAACCTCAATTTGTGGTACTGTCGTTTGGATTTTCTTCTGCCTCCGGGTGTTCACCAAGGTGCTGGCGGGTGTCATGGCCCTACTGAGGAGCCTGGGCATTCGTATTCTTCCTTACCTGGACGACTTACTGATTGCTGCTCAATCTCTTCAGCAGGCTGAGAGCGACACTCAGACGGTGTTGTCCACTCTCGAGGACTTCGGCTGTCCTCGATCGCTCCTTCCTTGGTGAGGTCTTTCCTGGGCATGACGCTGGACACCTTTCAGGTCAAGGTGTTCCTCCCCCAGCTGAAGGTGGAGGGCCTTCAGACACAGGCGTGGACCTTACTGTCTTGTCGACGTCTATCCATCCGCCTGGGGATGAAGTTGGTGGGTCTCATGGTGTCTGGTTTCAAGGCGGTGCCCTTCGCCCAGTTTCACATGAGGCCTCTTCAGTTGAATCTTCTGACCGTTTGGGACGAGTCACAGGAGTCCCTGGAGCAGCATTTCTCTGTCTCCTCTGGCCAGGCAATCTCTCTCGTGGTGGCTGGACTCCAGGAATCTTCTTGTGGGCAGGTCATTCCTGACCCCTCGTTGGAAGATTGTCACCACGGACACCAGTCTGACCAGCTGGGGAGGCTTTTGGCAGTCGCTGGAGTTCCAGGGCCAGTGAGGCCCGCAGAAGGCTCATGTACTTATCAATTTCCTGGAGCTGAGAGCGATCCGGTTGGTCCCGTTTCATTTGACCCCGCATCTTCGGGGGTTGTGCGGTCCAGGTCCGCTCGGACAACGACGGTCGCCTACATCAATCAGGGCACAACTTGGAGCAAGCTAGCCCTCAAGGAGGTGACCCAGATCCTGTCTTGGGCGGAGGAGAATGTTCCCTGCATCTTGGCGGTTTACATCCCCGGGGTGGAGAACCAGGAGGCAGACTCCCTGAGCAGGGGGACTTCTCGTCTGGGGGAATGGTCTCTCAGCAACAAGATCTTTCTCGCTCTGTCACCGCTGGGGTCAGCCGGACGTGGATCTGTTTGCGTCTTGACAAAACCACAAGCTTCCAAGGTTCGTCTCCCTGTCAAGAGATCCTCTGGCCTTCGCCACGGACGCGCTGGCAATTCCTCGGGCGGAGTTCCGACTCCTTTACGCCTTTCCTCCATTTCCTCTTCTGGGTCGTGTGCTGCGCATGATAGCCCAGGAGGGGGTGACAACCATTCTGGTGGCCCCTCGCTGGCCGAGGCGGTGTTGGTTCGTGGACATAGTTCAGATGTCAGTGGATCGCTACGTCTTGCCCTACGATCCAGGGCTTCTCGCTCAGGGTCTGTTAAGCCACCCCAATTTACAAACGCTGGCTTTGATGGCTTGGCTGCTGAAACCTCCATCTTGACGGAGAAAGGACTGTCTGTCCTGGTGGTGCGTACCCTGATTTGGGCTCGAAGAAATCCTCTTCCATGATTTATTACAGGGTCTGGCACGCTTACGTTGCCTGGTGTGAGTCTAGGGGTTTCCCTTGTCGCACGTTTTTTTTCTAGAATTTTGGAGTTCCTACTACATGGTTTGGATTCGGGCCTCCAGCTGAGTACCCTCAAGGGACAGGTTTCGGCCTTGGCTATTTTCTTTCAAAGATTCTTCGCCAATCATAGACTTATCAAGACCTTTTTCCAAGGAGTTACTCATGTACGTCCACCGCGTAAACCTATGCTACCGGTGTGGGATTTGAATTTGGTGCTTTCTGCTTTCCAGGGTTCTCCACTTGAGACCTTTTGCGATGCTGCTTTATTCATTTTTGGATCTGAAGGTGCTTTTTGGTAGCTATCGCTTCGGTGCGTCGCGTCTCAGAGCTGGCGGCGCTTTGTATGAAGCCTCATTACTTTGAGCAGCATCAGGATAAGGTGGTTTTTAGTCTTAAGCCTGACTTTTTAGCCAAGGTTTTTTCTGCCTTTCATCTCAATGAGGACACTGTCTTGCCTTCCTTGTGTCCCACGCCTTCTAATTCTAAGGAGAGGACGCTCCATTCCCTGGATGTGGTCCGAGCCCTTAAGTACTACTTGGTTGCTACGGAATCCTTTAGTAAGTCGGATTCTCTTTTTGTCCTTCCTGACGGGCCTAGGAAGGGCTTGCCTCCAGCCAAATCCACTCTCAGCAGGTGGATCAGACAGGCGGTGGAGCAAGCTTACTCTGCCAAGGGGAAGGAACTCCCTTCTTGGATCACAGCTCAATCTACCAGTGCTATTGGAGCCTCTTGGGCTTTTCAGCACCAGGCTTCGATTGTAAGGGCGCTACTTGGTCTTAAGTTCATACTTTTTCTAAGTTTTTACAAGGTTGATATTAGGGCCTCAGCTGATGCTGTTTTTGGCCGTAAGGTGTTTCAGGTGGTAGTGTCATGAACTACGTGCTGTTGCTCACTGGGGATCCCACCCTTCTTGGCCACTGCTTTTGGATGTCCCAATTGTCAAGAATGGAGTGACCCGAGCAGGATACCAGAAAAAATACAATTCTGTGAGTACTCACCTGTAGAATTGATTTTGGTGGCGTCTTGCTCGGGTCGCTCCATCCCACCCTTGTTCTGTTATACCCTTTTTTGCCTGTTATGGTGATTACTTTTGAGAGAGTTTCATTTTGGGGCTGTGTGAATTAACATGGTCTCTTGCCTCCCGAGTTGTTTCTGTATTTACTGCTTTTCAACCACTGGGGATTAATAGGGAAACGGCTGCCTTTATATGAGCTGGGAGGAGCCACAAGTTTCGTCTTGCAGTCAACTGCGCCACCTTGTGGCGGATAACCCAATTGTCAAGAATGAAGCGACCCGAGCAGGACACCACCAAAATCAATTCTACAGGTGAGTACTCACAGAACTGTATTTTTAAAAAGGAGGTGAAATGTGAACATCAGAATCCAGGGCTTACTTTGCAGTCCTATGTTTAATAAAGCAGCACAGGAGCCCCAAATTATATCCTAATGCAGGGGTACTCAACCACTTCTTGTAAAGGTCCATATACAGGCATCCGGTGAGAGGTGGAGGTTAGAAATCCATGCAATGGAGGAAGGGGGCTATAGATTCCAAAGGCAAAACTAAAAAAGGCTGGGATTGAAGGGGCAAAGCTGGAGGATTGGATGGGGCAAAGAGTCTGAGAATCAAAGTTTGTGTGTACCCTGATCAAGTAAAAGGGGGGAAGTGCTGAAAACAGCAACACAGAAGCAAGTGTCAGTGCAGGGCTGTCAGGGCAGAAATCTGGCACAGAGGTCCACAATGTCCTAATGCATTGTAACCCAAAAAGGCTGTTGAATTTTCACTAGGTAGGTTGATTAAACATAACGCATTGCACTGCCATTCCCACTTTTTCATGCAACAACAAAACTGGTTTACCATGTGGTTGGATTTCTGGTTTAAAGTAGACCAAAACCTAAGATTATCCTGTATTCTGGTCTGTCCAAGGACCATGCTGATCCTAAAATGGCGCTCAGAGAAGACTGCCTTTGTCTCCTCTCTTGAAACGTCTGTAATCGATGGGCACACAACAGATGTGGCAAGTGCCTGATCATGCAAGAGGCAAGATTTGAGGTGGAAACAAGATGGGCATTTACAAGATGGAGTTCAACATGAGTGATAGAGCTTAGAAGTGTCAGTTTTTAAATATTCAAACATGAGCGTTGGAAGCTTGGAGAATAGAATGAGATGACTATGGCTTTTGTCTGAACTGCTACTTAAAACTTTATTCATGTTCCTATAATGTTTTAGTAGCAGTGAGCAAGAAGTTCACCTGTAACCTTTCAATGTCATGTTGCCTTTTTTCTTTTTTAGGTTTCAGAAAGATCCAGCCTGGTCAGAAACTGGGGATCGTTACTTGTTAAAACTCTTTAGGGATCATCTTTTCCATCAGGTGACAGAAGCAGGAGCTCCGTGGATTGACCTCAGTCATATTGTATCTTGTCTTAATAAGGTAATGACGGCAATGTACCATTTTGATTGCATTTAGTCTGTGGCCCGCAAATACGTTTGATTTGTTTCATTTGGCACAAGATAATGTAATGTGCCAAAGCAGCCCAAATCCTTCAGACCCTGGTATAAAAACATTCCAACCAGTTTAGAGCGTATAAAAGATGGGGTTTATAGTTTACAATAAAACCAAAATTACAAAAATGTTTCATCTAGACATAAATCTGCTGCACTTTGTGCAAGAAAAACTTATCTAATGCTATCCCTGCTCAGATCCTTTGAGGATGAAAAACACGTGGAGTGGATGCTGCAGGATGACTGTTTGGAAAGCAGTCTATCATCCCCTGTGTAGGGACTTTTGTCCTTGTCATAGGACTTTCTTTGTTGCTTGGTGTGTGGTCACACCCCTCTAGCACCTCTTGACTGCTATATATTGACTGGATGAGAACATCCTATATTCTTAGTATACAGTACGTCCTGTTCCAGATAGAATACTTACACTTGGGTTATCCTCCGCCAGATGGCGCTGCACTGCAGAGACATGTAAAACAGGCTCCTCCCGGCCCCTCAAATACCCGGGACCTCCCACAAATCCCCAGATTTCTCTGCAGTGCTTACTGCGAAGACATGAAATTATCACTCTCTCGCAGGTGAGCGGGGCTATTAGCCTGCGGCCCTGTTGGACTATTCCCACCCGTTCCTCGTGTGATGTGCCTCCCAGGCTGGGCTGCGCTGGTCGGGTGAAGGTAGGCAGCACCACGCGTGCTTATGGAGTGCTGCTCCACCGCTGTCCCCCACCAAAGGGTAGGCGGTATAGGCTGATGGTGAGCCTTCATGGGATGCCCCTCCCGCTTTATTTCCCCGTGTAGCGGTGGGTCCTGTACAGAGGGCCTCCATCCTCCCTCATTCTCCCTGTAGCCTTCGGGGGGAAAGAAGGGGGGGTGTGGGTGAGTGTGCATACGACGTTTTGTCTGTTTGGACTAGTTATGTGGTGTCAGCCGCGCGCTGACTTGTCCTGTTTACTATTACAATGGCCGCCGCCGCGCGCGTCTTTTCCTTCATTTGGATGTTACCTCGGACACTTCTGCGTTCTCACTGGCTGCTTGTCTGTGGGCTTCGCGCTCTTCGGGGGGGCGGGGCCTGGCTTGGCGCGCCCTGCGTCACGGCCCGCTCTGACCCGCCCTTCGTGGTTCGCTCGGCGCCATGTGACGGTTCTACCTACCGCGGTCCGTAAGTGCCCTCGTGGCCGGCTTTATGCTCATTCCTTACTGTGTATGGTTTTGACGCCCCTTCTCATTGTGTCTTTCAGACGGGTGAATCCAGTGGCTTCTCCCGGCCCGGTGTAATTGATAGTTGGGCCTAGTATTTTTGCTCCCACTTCCCTAGCGGGTCATTGGGGCATCCAGGGTTGCTTTAAAGCGTTAATCCCTACTGGCTTATTGTGCCTATTAATCACCATATGGAGGCATCCCAGGATAATGGGACCGGGGTTCCTGCGGGACAAGCCCTGCTGTGTGTAGCTTGTGGGGTCTCACCTGTCAGCGGTGACAGCGCGCGGGTCTGTGTTCCTTGCGCACAGCAGGCGTTAACGTTGCAACCTGCACCTCGTCTCACTTCACCTACTCCCCCATGCTTGAGTCTCACCCCCATTGCATCGCATGCAAGCGGGGATTCTCAACCTGATGTGTCTGCTAGACTGGCCAGTGTTGAAAAATTGATTGCTAATACTTTATCTCGTAAGGCCACTGCTAAAAAGCGCCACTTAACCCCTGATGCCACTCTTTACCCTGTGGAGTCTGAGTTTTTGCATCTATGTGGCTACACCCCCTCGGACAAAGGGGAGCTGTTCTCAGATTCAGGATCATCTGACGAGAGACCCAGGGGTCATGACGATTCTGGCTCGGACTCCTGGGCCCCGGATGATACTGACAGACTGCTGGTTCAGATTTTTGAGTTTCTGTCCATCTCTCCCCCTGTTGCGCCGCCCAGGCAAAGGGGTGAGCTTTTTCATACTGTTAAGGCTCGCTTGGAATTTCCTGAGCAAACCCATTTCAATAATCTTGTGCTTAAGGAGTGGGAACGTCCCAGTAGACTTCCCGGTATATCTAAGAGTTGGGGCAGAAAGTATCCCTTTCCTGCTGATATGGTCAAGTGCTGGTCATCTCCTCCCGAGGTGGATGCTCCTATTCTACGGCTGTCTAACACCTCTATTATGCACTCCCCTGATTCTACTACTCTGCGGGATGCCGAGGACCGGCGCATTGACCAATTGCCTTGCCATGCCTTTGCATTTGTGGGGACGCCGCTGCGTCCGGTTTGTGCCTCGGCCATTACATCTGTGGCACTCAGGGCCCTGATCAGAAGTGTACTTGACAGTAATCCTGATGATTTGCCACCTGATACTTTTAATGCCCTGTCTAACTGTGATGTGTTTGTAAACTTTATCCTATCTGCCTTGGATGATGCCATTAGGATGTGTGCGAGAACTTCTGCCTTGGTGGTAGCTATTCGCCGCGCGGTTTGGCTGCGCCAGTGGGCGGCTGACAATGCAGCAAAGAAGGCCCTTACTGGGCTTCCATTTAAGGGGCTACGCCTGTTTGGGTACCGCCTAGACCTTTTTGCTAAAGGAGGTAAGTTACCCCAGCGCAGGCGGCAGTCTCGGCCCTTTCGGAGCCAGGGCTCCTTTTCACTCCCCTGCCGTGGTGCTAAACAGGGAAAAGGGGTGTCCTTCGCGGGGGCTCGTGCAGATTCCTGGCATAGGAGCAGAGGACGACGTCCTGGCTCCTCCTGGGGGTCTAAGCCCAAATCCTCTCCCAAGCCCCCTCAGGCATGATGGGGCGTCCTCGCCCGTCAGGGTGGGGGGACGTCTACAGCACTTTGCCCACGTCTGGAGGCACCACGTCTCAGACAGGTGTATTCAGGAGGTAGTGTCCTCTGGTTACAAGATAGTTTGCTGTGCGCCCCCCCCCCCCCCCCCAAGATTCATCAGGTCCCGGATCCCCCAGGACCCTGTCTCAGCTCAGGTTTTGATGCAGGCCTTCTGGGTCTGGGGGTCATTTGCAGAGAAAGAGGCAAGGGCTTCTATTCCAACCTTTTCACAGTTCGCAAAAAAGATGGGTCAGTCGGGCCCATTCTGGATTTAAAGATCCTCAACAAATTTGTCAAGAACAGGCGCTTTCGCATGGAAACTCTGTGCTCGGCCATCAGCTCCCTGCGCCCAGGGGATTTCATGACGTCTGTAGACATCAAAGATGCCTACCTTCACATCCTTGTGTTCTCAGGACACCAAAGGTTTCTCAGATTCGCGTTGGAAGATCAACATTACCAATTTGTGGCCTTGCCATTTGGCCTCACCTCAGCTCCCAGAGTGTTCACCAAGGTGCTGGCGGGGGGTGATGTCTCTGCTGAGGTCAAGGGGCATACGCGTGCTGCCCTACCTGGACGATATACTCATCACCTCTCGGTCTCTACAGCAGGCAGAGTGGGACACTCAGCTGGTGGTGTCCACCCTGGAGTCCTTCGGCTGGGTGATCAATCACCCCAAGTCCTCTCTGTCCCCTTCCTCGGTGACTCCGTTCCTGGGAATGATTCTGGATACGGTTCAGTCAAGGATATTCCTTCCTCAACAGAAGGTGAAAGCTCTTAACTGCGCAGGTGAGGTTCCTGCTGTCGTGTCCCCAGCCATCCCTCAGGCAGGGAATGCAGTTGGTAGGCCTGATGGTGGCGTGCTTCGAGGCGGTGCCCTTTGCTCAGTTCCATTTGAGGACTCTACAACTTCACCTTCTGTCCGTATGGGACAAGGACCCAACGTCCTTGGACGGGGTCTGTGTGCTCCCCCCCTCGGTCACGCGTTCCCTTGCGTTGTGCTGGGGGGCAGGTCCTTTCTGGCTCCCTCCTGGGAGACGGTCACCATGGATGCCAGTCTGTCAGGATGGGGGGGGGGGTTCTGGAAGTCCCTGCGGTTCCAGGGGAGGTGGGGCCCTCAGGAGGCCCACTTGCCTATCAACATTCGGGAACTACAGGCGATCAGGTTTGTACTGGAGCAGTTGACCAATCACCTGAGGGGTCTGTCTGTGCAGGTGCGCTCAGACAACGGGACAGCGGTTGCCTACATCAACCATCAGGGAGGGACCCGGAGCAAGGGGGCCCTCCAGGAGGTGTCGCGGATTCTGACATGGGCGGAGACCAATGTTCAATGCATTTCGGCTGTGTACATCCCGGGGGCAGAGAATCTACTGGCAGACTCTCTGAGCAGGGGGACCTCTCGTCAGGGAGAGTGGTCCCTCTGAAACAGGGTATTCCAGTCCCTGTGTCACCGTTGGGGCCTACCGGATGTGGATCTGTTTGCATCCCGTCACAGTCACAAGCTCCAGGCCTTTGTCTCCCTGTTTCAGGATCCTCTGGCCTTGGCCACAGATGCTCTGTCCATGTCATGGCAGGAATTTCGGCTCCTGTATGTCTTTCCTCCCTTCCCCCTACTGGAAAGGGTCCGGCGCAAGATTGCTCTGGAAGGGGTGCCAGTGATTCTGGTGGCCAAGAAGAGTGTGGTTCGCAGACGTGGTGCAGATGGCAGTAGACCAGTACGTTCTGCCAGGGGTGCCAGATCTGCTCACTCAGGGCCCCTTACGCCATCCCAATTTACAAACTCTGGCTTTGACGGCCTGGCTGCTGAAACCTCCATCTTGATGGAGAAAGGCTTGTCTGCCTCGGTGGTTGACACCATGGTTAAGGCTAGGAAGAAAACTTCTTCCATCTATTATAGGGTATGGCATACCTACATTGACTGGTGTGAGTCTAGGTCTCTTCCCTGTCGGGTGTTCTCAGTCCCCAGGGTCCTGGAGTTTTTACAGCATGGGTTGGAGTCGGGTCTCCATCTCAGTACTCTGAAGGGTCAGGTTTCTGCCCTGTCTGTCTTCTTTCAGAAGCCTTTTGTTCAGCATTCTTTGGTTAAGACTTTCTTTCAGGGGGTTACTCATGTGCGTCCCCCACGGAAACCTATGGTCCCTATTTGGGATTTGAGCTTGGTTTTGTCTGCCTTGCAGGGTGCTCCCTTTGAGCCTATTCAGGATGCTGCTCTGGCTGTACTTACCCTCAAGGTTGTCTTTCTGGTGGCTATTACTTTGGTCAGGCGTGTGTCTGGCGGCTCTGTCTATCCAGCCCCCATACTTTGAGAGACGCCAGGATAAGGTGGTGGTCCGCTTTAAGCCGGACTTTCTGCCTAAGGTGGTGTCTGCCTTTCATTTGAATCAAGATATTGTTCTTCCTTCATTGTGCCCTAATCCTAGCAATGCTAAGGAAAGGCTTTTGCATTCCTTGGATGTGGTCAGGTGTCTGAAGTATTACCTGGTAGTCACTGCGTCCTTCAGGAAATCTGATGCTTTTTGTGGTCCCTTCTGGTCCTAGGAAGGGTTTGGCTCCTGCCAAGTCTGCTATCAGTAAATGGATCCGTCAGGCCGTGATTCAGGCCTATTCTGCTAAGGGGAAGAGTCCTCCATTCCGCCTTACTGCTCATTCTACTCGTGCTATTGGTGCCTCCTTGGGCCTTCCAGCACCAGGCTTCTGTTCATACCTTTTCAAAGTTTTACAAGGTTGATGTTAGGGCCTCAGCTGATGCTGTTTTTGGCCGCAAGGTTTTGCAGGCGGCAGTGGTTTAAACTGTCTGCGGTTACCTTTTTTGTTGGGGATCCCACCCTACTTTATGGACACTGCTATTGGATGTCCCAAGTGTAAGTATTCTATCTGGAGCAGGACGTACTGTTGCTTGGCGTGTGGTCATACCCCTCTAGCACCTCTTGACTGCTATATATTGACTGGATGAGCATATCCTATTTTTTTTTTTTTTTTTTTTTTTTTGCTCTTACATAGGACCCCACCTCTTAACCAATCAACAACCCACACAGATTGTCCAACAGGTGATAGCTTTGTGTCACTGTGTCGATCTGAGAGTCACATTGAATACAAGGCCGACAAGCACATGGCCTTGGCCACTTTGGATTTGGAACAGCCATTTTGGCCTAAACACACAACTGGGTTGGCTGGGTATGCAGTATACAGTGCAACTGTATGACCTTTTACGATTTCTTAGATGTTGGTGATACAACAGCTTCAGCTTGTCACAGTGTTTGCATCTAGATTGCTGGAGTGACTGCAGTTTGTATTTGATGGTCCATGTCATTACATATACTGTGGAAATCCAGAGAGAGACTACATATATGTATGTTTTCCCCTGTATATTGAGGTGAACTTTGCTTTTACTGCCTGTGTTCAATCCCACATGTTAAAAACAAGGAAAGTCAAATTACATGTTTAGTTCTGCTTAGTTTCATTCATTTATGCGTGAAACCTTCCCAGAACGCTGCTTTTCACTTACCTCTTCCTCCTCCCAATGGTGCATGTGCAGGCTTTTGCCTGAGGTGAGCCGACTGCTGTGATCGTCAAACTGCTCTCATTGACTTTAATGGGGAGTGTGTGCTGGCCTATTTCTGACTGCTTGCTCGCTCCCGCCCCATCTGAATGGTTGATGCGGAGGCATGCGCATGCCGCTGGGGATGCGGCAGTGCACGCTTCCCATTTACACAAGTCGTTTACTGAATGACGTTGCGGCAAAGGGCTCTCATTGGATGAGAGCCTGCACTTGCGTCGTTGTGATAGGTGCATTCCTTCCCCGGGGGCAGGCAAGCAGGTAGGTTTTGTTCCACTTTTAAATTGAGCTTCTCTTACACCAAGCATGTTCTGATCTGCCACAATGTCTATCTAAGTGGATTCTGCTGCCTTTAGCACTCACTGCAACATTGGGGGCACAAATTAACATAGCATTACAATTTCCCATACTGATTTTCTATTTTTTTTTTTTTTTTTTTTTTTACCCCTGATTCTCTCCCTTTTTAGTTGGATGCTGGCGTGCCTGAGAAGATCAGCCTCATTTCCAGGGATGAGAAGAGCGCACTGGTTGTAACTTACAGCGATCTTAAACGCTGCTTTGAAAACACGTTTCAAGAACTAGTGGCAGCTGCAAACGGTCAGTTGTAGTATTTGCTGAACGCAGGACGTTGCTGGGAAGCTACACCCAATAGCAAATTGCACTACAGCTGACCTGTCCCCATCATCTCATTTCACCATTGGGAATCAAACAGGAGATGAGCAAAGCTGCTTGCACTTCAGTCGGGTACACTGTTACTTGAGGGGGAAGTACGTTTGTTTCAGTCAAGTGTGCGCTTCAGCCGCCAACGGAGGCTTTATCTGTGAAGATTTTCTTTTTAAAGTGAGGAACGGCACCAGGAGCATGACGTTCCTAATTTTATTTTTCCACTTGTATGCACTATTTTTTAATTTCAAGACTTTTTCTGATGTACAAGGGAATTTCTTTCTTTCAGGGGCCGTGTGATCTGTACCAACATTGATAAATATCCTTGGATTTTTTTTTTTTTTTTTAATTTACTTTCATGGACCAGACGGTTCAGCAACAATTCCATAAACATTCTTTAACTTAGAATTGGGGAATCTCTGTACTTGGACAATGCTGAGCACCATTAAAACACCATCCAGTTGAAACACAACCAGCAACTTTGCAAGATGTATAGAAGTATCCAGCTTGTCATACAGTTCAGCAGTCTTTGTGTTTCAAATTCCTCTTAGCCACAGTATTCCCAAAATGGTTGACTCAACCACAGCTTTATTAGGGTGTTAACACTGGATGCAAAGACACTGTTAAGGATGCAATGCAGTCTTCTGGTGCCGGACCCTCTCACCGGATGCAGAGGCATGACGCAGCTCTCCAGTTTAAAATGTTTTTTTATGGAATTTCACACAAGATCCTTCACAAAGTGTTCCCTTTTCCTCCCACCTTAAAAGCTGAGGCGCCAACAGAGTGTATTTCTATTATAAAAGCAAATGTTAAAGACTGCCAAATACATATAGGATTTATTTCTTGGTAGAAGAGGTGTAACCTCTTAGCACTGAATCTCTAAGATGCATATATTTTAATATCCAAAAAGACTGTGTGGAACACTGTCGCTCCCAATCGATCAGAAGAGACTCGTTCAGCAGTGATCAGACAATTTTAACACCCACCTTTGTAGTATTTGGAGAAGTGTATGTAACTTCTCTTCCATATGTAATTTTTTTTAAAGCTTTAAGAGGTTTCCCTGCCTGGAACCTGCATGGGAGAAATTTGAGAAACCATCATTCCTAAAGTTTTCCGAAAGAAGTTTAAAGATGACAAAGCATCATGGTGCCGTCTGTTTTGCAGTGTGATATTTAAAATTCTTGTGTCATTTAATTGATCTAAATTTTTGGTTGACAAGTGAACCACCGCAAAATGCCACAAATCTTTTTTGAAAGGACGACTAAGCAAAATAAAATTAAGGGGAGTCGAACTTTTATCTCTAGCTTCTGTATACGAGAAAAAGAAAGCAGCTGTCTTTTATATGTTTTTGAGAAATCCTATTGCAATTTTTGTACAAAACAAATACTTGTATTCTAGAAAAAAAAGTGTGCTTAATTTATAAGCGAACTACTTTTTTTGTTTTTGGGAAAAGTTGGGTAAAGGGCAGTGTACAACTTAAAATTTTTATCTTTTGTTTATACCCGCCCTCCCCTGGAATTATTTGGGCAATGTCTAATTTCTCAAACGTAATTGGCATGTGTCTTATGTAGCACTGTTGTAGCCTGTTTTTTACTTTAGGGACCAATCGTTTTGAGGAGGAAAATATAGGTAACAGGGCTTTTTAATGGTAGTAAACCAGCATACGTGTTTTGGTAGTATCAAATGAATGAACACCCGTCAATTAAGCCTTTTTCTTTTTCTTTTAGGCTCCAAACGTCTCAGGATTTAATAAACAAAAATATTCGTACGTGCATGTACGTTTTTAAGTTGGTCATGTAGTTGGAACATTACAGCTGAATGTCTTCTGTTTACCATGAGTATTTTAAAGGGAGAGACAGGTTTTGGTTTAGGGTGGGGACTTCTGATGACAAGCGATTTCTAATAATAAAACTTGGGGCAAATTATGTGAAGGGGAGCCCAAGCATGCAGCTTTATAAAGGGATGAAGGCATCCTTATGTTTCAACAAAGATAAAGCACAGACAAAATACATATGAGGTTTATTTTACATTTTGTAAATTTGTATTTTTTTTCTCCTTGTATATATTACGAGGGTACATATTTTTGCCCTGGAGCCCATCCTGTATTATCATTGACTTTAAAATGCACCTATACAAGTCCTAGTGTCATGATCCCTAAATGTTACCAAATGTCTTTGTTTTTTTTCTGTTTTTTTCCCTTCAGTTTTCAACTGTACAGCAGTATTTTTAATAAAGAATTCCAGAAATAATGTGTGCTTTTGTCTGAAAAATGTAACTTGATGTGACCTTTTTAAATAGTCACATACTGTACCTAAGTTAATCTGCCATGAGTGAATCGTATAGGTCCCTAATAAATACACAAGCACTTAGGTTTAGTGGTCAGAGCTCCAAATTGAAAAGCTATCTTACTACTTCGTAAAATGGTAATAGCTGTGCCGAAGTGTATTGCCTATTTAAACAGGAACACGTGTTCACAAAATGGGTGTTCTGGGAGGCATTACGATTGTGGATGTCCTCCTATGCATTAACAGCTGCTAACTGGAGATATCTCAACTTTTCCTGTGCCCCCCACCCAGCTTTGCGCAGTGGAAAAAAAAAACCAAAACTCATTTGCCCCATCTGAATGCATGATACTAAATCATTGTCATCGAATCATGTGCTCCTCCTGGTGGTGGCCATCATGGAACACCACAGAGACTTCCTTTCTCAGCTGTGCTGCAGCCTGTATTTAAAGTGGACCAACACCCAGGATTTTGACTATCCTGGGTCTTGGTCCACTTCGGTGGGGCACCCCCGATCGGGGTGCCCCGCTGTGTGAAACCCCCCCTAACCCCCCGAATAACTCACCTCTCCCCGCTCCCAGCGCCAACGTACAAGGAACGTCTAAGCGGCCGCCGCCGCCGCCTCCCTCGCGCCACTTTGAACGCGCGCGCCCCCGCGCCGGCCATTCGCAGACGGCCGGCGCGGAGGCGCGCACGCCTACAGGGGCGCGAGGGAGGCGGCGGCGGCCGGCCGCCGCCGAAGATAAGGTAGGTGAGTTGGGGTGTTTGGGGGGGGTTTCACCCCGCGGAACATCCCGATCTCGGATGTCCCGCGGGGTGGGGGGTGATCGGCCCGGGAATCTTATAGATTCCCGGGCCGATCACCCGTGGGTGTTGGTCCACTTTAACAAGACATGCTGTACCCCCATAATGCATTGTCAGGAAACCCAGCAGCACTTACTCTTTGCAGGTGACCTGCAGCTCCAGTTTGGACAATATGGTAACCTCTTGGCCCCCAAGTCTATACTCTTGACTCCATTTCTGCTTGGTAAAGTTTTAGAGAATTTACCATAACTTTTCAACTTGATAACAGCCAAAGACAGACAAACTATAGAGGAGTCCCTGCTGATGCACATGCAGGAATAAGGTGCAGATGTTAGTCTACACTTTGGAAGTAAACCCTAACATCCCGATTTGCAGAACAAGCCAAAGAACCTGAATTATGGGCCGCATCTAGCTATAGATACACAGAACCTTTCTTATAGTTCATATGATATGGCAGAGTGTCATTTGTCCTGAGTACTCTGCTTCCCTGACTTTTCAGATACATCGATGACTGAGTGGCGACTGAGAAGGTGACAAGACAGAAGATGAAGACTTCGTTTACTTGCAGGTAAGCTGGGCCTGCGCCCGGCCGTTTATTGTCCCTATTGCTGCCAGGACCCTTTCTAAATTTTCTGAGCCTCCCAGCTTAGGCTGCGGGTCCTGGTGAGGGTAGGAGCACCCTATGGGTGCGGAAGGAGCATTGCTCCACCGTGAAACCTCATTATGGGGTAGGCGGTTACCCAGGTTTTAGGGATCCTGGTGTGGGATGCCCCATCCCTACATGCCTGTGGCCCTATTCGGCCCGGTTCCCCCCCCCCCTTCCTGGTCCCTTACTTCCCTCTAGGGGGGCTGGCGGGCCGTCATCCTCTGCCTCTCCCTTTTAAAATATATATCTGTAAGTTGTGTGTGAGTTGGTGTGGATCACCTGGAAGTTATTCCTTGATGAATTGGTGCTGTTGCTTGGCCTAGCCTGCTGTGGTTTCTCCTGTCAGCCTGGGGAGCTTCTCTCCCTCAGGCTGTGTTTAGATAAGGGGGTGGGGCCGGGCGCTCGGCGTGGCCACGGTAGCCCCGCCCCCTCATTTGCCGCATGTTCTGAAGGGCCTCCCTGGCCAGATCCGCACTGCTGCTGCTATCTCTCAAAATGACCAAAAAAAGCATAAGCCTGTACCATAGGAGATACTCCCACCAGAGAGGGACCCCCAAATAACTAATGAAGTGGCCACCAGGCCCTTACCGTCCCCCAGAAACGACAGCAGCAGCAAGATGGCCCCCGTCTCTGAGGTGATCAGGAAGAAGCAGGAAGAGAAGGGGGGCGGGCCAGCGCCGAAGGTGCGCTTTTCCAGGCCCCACCCCCCTCCCAGCAGTGCGGATCTGGCCAGGGAGGGCCTTCAGAACATGCGCCGAATGAGGGGGCGGGGCTACCGTGGCCGTGCCCTGCCCCGCCCCCTTATCTAAACACAGCCTGAGGGAGAGAAGCTCCCCAGGCTGACGGGAGAAACCACAGCAGGCTAGGCCAAGCAACAACACCAATTCATCAAGGAATAACTTAGGTGATCCACACCAACTCACACACAACTTACCGAGATATATATATTTATACACACACACACACACACACACACTCACTCTCACACTAAAAATATATTTATATATATATATTATATTTTGGAAGTGGTCTCCTCCGGGTACAAACTGGGTGCCCTCGGACCCTTGGGCTGCACAGGGGCTCCTGTTAGCAGTAAAAAACCTTCTGGACATGGGAGTTATTTGCCCGGTGCCTCAGTTGGAGAGAGGCAGGGGTTACTACTCCAACCTTTTCATGGTTCCCAAAAAAGGAGGGTTCGGTGAGACCCATTCTAGATCTCAAGGTTCTCAACAGGTTTATCGGAGCCAAAAAGTTCCGCATGGAGACTCTGCGCTCGGCTATCAATTCCCTTCGCCAAGGGGATTTTATGACATCCATAGACATCAAGGATGTGTATCTGCATGTTCCGATTTTTCCGGCGCATCAGAGATTCCTCCGGTTTGCGGTGGAGGATCAACATTTTCAGTTTGTAGCCCTTCCCTTCGGACTGACTTCAGCGCCGAGGGTCTTCACCGAGGTCTTGGCGGGAATAATGGCTCTGCTCAGGGCATTGTGCCTTATCTGGACGACCTGTTGATCTCAGCTTCTTCCCTCCGTCAGGCGGAGCTGGACACCCACCAGGTGGTGTCGACTTGGGATGGTTGATCACCACCCGAACCTCTCCAAAGTCTTCTCTCTCCGTCACGAGTGATTTCATTTCTGGGCATGAATCTGGATACCATTCAGGCCAGAGTGTTTTTGCCCCAGACCAAGGTGCAGGGGATTCAGGATCTGATCAGCCTTCTTTGGGCCATTCCTTGTCCCTCCATCCAGGGATGAAACTGGTGGGCTTGATGGTGTCCTCCTTCGAGGCGGTACCGTTTGCACAGTTTCACATGAGATCTCTTCAACTTCACCTATTGACGCATTGGGACAGGTGTCCGCAGTCATTGGATCAACCTTTCAGGATGTCTCCCAGGGTTCGGCAGTCCCTTCGGTGGTGGCTGGAGTCGAGCAACCTGTTGAAGGGCAGATCCTTTCTGGTCCCTTGTTGGGAGACTGTTACCACGGATGCCAGCCTGTTGAGCTGGGGAGGTTATTGGAAAAGTCATCAGTTCAGCAGGGTGTGGGGTCCTCAGGAGGCTCACACCCCCATCAATGTCTTGGAGCTCAGAGCCATACGACTGGTTTACAGGGTCTACCGGTTCAGGTTCGTACAGACAACCGAACGGCGGTAGCTTACATCAATCACCAAGGAGGGAATCGCAGCAGGAGTGCCCTCAGGGAAGTCTCTCTGATCCTGCACTGGGCGGAGAGCAATGTTCCTTGCATTTTGGCAGTCTACATTCCGGGAGTGGAGAACACGGAGGTGGATTCCCTGAGCAGGGGATCCTCTCGCCAAGGAGAGTGGTCTCTCAACCCTGAGGTTTTATTGGATCTTTGCCGCAAGTGGGGGACTCCGGAGGTGGATCTCTTTGCCTGGAGGCACAATCACAAACTTCCGGCCTTTGTGTCTCTTTCTCAGGATCCTCTATCTTTGGCAGTGGATGCCTTGTCCCTTGCTTGGAAGGATCTGGGTTTTCTTTACCTGTTTCCGCCCGTCTCCATGCTGGGCAAGGTAGTTCGCAAACTGGTTCTAGAAGGGGCACCAGCAATTCTTGTGGCTCCAAGGTGGCCAAGAAGGGTTTGGTACGCAGACGTTGTAAGGCTGGCCGTAGATCAGTACCGGCTTCCCATGTTGCCGGATCGGTTATCTACTACTTTACCCCAATTTACAAATGCTGGCTTTGACGACTTGGCTGCTGAAACCTTCATTCTGAAGGAGGAAGGTTTGTCTGCGGCTGCTGTTCAGACCTTGATTAGAGCTAGAAAGCGGTCCTCTTCTGGCATTTACTATAGGACTTGGAGGTCCGATATTGATTGGTGTGAGGCTAGGGCCTTGCCTTGTAGGGTGTTTTAGATTCCTAGGATTTTGGACTTTCTTCAGCATAATTTGGATCTTGGATTCCAGCTTAGTACTTTGAAAGGACAGGTTTCTGCTCTGTCGGTTTTCTTCCAGAGGTCTTTTGCCTTACACCTGCTGGTTAAGACCTTTTTCCAAGGGGTCGCGCATGTGTGGCCCCCTCGGAAGGCTGTGGTTCCTGTTTGGGATTTGAATTTGGTTCTTTTGGCTCTCCGGGGTCCTCCTTTTGAGCCGCTACAGGATATTGCTCTTTCGGTTCTCACTCAGAAGGTTGCTTTCTTGGTGGCTATTACCTCTGTTCGGCATGTCCCTGAGTTCTGTCGATTCAGGCCCCTTACTTTGAGAGACACCAGGATAAGGTGGTTTTTCGTTTTAAGCCAGATTTCCTTCCTAAGGTGGTGTCTGCTTTCCACCTCAATCAGGATATAGTTCTCCCTTCCTTGTGTCCTAAGCCTAACAATGACAAGGAGAGGGTTCTGCATAATTTGGATATTGTTCGCTGTGTGAAGTACTATTTGGTGACTACTTCTTCCTTCCGCAAGACGGACGCTTTTTTTCGTGGTGCCCTGCGGGCCCAGGAAAGGTTTAGCGCCTGCTAAGTCTACGATTAGCAAATGGATTCGTCAGGCCATTGTTGGGGCCTATTCTGCTAAGGGTAGGACTCCTTTTAGGGTCACTGTGCACTCTACTCGTGCTGTTGGTGCATCCTGAGCTTTTCAGCACCGGGCTTCTGTTGAACAAGTTTGTAAGGCTGCTACTTGGTCTTCCGTTCATACTTTTTCCAAGTTTTACAAGGTTGATGTGCAGGCTTCAGCGGATGCTGTTTTGGCCGCAAGGTTCTGTAAGCTGCAGTGGTTTGAGTTGGTACATTCTTTACTGTTTCTGGTTCCCACCCATGACTGACACTGCTACTGGATGTCCCACATGTCATGAGGATCGAAGTGGAGTGTATGGCACACTCATAATACCCGTTTTACAGGTGAGTACTCTCAAAACTGTATTTTTCAAAGGCTGGCTTCTACTCTTGGTGCTGGAATTCTTGCCCTTGATTCCACAGGGAATCATTTATAATTTGATTAGCAGCACAACTAGATTTTGCTCGGCATTTCAAAGAAAAATACAATTCTGTGAAACACACCTGTAGAATTGTTATTCATAGTATACAGTACGTCCTGCTCCAAATCTAATATTTACACTTGGAATATACTCTGCCAGATGGCGCTGGACTGCAGAGACATCGAAAATAGGCTCCTCCCGGCCCCTCAAATACCCGGGGACCTCCCACAAATCCCCAGAATTTCTCTGCAGTCTGGCTGCGAAGGATGAGAAATGGCTCTCTACTCGCAGGTGAGTGGGGCTATTAGCCTGCGGCCCTGTAGGACTATTCCCACCGTTCCAATAGTAATATGCATCCCAGCCTTGGCTGCGCTGGTCGGGGTGAAGGTAGGCAGCAACGCTGTTAGGTGCTTAGGAGCGCTGCTCCACCGCAATCCCCCACCAAAGGGTAGGCGGTTCAGGCTTATGGTGAGCCTCTGGGATGCCCCTCCCGCACTAGTGCCCCCTTGCCCCTGCCCATCGGTGGGCCCTGTTTAAGTGGCCTCTTCCTCCTTGTAGCCTTCGGGGGGGGGTGTAAATGTGTATGCTATGCATTCTGTGTTTTACACTCTTTTTCCATTCTGTTTAGTCTTGTGTCAGCCGCCGCGCTGACTTGCCTTTACTGTCTTTATAAAATTGCCGCCGCCGTGTGCTGACTTGGTATCGCGCTTGGCAGCGGCATTACCTCAGGCGCTGGTGTGCCATCATTGGCTGCTTGCACGTTCTGGCTTTGTGCTCTTCGGGGGGGGGGGGGGGGGGAGGTATCCTGGAGGTATCCCAGGATAATGTGACCGGGGTCCCTTCAGGACAAGACCGGCTATGTGTAGCGCGTGGCCAGCCTCATGCTGACAAGGCGCGGGTCTGTGTACCCTGTGCTGAGCAGGTGCTTGCATTGCAATCTGGCCTGCCAGTGGCTGCACCTCGCTTCACTTCACCTACTCCCCCAAGCTTAAACCTCACTCCTACTGAGTTGCATACAAGTGGGGATTCTCAGCCTGATGTGTCTTCTAGACTGGCTACTGTTGAGCAGTTGATTGCTAAGGCCTTAGCGCATAAGGCCCCTGCTAAGAAGCGGCACTTGACGCCTAATGTCGCTGTTTACCAATGGGAACTGAGGAGTTTTGGAATCTTTGTGGCTCTTTTCTGATTCGGCCTCATCTGATGAGAGACCAAGGAGTCATGATGATTCTAGCTCTGACCCCTGGGCCCCGGATGACACTGACAGATTATTGACCCAGATTTTTGAGGTTCTGTCCATCTCTCTCCCTGTTGCGGCCCCCAGACAGAGGGGAGCTTTTCCATGCAGCAAAATCACGTTTGGAATTTCCATAACCTTGTGCTCAAGGAATGGGAGGGCCCAGTAAAGTTCCCAGGGTTCCAAAAAGTTGGGATAGGAAGTATCCCTTCCCTGCTGAGGTGGTTAAATGTTGGTCATTCCCCCCCGAGGTGGATGCCCCGATCCTAGGGCTACCTAACACCTCTGTCATGCATTCCCCTGACTCCACTACCCTGCGGGATGCTGAGGACCGGCGCATTGACCAGTTGGCATCCCACGCCTTTGCATGTGTGGGGACGACGCTGCGCCCTGTCTGTGCCTCTGCCATTACTGCTGTGGCACTAGAACCCTTATCAGAAATATGCTCGATAGTGCCCCTGATGATTTGCCTTGTGAGGTGTTTAATGCACTTTCCAGTTGTGATGTTTTTGTAAATATTCCTAGTATGTCACACACCCCACTTCCAAAGATCCATGACACTTGGGAACCCGGCCTGTAGAGGGCGATCTTGCAGAGATATGGAAAAAGGAGCCCCTCCTGGTCCATAAGTACTGGGTTCCTCCCACTATTCCTCAGTCTTTTAGTCTCTGCAGTTGGCGAAGCATTCAGAAGATGACTCTCCTTCAAGCTGCAGGTAGCCGGGTTTGCTCCCGGCCCCTTTTTTTTCTCTTTCTGTCTGAAACTCTTTAAATCTGTTTGGTTATATTGTATGCCTCCCAGCCCTGGCTGTATGGTTCAGGCAAAGGTAGATACATACACCTTTCTGGTGTATACAGGAGTTTTACTCCTCCGTGAGACCCAAATGTGGGTAGGCGGTTTCCGGGTTGGTGTTCCCGGCATGGGATGCCCCTGTCCCATTATAATCCACTTGTGCCTTATGGGTGCATTTCTATCCTCTCCCCTTTAGTTCTCCTTTACCCTGCTGGGGTAAAAAGGAGGGGGGGGGGGGGTGTTATCTGGGCTTATTTGTCACCATGCACACAAATTAAAAAAAAAAAAAAAGATATATAAAATAAAATTATTACATATATATTATGTATGTTTACTATTCTATTTAATAGGATATGTTTTATTTAGATTTTCCTATTTCTTTCTAGGCAGCATTCTTTTTTGCTTACCTTTTAAAGCTCTTTGTTTCTGGTTATGTTCAGATTTGAATTTCAGGCCAAGGTTTTTCTTCCTCAGTCCAAAATGGTTCTGATTCAGGACTTGATTCGTCTATACTTGTCCAACCCTCGTCAGTCTATCCGTCTAGGGATGAGACTAGTGGGATTGATGGTAGCTGCATTCGAGGCTGTCCCGTTTGCCCAGTTTCACATAAGGACGCTTCAGCTCTTCCTCTTGGCAAAGTGGGACAGGTGCCCACTATCATTAAATCAGGCTTGTCTATTGTCTCCCCACGTTTTGCAGTCCCTTCAGTGGTGGTTAATATCGCACAACCTCCAGAAGGGCAAGTCATTTCTGACTCCGCATTGGGAACTGGTTGCCACGGATGCCAGCCTGGTGGGCTGGGGGGGCTTCTGGAAGAAGCATCAGTTCCAAGGATTTTGGGGGCCTCAGGGGGCTCATTCTCCAATCAATGTATTAGAGCTTCGGGCCATACGTCTTGTTCTACTTCGACTGACCCATTTCTTACAGGGTCTGCCAGTTTAGATTCGGTCAGACAACCGAACAGCTATTGCATACATCAATCACCAGGGAGGGACTCGCAGTTGGGGTGCCCTCCGGGAAGTGTCTCTGATCCTTCAGTGGGCAGAGATCAATGTTCCCTGCATATCAGCAGTGTACATTCCAGGGATAGAGAATGTGGAGGCAGACTCCCTGAGCAGGGGATGTTCTCGCCAGGGAGAATGGTCTCTCAATCCAAGGGTCTTTCAGTTCCTCTGTCACAAGTGGGGGACTCCACGGTTGGACCTGTTTGCTTCTCGCCACAATCACAAGCTGCCAGCTTTTGTGTCTCTATCCCAGGATCCTCTGGCAGTGGCAGCGGATGCCATGTCTCTGGCCTGGAAGGATCTGGGGTTCCTATATCTGTTTCCCCCATTCTCCATGATCAGCAAGGTGGTCAAGACGTTGTAAGGCTGGCAGTGGATCGTTTCCATCTGCCTTTTCTTCCAGATCTCATCACTCAGGGTCAACTTTGTTATCCCAATTTACAAACGCTGGCTTTGACGGCATGGCTGCTGAAGTCTCCATCTTGAAAGAAGAAGGTCTTTCTGATGCGGTTATTCAGACTCTTATTAGAGCAAGGAAGAAGTCTTCCTCTGTCATTTATTACAGGACTTGGAGGTCCTATATTGATTGGTGTGAATCCAGGGCTTGGATATGGATATGGGATTCCAGATTAGTACTTTGAAAGGGCAAGTCTCTGCCTTGGCTATTTTCTTTCAAAGGTCATTTGCCCTTCATCCTTTTGGTTAAGACCTTTTTCCAAGGAGTCGCGCATGTGTGGCCTCCCAGAAAGCCTATGCTTCCTGTTTGGGACCTTTAACCTGGTGCCTTCAGCTATGCAGGCTGCTCCCTTTGAGCCTTTGCAGGATCTTCCTCTTCCTATTCTTACTCAGAAGGTTGCCTTTTTGGTTGCTATTACTTCTGTCCGCTGAGTTTCTGAACTGGCGGCTTTGTCTATTCTAGCCCCTTATTTTGAGAGGCATCAAGATAAGGTTGTTTTCCGTTTTAAACCGGATTTCCTTCCTAAGGTGGTGTCTGCTTTCCACCTAAATCAGGATATAGTTCTTCCTTCCTTGTGTCCTAAACCTAGTAACGACAAGGAAAGGGTCTTACATTCTTTAGATGTAGTTCGTTGTGTTAAGTATTATTTAGTTACTATCTCGGCCTCCCGCAAGACGGATGCCTTTTTTCTTGTGCCTTCTGGGCCCAAGAAGGGTTTTGCTCCTGCCAAATCTTCCCTTAGTAAGTGGATACGTCAGGCCATCATTGGGGCCTATATGACTAAGGGGAAGGTTCCCCCTTTTCGTGTCACCGCTCATTCTACTCGTGCTATTGGAGCTTCTTGGGCTTTTCAGCATCAGGCTTCTGTTGAACAAGTTTGCAAGGCTGCGACTTGGTTTTCTGTGCATACTTTAATAAGTTTTACAAGGTTGGGGTGCGTGCCTCAGCGGATGCTGCCTTTGGCCACAAAATTCTGCAAGCTGCAGTAATTTTAAGTTATGCATTATTCCTTGGGGATCCCCACCCATTCTAGACACTGCTATTGGATGTCCCAAGTGTCATGGATTTTTGGAAGTGGGTGAGTACTCACCTGTAAAATGGTTATTACGAGTATGTCACACACCCCACTTCCCCTGCCCTTTTTTGTTCTAGGGATCCTTTATATGGTGATTTCAATTATTTAATATAATTGGCTCTTCCTGGTTCTTCACTGCTTTTTAAAAAGACTGAGGAATAGTGGGAGGAACTCAGTACTTATGGACCAGGAGGGGCTCCTTTTTCCATGTCATCTCTGCAAGATCGCCCTCTACAGGCCGGGTTCCCAAGTGTCATGGATCTTTGGAAGTGGGGTGTGTGACATACTCGTAATAACCATTTTACAGGTGAGTACTCACAAGATGATATTTTTGTCCTCTCAGCATTGGATGACTCCATCAGAATGTGTGCCAGAACTTCTGCCCTCATGGTGGCTATACGCCGCTCGGTTTGGCTGCGCCAGTGGGCTGCTGACAACGCTGCCAAGAAGGTCCTCACTGGGTTTCCCTTTAAAGGACTGTGCCTGTTTGGGGACTGCCACCTGCGCAGGGGTAACCTGCCTCCCTTAGCAAAAAGGTCCAGGCAATCTCGGCCCTTTCGGAGTCAGGGTTCCTTCTCCTCCCCTTACCGTGGTGCCAGACAGGGAAGGGGGGGTTTCCTTTCCTGGGGCCCAGGGAGATTTCTGGGGTAGGGGCAGAGGACGTGGACGTCCTGGCTTCTCCTGGGGTCCCAAAGCTAAATCCTCTCCCAAGCCCCCTCAGGCATGATGGGGTACCCTCACCCATGGTGGGTGGATGGCTGCAGCACTTCGCTCACGTCTGGAGGCTTCATGTCTCAGACCGGTGGATTCAGGAGGTAGTGTCTTCCGGTTACAAATTGGAGTTTGCTGCCGATCCCCCTCCAAGATTCATCAGATCCCGGATTCCTCTGTGTCAGCTCAGGAGCTAGTGCAAGCAGTGCAAGGCCTCCTGGAGCTGGGGGTCATCTGCCAGGTCCCCTTAAGAGAAAGGGGCGAGGGATTTTATTCCAACCTATTCATAGTACCCAAAAAGATGGTTCAGTCAGGCCCAACCTGGACTTGAAGATCCTCAACAAGTTTGTCAGGGGCAGGCGCTTTCACGTGGAAACTCTGCGCTCTGCCATCACTTCCCTGCGCCAAGGGGATTTCATGACGTCTGTGGACATCAAAGATGCTTATCTTCATATTCCTGTGTTCCCGGGTCATCAAAGGTTCCTCAGGTTCGCTCTGATGGATCAACACTACCAGTTTGTGGCCTTGCCCTTCGGCCTCACTTCAGGGTATTCACCAAGGTGCTGGCTGGCGTGATGTCTCTGCTCAGATGTCAAGGCGTCCGCGTGCTTCCCTATCTGGACGACATTCTCATCACTTCCCAGTCTCTACATCACGCAGAGTTGGATACTCAGCTGGTGGTGTCCACTCTGGAGTCATTTGGATGGGTGATCAACCACCCCAAGTCCTCACTGTCCCCTTCCTTGGTAACTCCATTTCTAGGAATGAATCTGGTTACAGTTCAGGCAAGGATCTTCCTTCCTCAACAGAAGGTGGACAGTCTGATTGCACAGGCTCAGTCCCTCCTAGCTTGTCCCCATCCCACCATCAGGCAGGGGATGCAGCTAGTGGGCCTGATGGTGGCATGCTTCGAAGCGGTCCCTTATGCTCAGTTCCACATGAGGCCTCTGCAACTTCACCTATTGTCAGTATGGGACAAGGACCCAGCGTCCCTGCACAGGGTCTGCTCTCCCCCCTGGTCAGGAGGTCCCTCTTGTGGTGGATGGACTCAAGGAAACTGTTGGGGGGGGGCAGATCCTTTCTTGCCTTTTCCTGGGAGACTGTCACCATGGATGCCAGTCTGTCAGGTTGGGGGGGTTCTGGAAGTCCCTGCAGTTCCAGGAGAGGTGGGGCCCTCAGGAGGCCCACACACCTATCAATGTCTTGGAGCTGCGGGCGATCAGGTTAGTTCTGGCTCGCTTGACTACTCATCTTCGGGGCCTGCCTGTTTAGGTGCGCTCGGACAACCCCAGAGCAAGAGGGCCCCCCAGGAAGCGTCTCTGACCCTGACTTGGGCGGAGGCCAATGTCCCCTGCATATCAGCTGTGTACATCCCGGGGGTGGAAAAATCGCCTGGCGGACCTCTCGCCATGGAGAATGGTCCCTATGCAGCAGGGTGTTCCAATCTCTGTGTCACCGTTGGGGCCAACCAGATGTGGATCTGTTTGTGTCCCGCCACAATCACAAGCTCCCAGCTTTTGTCTCCCTGTCCCAGGATCCTCTGGCCTTGACCTCAGATGTGCTAGCATTGTCATGGCAGGACTTTCAGTTCCTGTATGTCTTCCCTCCAATCCCCCTGCTGGGCAGGGTTCTGCACAAGATTGCTCTGGAAGGTGTGGCAGCAATTCTGGTGACCCCCAGGTGGCCAAGAAGAGTGTGGTTCGCAGACGAGGTGCAGCTGGCAGTAGATCAGTACACTCTGCCCTTGGTGCCAGATCTGCTCACTCAGGGCTCACTACGCCATCCCAATTTACAAACTCTGGCTTTGACGGCTTGGCTGCTGAAACCTCCATCTTGATGGAGAAGGGGCTGTCTTCCTCGGTTGTGGATACTTTGATTAAAGCTAGGAAGAAGTCTTCCTCTTCCATTTATTACAGGGTTTGGTGTGCCTACATTGGATGGTGTGAGTCTAAGTCTCTTCCCTGTCGTGTGTTCTCTATTCCCAGGATTCTGGAGTTCCTGCAGCATGGGTTGGAGATGGGGCTCCAACTCAGTACTCTGAAGGGTCAGGTTTCTGCCCTGGCTATTTTCTTCCAGAAGTCCTTTGCTCAGCACCCTCTGATCAGGACTTTTTTCCAGGGGGTCACTCGTGTGCGCCCTCCACGTAAGCCTATGGTGCTTGTTTGGGATCTGAACTTGGTTCTGTCAGCCTTGCAGGGTGCTCCCTTTGAACCTGTTCAGGATGCTGCCTTGGCCATTCTTACGCTCAAGGTTGTATTTCTGGTGGCTATCACTTCTCTCAGGCGTGTGTCTGAGTTGGCGGCACGTTCTATTCAGCCCCCCTACTATGAGAGAGACCAGGACAAGGTGGTGGTTCGTTTCAAACCTGACTTTCTGCCTTTCATTTGAATCAGGATATTCTTCCTTCTTTGTGCCCTAATCCTAGCAATCCTAGCAATGCTAAGGAGAGGGTTTTGCACTCTTTGGATGTGGTTAGGTGTCTGAAGTACTATCTGGTGGCTACTGCACCTTTCAGGAAAACTGATTTGTGGTCCCTTCTGGTCCTAGGAAGGGTTTGGCTCCTGCCAAGTCTACTATCAGCAAGTGGATTTGTCAGGCTGTGATTCAGGCCTACTCTAAGGGGAAGAATCCTCCCTTCCGCCTTACTGCTCATTCCACTCGTGCTATTGGTGCCTCTTGGGCTTTTCAGCACCAGGCTTCTGTTGAACAAGTTTGCAAGGCCGCTACTTGGTCTTCTGTTCATACCTTTTCAAAGTTTTACAAGGTTGATGTTAGGGCTTCAGCTGATGCTGCTTTTGGCTGAAAGGTTCTGCAGGCGGCAGTGGTTTAAGCTGTCTGCTGTCTACAGTACGTCCTGTTGCAACCCACCCTTGGTTTGCATTTTCTTGGATCCTCTGTATGGTGATTATCATTGTTATAGTTGATAGTTTGGATTATTTAATTCTCCCGGCTTCTCATTAACTGCTTTTCAATGCTGGGGATTTGAGGGGCCAGGAGGAGCCTATTTTCGATGTCTGCAGTCCAGCGACATCTGGCGGAGTATATTCCAAGTGTAAGTATTAGATTTGGAGCAGGACGTACTGTATACTCATAATTCCAATTCTCCAGGTGAGTTATTGCTGAATTGTATTTTTGAATATATCCAGTCCAGGTCGTCCCAGAAGTAATGACAGTTGGGTAGTCCGCCACCAGGTGGCGCAGTCACTGCAAGATCCAGAGCTGTAACTTCTCCCGCCCCCTATAAAAGGAGCTGTCTCAGTAGAATTCCCAGTGGTCAAAAAGCAGTAATAAAGACAGGCCAGGAGGCCAAGGTACCATGTTAAAACACATAGCTTCAGCATGTACTCTCTCCAACAAACACTAAGGACAACGGTCCAGTGTAAAAGGTAATCACCCAAACGAGATAATGAAACCAAGGGCGGGGTGGGACGACCTGGACTGGATATATTCAAAAACAATTCTGGTGAGTTTCACAGAATTGTATTTTTTCTTTATTGCATGGCACGGCCCGCTTCGGTGTTCATAACAGTTGGGTTATTCCGCCACAAGGTGGCGCAGTGGTACTGCAGAAAGCTGTGGCATCTCCCGGCTCCCTATAAAAATGGGATTAACCATAGAGTTCCCAGTGTTTCCTCTGCAGTGAAACTGTGAAGTTACAAGATGGCTCTCTTGCGCAGGTGAGCGGGGCAACCAAGCCTGCGGCCCTGCATGTCTATTTCCATTCGTTTCTGGACCCTCACTGCCTCTCAGCCTCGGCTGACAGATCGGGTGAAGGTAGCAGAGCACTAGGGTCAAGTGCTCCAGAAGCGCAGCTCCAGCCGCAGATCCTGTACCACAAAGGGTAGCCGGTCATAGGCTTTATGGTGAGCCTAATAGGGATGTGGAGTTTCTGTCCTGGTTTCTGAGGGGGCGAGTAGTTTGGGGACTGTGTCCCCTTATTTTTCTTTTTTCCTGATTTTGTGGCCTTTATCCTTACTGCTATGAATGATGCTGTGTGGTAGGGCCTCTGCGCTCTTGGTGGCTATGTGCCGCTCTGTCTGGTTGCGCTAGTGGGCAGCTGACGGAGGCAGTCTTGGCCCTTTCGGGGGGCCTCTGCCCCCTTCCCTTCCTTCCGCATTCCCAGAGGTGGCCGTGGCTCCTCCTCTCCAGTGGTCGCAGAGATTCTTGGGTCCGTGGCAGACCCCGTGGTCGTCCTGATTTCTCCTGGAATCCTAAGCCCAAACCCATCCGGGTGGGGGGGGACCGCTTTGTCTCTTTGCTCACATCTGGAGGCTTCATGTCTCAGACCGGTGGATTCAGGAGGTAGTGTCCTCCAGTTACAAGATAGAGTTTGCAGCCTGCCCCCCCCCCCCAAGATTCATCAGATCCCGGATGTCTTTAAACCCCCTGTCTGCTCAAGGGTTGCTTCTGGCGGTTCATTGCCTGTTAGAATCCAGAGTCATTTGTTTGGTGCCCCATCAAGAAAGGGGTCAGGGGTACTATTCCAATCTTTTCACGGTTCCCAAAAAGGACGGCTCTCTGATGCCCATTCTGGATCTGAAGGGCCTCAACAAATTTGTCAGATTCAAGCATTTTCGCATGGAGACGCTGCTCTCTGCTGTCAGTACCCTTCGCCCAGGCGACTTCATGACCACTGTGGACATCAAGGATGCTTATCTTCATGTGCCTATCTTCCCAGGTCATCAGAGATTTCTAAAGTTCGAGCTGCAGGATCAGCATTACCAGCTTGTGGCTCTACCTTTCGGTATCTCCTCGGCACCTCGGGTGTTCACCAAGGTGCTGGCGGGAGTGATGGCTCTGCTAAGGAACCAGGGCATCCATATCATTCCTTACCTGGACGACATCCTGATTGTGGCAGAGTCTTTTGCTCAGGCCGAGCAGAACACTCAAATGGGGACATCCACTCTGGAGTCCTTCGGCTGGGTGATCAACTATCCCAAGTCTTCTCTGTCACCGTCCTTGGTGAGGTTCTTTCTGGGCATGACTCTGGATACCTCTCCGGTCAAGGTGTTCTTTCCTCAGCAGAAGGTGGAGCTGCAGGCTCGGGCTCTGCTGTTGTGTCCTCATCCCTCCATCCGTCGGGATGCAGTTGGTGGGCCTGATGGTGTCCTGCTTTGAGGCAGTCCCCTTTGCTCAGTTTCACATGAGACCTCTTCAGTTGCACCTCTAGCAGAAGGCGTTGAACGGCCATTCTTAGACCCTGCGCCGTCACTGTGTTCTGGGAAATCTGACCGTCCTCAAGATTTCTTTAGTCGCAAACTGCCGGCTCTATTTTGTACCCAGAGGAAACCGCCTCCTGAATCCACCTATCCGAGACATGCCGTCTCCAGATGTGAGCAAATACCAGAAGCCGTCCCCCCACCCGGATGGGTGAGGGCTCCCCCTCAAGCCTGAGAGGGCTTGGCAGGGGCATTAGATTTAGCTCCCCAGGAGGGATTGGGTCGGCCGCAAGACCTACCTCATCCCCAGGAATCTCTGCGGCCACCTGAAAATGAAGAGCCTCTTCCTCCTCGAAAGGAGCGATAGGCAGAAGAACCCTGAAAGGCTTCCGTCGCTGAGGGAGTCTTCCATCCTTGGCCAGAAGGTCCAGACGCTCCCTGAATAATCTGAGCTCCCGGAAGGGGACACTAGTGAGTGACTTCTTGGCCGCAGCATCAGCCGACCACTGGCTCAGCCAGAGTGAGCGACGAAGCGCAACGAGCAGAGCCGAAGCCCTGGTGCCAAGCCGGACACTATCATCCAGGACTGAGACTACCAAAGCAATAAAATCCACACAGGCTTTGAGGTCTTTATACTCCTCCGCCTGCTTGCGAGATTTGGCAAAATCAACAAAAAAATCTTCTTCCTGAAGGCTAAAGAGACAGTGGCCGCGGCACAGACAGGGCGAAACCCAGCACCCACAAGGTGAACACTTGACAAGCCAGCTGATCCATGCACCTGTCAGCAGAGTCGCGCAAGGAAGCAGTATCGGGTGACGGCATAACCATAGTGTTGGATAACCCTATTACAGGGGCATCCACATGGGGCGGGACGGGACCAGAGGCGGATCAGCTCCTCAGGGAAGGGATACCGCCTGTCCAGGCCCTTAGGCACCGATGCCAATTTATTAGGTTTTTTCCCCCATATTGGAAAAGTGGGCCTGCTCCGGGAAGACAAGCCTCTGTCTCTCAGGCCGAAATAATCACCCTGCTTCCTCTTAGCCGCTTTAGGAGGGACAATATGCAAGGTCTCACACAGAAGACAGCAACTTCTCGGTGTCGTTGGGGAGCCACATATCCTCGTCCGAGGAGGAACCAGGCTCGCTATCATAGCCAACCGACCGATCCCCTGAGGAAGCGGAGTCCTTAAACAGCTCTCCTTCCTCCATGGAGTCCCGACCTTCAAAAAGATCATCATCATCAGCAAAATCCAAGTAACCTGGCTCGATGTGCAGCTTCTTACTCGTAGCCTTCCAAGTAGCTGTGCGAGATAACTGTCTCTCTAGGCTGGCCACCCGGTAAGCCAAATCAGCAGGACCCCCTGCTGGCTTCCCCTTCGCTGAGGGCTGAATGCAGTATTGGGGGGGGGGTTGGCGAGGCTGCAGGCAAAGGATGGCTAGGGGCAGGGACGCCAGCCCTATCATGCTCCAACAATACACTCCTGGCGCAAGCGACACAATCCATGCTGAGTTCGCCGGGGGCAGGTACCGCACTTGGGGCAGAGCTTCACCCGCCCAGAGGGGGCCCCTAGCTCATTATCCCCAGAAGCCTCCATTATGGTGATAAAAAAATACAGGTTACAAGGCACTAACGGCCCAAACCTAAGTGACCCCCAATTTAGTCCCTCTTTTTAGTAATGCCTCTTTAAGGGGAGAGGGTGCAGAGAGAGAGGGGGGGTGTAGGAGACCGTGAGGAACCACAACCCTCAGCTGGCAATGGAAAGGGGGGCCCACCTGGAAGACACAAACGGAAGGATTCATTCGCATCCCTCAGCACATGCATATCAAAATCCAACCGAGAAAAAACCACAGGGTCTCGCTGAACCGACCGGCAAGGTAGCGAGGGTCCGGGAGGCAGGC
The DNA here is from genome assembly GCA_027917425.1 of Gastrophryne carolinensis. Lineage (NCBI taxonomy): Eukaryota > Metazoa > Chordata > Amphibia > Anura > Microhylidae > Gastrophryne > Gastrophryne carolinensis. The sequence continues at coordinate 77,285,210 of CM051236.1, forward strand.
ACCAGAAGCGCAGGCAAGAGTGGCGAAAACTGAGGTCGTCAGCCGTGGGGACCCTCAGCAGGGTCCACAAATGACATAGTGAGCAGCAAGAAAAAAGGCGCCCGAGCGCAGCACGTCCACGGGCCATGCAGCAATGACGCAAAACGTGTCACCACGCGGCCCATCCCCCCCTAAAATGGCGCCGAGAGAGCAGGAAGGGGGGGGGCGGCCCACGGAGGAGCCCCTGGATGCGGAGAACGGCGCACCCGCACAACATGCCAAGGCCTTGCCTAGAAGACAGCTTCGACCAACGCCGCTCCCGCCCCCCCTCCACAGCTACAAGATGGAGGGGAAGGAGAATACGTGAGAGAAGGTGAGTTTGCACAGCTGCCAGCAACAACAAAGTCTGAGTGAAAAAAGACGTAAAAGCACAACATATGAAAATAAAGCTAGTGGGTACAGATAAGGGCATAAACCCCGGGCAATTAGGTGGTTCCTCCCCCCCTCCCCCAATAGGCTCACCATCGCCTATGGCCGGCTACCCTTTAGGGGAGGGTCTGCGGCCCAGAGCCTAGCTCTGTGAATACCCGACCCTGGCATTCTCCCTACCTTCACCTGTCCCGTCAGCCAAGGCTGGGAGGCATAAATGGGTCCACGGGAAAAGTGGAAATAGAGGTGCAGCAGCCGACAGGCTTAAAATGCTCCGCTCATCTGCAATATCCAGAGAGAGTATTCAAGACGATCCTAGCAGCAGCTACTGCAAGATGAATTCTTGGGAATTATACTGAGACGGCTCCTTTTATAGGGGGCGGGAGGAGTTACAGCTCTGGATATTGCAGTGACTGCGCCACCTGGTGGCGGACTACCCAACTGTCATTACTTCTGGGACGACCTGGACTGGATATAGTGAAAATAGGATTTTGAAGAACACTAATGAACTGTCAATTTCTAGAAATAAGCTGTTGCCAGGTTGTGTCTGCCCACATGGAGGATTGGACACAAAGCTGTACTGCTTTTAGGGACATATGGCTCGATGCAGACCCTCCCCGTTCAGCTCCCCCGTGCGTTTCCCCGTTGGTTTTGGGCTTTGATCGGGTCAGGAAAGGGTGCTACGTTGATTTTGGTGTGCGCTCAGCCGCCTTTCCGATTGTCGGCTCGCACGAGGCTGTTTCCCGGGAAAACGGACGCCTCGTTCATTGGTCCGTTTTTTTCAGTGATGCAGAGCCTTGATTTCCGATTGAAATCACCCTAATGAAACAGGGCCGCCGAGCCTTCACTTACGGCAAGTCAGAGCAGCCGTATTTGCACTCGGGCAATAATATGCAGTCCTCTGTTGGAGCACATCAGCGGCGCCAGCTCCGCGGTCTTGTCCTGCTGAGTATGGCAGAAACCAGGCTGCACCGCACGCCTTTGGACATCGATGGTATGAGTATTTGATATATTTTAGGGGGTTTTTTGGGGGGTCCTTTTTACAGGGTCTCCCTAATTTTTTTTTTATTGCCTGTGTGCAGGAATTGGAAGATGGGACATAGCATAAATGTGCAGGCACTGGCTGGCCCTGAATTGGTTTTTGGGACTCGTTTTGCTGGCTTTCCCTGCTCGACGCATGATGCGCACATCTTGAGGAATTCCTGCCTAGATGAGCGATTCAAATCTGGCGATCTTTTTGGTGGCTGGCTACTGGGTATGTGTATGAAACTTGTATTGGTTGCCCACCTTGTCTGACTGTGTTTTTTCCAATAACACATTATTTTGTAACTATTTTCGTAGTATATTTTTAGGCAAATTTATTGAGCTTTAAATTAAATTGGTTAAGTTATTGTACCCTATTGCGTCCTGTTCTTGCCCTCTTATGTAAGTACCATCCCACAGACATGTTTAAGGAGTGTCCAGGTTGGATGTGCAGGTAGCCTCATTCCAAATGTCTTTTCCTACAACACTAGCCCGCTCACCTATTTGTCCCTCTTTAATAATGTTGCTATGCACCCCTTAAACGTTGGGAGTTGTTATAATTTTTTTTTTTTTTTTGCAGGTGACTCTGGCTATCCTTTGCTCCCCTGGATGCTGAACCCCATCCTGCACCCATCTTCCCAGGCAGAGGAGCGCTAGAATACTGCCCATAGGAGGACTCGCTCGGGGGTTGAGCGACCATTTGTTTTACTCAAGATGCGTTTTCGCTGTCTAGATCAGACTGGGGGGGGCATTCCAATATAAGCCGGCCAAGGTCATACAAATTGTATTCGCTGGCGGGATCCTACACAACCTGGCCATTCGTAGCAGGGTTACCAGATATTCTGACCTGCCTGCCGATCATATTTTTCTTGCTGAAGAGCACACCCCTCCTTTATCAGGCAGCCAAAGTGGCACCGCACAAACCATACGTGCGCAACTTGTTGAGAATGTATTTGCATACAACACAAGTGTTTTTTCGGCTTTTTATTGTGCTTTAAACAAATTGTTAGTTTTCATTTTTTGGGGGGGAAAAAAGGAAACTTACACGTGGGGACAGATATTGTAACCAAAATCTTTAGTGGTATGTGTGGGAGGATGGTGCAGATGAATGCTGGTGTGGAACAATATTTGCAGCAATGTGTGCCAGGCTTTCCTTAATGTGCTGCCACTGTTGGAATAGGTCAACCATATGGCTGGTAAGGGCAGACACATTTCGGTTTAATACCTGTAATTGGGTACTTATGTTGGTTAATTGTGTGCACACAGTGACATTGAATTGCTGTGTGCTTGGTGCAAAAGCTACAGTATATTTTCCTTGCGCCACGCTTCCTCCATAATTTGCAGTTGCACTCTTTGGCTAATCTGGCGCCTGGTATGTGTTCTAGCAGTGGGCTGGGTGGTTGTTTCGGGTTAGGAAAGAGGTTGTGGATGTGGTGGTTGTGGCTGTGTTGACTGCGTTGCGGCCACTGGCTCAGTAGTGGTTGGTAACAGATGTGGGTTGTCCTCCTTATAATCTCGGATATCTTCTATTATGGGTGTGCTTACTCTGTGCTGTTAATAAATCTAGTTTCATTTTACTTTTTGGATGGCACACCAATCGTTCCTAGTTCTAAGTTAAAAGTACACACAAAGGACCATTGACTTACCTCCTCCAAATCCTCATTTTGGGTTCGTGCTGTTGAATCCTGGTTTGGCCTTGCCTTCGGGGTTAAGGCAGGGGTTGCTTGGCCTTGTGTGTCCTGTTGCCTTTGGCCTTGGAATTGAGAATGTAAGATTATATTTACCCCAAAGTAGAGTGTGTTGTCTAGCCTAACACTGGCTTTTGCCCCTCATTTTAAAAGCTCATGGAAAATTCAAACTCACCTTGGGACCTTACATTCCGGTCTGTGTCGTGTGCCTCTTGTAGGCCCCTGGACACTGGCAGGGTGTATGTATGTATAGACATGTTCCTCGGCGGGTTTTAGGATTATTTTTGTGGGTAAGGCACCCCCTGTCTGCTGGCAGGGGAAGATTAAATCACACCTAATAAGTGTTACATCCTGTTATGAATGCAACTATAAAGGCATTTAAAATGGGCTTGACCTCTGCTGCCGGCGCATGTCCCTTTTTTTTTTGGCTATAATATTTAAGGTCCCCAAATTTCCTTTGGATTTGTGGAATATCTCGCCGGACAGATCCCACACTATTTACTTGCCGCCAAATATTTGTCAGGATCTCCACCTTAGCCTGCTTAGTGGTTGATTTGGAGGTCCGGCCAAATAGGGCATCATAATGCTCACAAACTGCATTTGCACCAGCCATGCTTTGAGCATCGCAAAATCGTGCAGTTAGTGAGCCACGGCGTAGTTGTCGCCAACATGGGTGTGTTGTGTCCCCTGCATCTGTGCAAATTGATGGTTGACTATCTGGGGAGTTGTGTGTGTGTCTTGGGCTTATGGGGGATGGTGATGTGTTGTGTGTGTGCTGCTGTGGGTTAATGTATGGGTTCCTGTTGAGCTCTCACCTGTTGATCTGGATGATGTTTCTGAGGTACTTGAATTGGGAGAACCAGAGGGTTGAGGTGGAGGGGTGGGTGACCTTGGTGGGGTGGAGGGTTTTGCACTACGCTTACCCTTGCTGATGTGTTTGTTTTTGTGTGTATGCTTGCTGTGTTGCGGTTGAGGATGCTGCAGTGTTTTAATCGATTTGGCACCCTTTGGAGGTCTGGTTTTTTTGGCAGGTGGTGGAGAATGTGTTGTGGTATCTTTGCTCCTGCGTTTTTTAGAATGTGCCTGTGTCTGGGGAGTCCCCACCGTTTTAGTTGGTGCATGTTCTGCATGTGTCTTGTGCCTGCTTTTCTGTTTTATTTAGGATGAGGCATGTGTGCGGCTGCTATGTGGCTTTGGCCTTGGTTGGCTCTTTGTGCTCCCTTTAGGTCTGCCCATATTGATATGGTATCCCACACCAAGCGGAGTGCCTTGAGCTTTAAATATGTTTCCAACTGCGGTTGCGCGCCTGCGCGCACGCACGCACGTCACCGCGGGGGAACGTCAGAGCTAGAATTTGAAAAACAAGGCAAGATGTCCCCCGCCGTCTTTACAACGGAGCAGGACGAGCTCATCATGGATGTGAGTATGCGAGCGAGCGTGCGTTTATGTGCGCGCACACATTCCTTGTAATAAAAAAAGAAAAAAACGCAAGAATAGTCTGAAACAACTTAGTTTGTCACGTTACAGACCAGCCCACCTTAGTTTAACCCATGTACGCAGCTACAAACTAGCCTACATGCAGATAGCAGAACTAGGGCAATGTGAGGCAGCAAGAGGTTAATAAAGTGACTTGATTTAGGCCAGGAAATTTGTTAATGTATTTTGTGGATTAATGGTGTGTCCTTGTATCTTTTTCCAACAGATGATGCTGAGGAATCGCTACGACTTCCTGCCGTCAGATTATGACAAGCAGACGTTGGCCCTGGCAGTGGTGGACGCGATTGAAAGAAGATCCCAAACCACCTATACCTTCACTCAGATCGCCCAACACTGGTCTGATTTAAAAAGAAGACATAAGCCCCGGGTGAGGCGGTACTTCGCAACACATTTCCCATGTAAGTGTAGAAAATGTCAATGCACCTATAACCCTGGCATCGCCTGGGCGTGGTTTAATGATTGTGTTTGTATTTCAGCCCATGAATGGAATTTGCGGTTCCGCCCCACCCAGACCAGGACACGCAGCACAGTGTTGGGGGAAACAGGTGAAGGTGTAGGTGGGCCACCGCCAGGGTCAACGGCCACCCCCTCCTCTGTAAGTGACTCGGAGGAGCCGCTGGACCTCAGCATGCAGGGGAGGGGGCAATCTGACGGCAGGGAGTCGAGCAGAACAGAGCCTCAACCGGACTCCGGTAAGGGAAATAAAGTTAGATATGTGGAAATACATGCATTAAATACAGATACTCATGTGCACTATTGTTGTAGATTCAGACGTCGCTGGAACATCCCAAGGGATGAGTGAGGAAGGGGGCGACGAGGAAGAGGTTGCTGGGGAAGGTGAGTAGATTGATACCTAGAAGCCTAACTTAATATTATATTCATGAAAGAACAACAGTCTCTAATATCACTGTGTTTGTCATTCATACAGATTCCCAACTGCCACAGAGGAAGTATGAAGGGAGACTCCGCCCCCGACGCAATGTGCGGCCTAAACCTTGTAAGTGGTGTTTATTTAAACTAAAGTAAATGAGCAAACAATTCCATTTTTTAAAAAATAAACTTTAACAGTTCCATCAAAATATATCCAAAAAAGCCCTTAAAGCGGATCTTAACTATGAATAAGAGGCTAGCTTAAATATTTCCCACACCCTGTACATACAGATTGGCCACCTTACAAATCATCTTACCAACCTTTTCCCGAGCACAGCTCTGCTCTGTGTGAGCAAAGCACAGCTATAACCCACCCCCTGTACCTTATCCCACTCTCCTCTCCTCAGTAAGTGTGATGCTTCAGAGTCAACATGGCGTTGCACGTATCCTAAATTCCTGAACTGAGTTGCAGCCCAGTGGGGGAAAGAATAATAATTTATTGACTACAAAATTAATATATATTAGTTTAAGATGCTGTGGCAACGTTTCTGAAGAGTTTGGCCTTTTCATTAAAACACGCAGAAGGTCCCATTTAATAAGTGCACAAACAATCAAAAAACAAAACCAAAAAAAAAATGCTAAAGTAATGTTGTTTTTCATTCACAGATCAAAGAACACAGGCTACAGACCCCGAGGCTTAATTTTTATATTTTTTTAAAAAAATGTAAATATGTTTTTTGTCGTTTTAAAAAAAAAAAAGGTTTTAATACAAAAACACCAAAAAAAAAAAACAAAACTAATAAATAATAATATTTCGAGAGTTGTGTTTCCTGCAAAAGTACCATCACACAACATCAGCACACATTTACATTACACACCAAAGGTTTAGATATGGGACAATAAATCCAAAACAATCAGAAAGAATTAAGGTATGCATTAATGGCAAGGAAAAAGGAACATAAAGGAGATTAAGGTATGCATTAATGGCAAGGAAAAAGGAACATAAAGGAGATTAAGGTATGCATTAATGGCAAGGAAAAAGGAACAACCCAAATTTATTGTTTTTAAAAAAATATGTGTCAAATTGGCAGTGGTTGACATATGCATATTCCAATGGAGTTTGAGGGATGTGCGCTTGCGTGTAGCCAGATTGGCAACTGAAGAGCCATGGAGATGTAAGTATACTTGCTAAAACCACCAAAATGGAAGGTCAAATACGACGGAAACCAAGCAGGTACGTTCAAAAAGGCAGGAAAAATCAGGGAAAAACGGGCCACCCGTGTGAACGTGAACGGGAGCCCCGATCAAATTGAAGGCACCCGAGAGAGCAAAAAAAGCTTTCCGAGTAACAAGTGAAATTGACGGATCAGTTAGGGAGCCATTCCGACGGAGGCTCTGCATCACATTTGAGCCACGATTCAAACGGGAGCCCCGGACAATCGGAGGGTTTTAAGGGCAGTTCAGAGGAGGCTCTGCATCAGGCCCATAAAGCTTCAGAAGTTTTGGCTTAGTTTGTAGCAAGCAGTGGTGTTTTGAACACGCACAGGAACACCGTGTACAGAAACCAGTCTAATGGTATCAAAAGATGTTCACGAGCTTCAGGCTGACTTGGACACAGGGTGTCTGGGCATCCACTTGGAAAATTAAGTTCAATGTGGTTAAGTGTAAAGTGATGCCCTTTGGGGTCTAATAACCTGAAGGCCACATATGTCCTTGGGGTAAAACTGGGATCTGGGGGTACTGGTAGATCACAGGCTATATAACAGTATGCAATGCCAAGTAGCTGCTTCTAAGGCCACCAAGATATTAAGAGGAGGGATATTACCTTGAATAAATATATAAATGGGCAATACAGAAAAATATGGGAAAACCCTATTTAACACTATTTAAATTACTATTAAAATCCATTTTTTTTTCTCGCTGCTTAATTGTCAGACTAGGTTTAAAGCAGAACAAATACAGAGCTGCCCTGCTGTGTGAAGCCCCCACCCAGTGCACAGCAAACCTCACCTCTTTCTTCCAGTGTAAACGATGGCCCAAGAGTGACTGCATGCCTAGCATCTTTGGGCTGTGTGCTCCTGCTGCTGGGGAATGCGGGCGCTTTTGCACCTGATAATAAAGGGAGCCCTTTATTATATGCACGGCAAATGGCTCTGATTGGACGAGAGCCCACCCATGTGCCATATAACCAGGCAAAGGTACCACACAGTGGAACAAACCCGGTCGAAATCCTAATAAGCAGTGTGATAGCTAGAAGTAGTTAGCCCAGTTGAACATTATCTGCATATGGTTAAATTTTTCCCTGTCAAATAGGTGAAGCTCCACAGACTCTACATTGTGCTGGTGGGGATGTTAATGGTACAGTGGGGGCCCAAATTTTACTTCAATTAATTTTGGACTAGTACTGGACTAGTAGTCACCACTGGGGATTTTGCCCCAGTAGGCTAATATTGGCTTTTAATATTTGATTAGAAGTTTTCCAGGCATTTGTCAACCTTTAGGCAACATCACAGGCCACTAGTGCCTGAAAGCACATTTTAAGACTTAAGCAACCTGAGGCCGGTTTGGGGAATGACTCCCTTCACGATGGTTATGTATAAACTTTGATGAATTATTTGATGGTGTTGCTATTGATGATCTTGATAAATGGTGTAATATTCGTACAATCACATTGCTATGCATTTCTTAAAATGGATGTCTGGGGAAAATGTATGAAAACTGTGCCCTTAATTTATTCTTAATGAAGAAATGGTATAAGGTTAGTGGCAAAATGTGAACCTAAGGAGGCTTACATGCATTTGAGATTGTCCTCTAAAAATCCCTACTGGTGTGTATTACACTTTATTAGCCTGTAGCTGGCACTGTTGTAGTTCTTGTGGCATTCAGAAGGCTGACACCCCCCCCCCCCCCCCCAATCAATAAAGTATTAAGATGCCACATTTACTGAGGAAGTTTATTTATCTATGTGTATACCGCTATTATATAAACATAATATTTTATAATGCTGTTTTGACACACTTTTTGCTACATATCTATAGTTATCAAGACAACTGGACATGCTGCTTTACATTTTATTCTGAAGTGAGAGAGCCAGTTGGATGACTAGTGTAGAGAAGTTCAGTTCCTTAAATTCATACTTTAGGCAAAAGACAAAAAAATACTTTACTCACCTTGTATCCTGCGCATTGCTGCTAGTCCTCCTCTGACGCATCGACGCAGGACACAGCTGTGGTGTTGTAGACAAGTGAGGAACACATCACTGGAACTATGGCATGACCCTCTCAATGATCTTCAATGGAGGGGGCATGTCATAGTGCCTGTGATGATGGTGCGCTCCGCCCTTATCTACAACAACGCATCGGTGTCCCAAGAAGGGAGCGCCGGTCAGCGCGGGACTGGCATTGGCCGATAAGTGTGTTACCACCGAACTGGCAGCGATAGCCTTTGCAGGATGAAAGGTGGGTATAGTATTTTATTCTAAGTATACAGTACGTCCTGCTCCAGATATAATACTTACACTTGGGTTATCCTCCGCCAGATGGCGCTGTGCACTGCAGACATGCAAAAACAGGCTCCTCCCGGCCCTTCACATACCCGGGGACCTCCCACAAATCCCCAGATTTCTCTGCAGTGCTGACTGCGAAGACATGAAGTTTCACTCTCTCGCAGGTGAGCAGGGCTATTACAGCCTGCTGCCCTGTTGGACTACTCCCACCCATCCTATTTGTGATGTGCCTCCCAGCCTGGGCTGCGCTGGTCGGGTGAAGGTAGGCAGCACCATGCGTGCTAAACGGAGCCATGCTCCACCGCAGTCCCCCACCAAAGGGTAGGCGGTTTAGGCTGATGGTGAGCCTTTAGGGGATGCCCCTCCCGCATCGTTGCCCCACGCCCCGTGAAGCGGTGGACCCTGTGTAAAGGGTCGCCATCCTCCCTCGTTCCCCCCCCCTAGCCCGGGGGGAAAGAAAGGGGGGGGTTATTGAGTATGGCGGCCTCAGTGTACCCTATTACACGATTATGGCCTTAGTATCGCTTTGACTGGGAATGGGTGTCAGAGCTGCGCTGTGTACCTTTTACTTGTATGATCGCCGCCGCGCCCTTCCTATATGGTTGTACAGCTTTGCAGATGCTGCGACGTTTTTTTCTTAGCCTGTAGTGGCTCTGCTGCGGTAATCCACTCGATCAATTCCTTCAGGCGTCACTGCCCTGTTTTCTCTATAGGCTACGCGTTTTTGGAGCTTCGCGCTCTCCGGGGGAGGTGGCGGGGCTCTAACTTGGCGCGCTCTGTGTCACGGTTTGGTCAGCTCTGGCCCGCCCTTCGACATTCACTTGGCGCCATTTTTTGCTCGCGCGCACGTGGTGATGACCGTCCTCCCCCCTCTGTCTGTAAGTGCCCTCGCGGGCAACTTTATATTACCCTTATTACTCCTTGCGCAAGGCTCTGACATTCTTGTTCCCCTTATGTCTTTCAGACCGTGGATTCCGGTGGCTTCTCCCGGCCCGGTGTAGCTCCCGGTTGAGACTATTAAATTACTCCCACTTCCCTGCGGGTTATTGGGGCATCCAGGGTAGCTTACAGCGTCAATCCCTACTGGCCTATTGTGCCGATTAAATCACCATATGGAGGCGTCCCAGGATATTGTGAACGGGGTTCCTTCGGGACAAGCCCGGCTGTGTGTAGCTTGTGGGGTCTTACCTAGCAGCGGTGACAATGCACGGGTCTGTGTTCCTTGTGCACAGCAGGCGCTATCGGTTCTTCCCGCCTCTTCCGTGGCTGGGCCTGCACCTCACCTCACTTCACCTACTCCCCCAAGCCTGAGTCTAACAAGCGGGGATTCTCATCCTGATGTGGCTACTAGACTGGCCAGTGTTGAAAGATTGCTTGCTAGTTTATTGGCGCGTAAGGCCACCGCTAAGAGGCGGCATTTAACCCCTGACTCTGCTCTTTCCCCTATGGAATCTGATGAGTTGTTGCATCCTTACAGCCATACCCCCTCGGACGAAGGGGAGCTGTTCTCTGACTCAGGGTCATATGACGAGGAGTCAAGGGGTCATGACGAGTCTGGTTCCGAGCACTGGACCCCGGATGATATTGACAGACTGCTGGTTCAGATTTTTGAGGTTTTGTCCATCTCTCCCCCTGTTGCGGCTCCCAGGCAAAGGGGTGAGCTTTTTCATACTGCTAAGGCTCGTCTGGAATTTCCCGAGCAAACCCATTTCAATAGCCTTGTGCTTAAAGAATGGGAACATCCCAGTAGACTTCCTGGGATCCCTAAGAGTTTGGATAGGAAGTATCCCTTCCCGGCTGACTTGGTTAAGTGCTGGTCATCGCCCCCCGAAGTCGATGCTCCTATTCTAGGGTTGTCCAACACCTCTATTATGCACTCCCCTGACACTACTACGCTACGGGACTCTGAGGACCGGCGTATTGATCAATTGGCATGCCATGCCTTTGCATTTGGGGGAGCGATCCTGCGCCCGGTTTGCGACTTTACGGCAGTAGCGCTCAGGGCCATGGTCAGGAATGCACTCGATGGCACAGATGAGTTGCCACCTGATACTGTCAATGCACTGTCTAACTGTGATGTGTTTGTAAAATTTATCCTGTCTGCATCGGACGATGCTATTAGGATGTGTGCCAGATCTTCTGCCCTGGCGGTAGCTATACGCCACGCGGTTTGGTTGCGACAGTGGGCTGCTGACAATGCCGCTAAGAAAGCCCTTACTGGGCTTCCATTTAAGGGGCTGCGCCTGTTTGGGGACCGTCTAGACCTCTTCGCCAAAGGCAAAAGACAAGTTACCCCAGCGCAGGCGGCAGGTTCGTCCCTTTCGAGGCCAGGGCACCCTTTCAATCCCCTACCGTGGGGCTAAACAGGGAAAAGGGGTGTCCTTCGCTGGGTCCCGTGCAGATTCCTGGCACAGGAATAGAGGACGCCGTCCCGGTTCCTCCTGGGGGCCCAAGCCCAAAGCCCCTCCCAAGACCCCTCAGGCATGAAGGGGCACCCTCGCCCGTCGGGGTGGGGGGACGTCTGCAGCACTTTGAGCATGTCTGGAGGCGCCACGTCTTAGACCGGTGGATTCAGGAGGTAGTGTCCTCTGGCTACAAGATAGAATTTGCTGTACGGCCCCCCACCAGATTCATCGGGTCCCGGATTCCTGAGGACCCTGCCTCAGCTCAGGTCTTGTTGCTGGCCGTGCAGGGTCTCCTGGATCTAGGGGTCATTTGCAAGGTCCCCTTAGGAGACAGGGGCATGGGGTTCTATTCCAATCTTTTCACAGTACCCAAGAAGGATGGGTCAGTCAAGCCCATTCTGGATTTAAAGATCCTCAACAAATTTGTCAAGAACAGGCACTTTCGCATGGAAACTCCGCTCGGCCATCGTCTCTCTACGCCCAGGGGACGTTATGACGTCTGTAGACATCAAGGATGCTTACCTTCACGTCCCGGTGTTTCCAGGACACCAAAGGTTTCTCAGATTTGCACGGAAAGATCAGCATTACCAATTTGTGGCCTTGCCATTCGGCCTCACGTCGGCTCCCAGGGTGTTCACCAAGGTGCTGGCAGGGGTGATGTCCCTGATAAGGCTAAGGGGCATACGTGTGCTGCCCTACCTGGACGATATACTCATCACCTCTCAGTCTCTGCGGCAGGCAGAGTTGGACACTCAGCTGGTAGTGTCCACCTTGGAGTCCTTTGGCTGGGTGATCAATTACCCCAAGTCCTCTCTGTCCCCCTCCTCGGTGACTCCGTTCCTGGCAATGATTCTGGATACAGTTCAGTCAAGGATATTCCTTCCTCAACAGAAGGGGGAAGCTCTGACTGCGCAGGCGAGGTTCCTGCTCTCGTGCCCACAGCCCTCCATCAGGCAGGGAATGCAGCTGGTGGGCCTGATGGTGGCGAGCTTCGAGGCGGTGCCCTTTGCCCAGTTCCATTTGAGACCTCTGAAGCTTCACCTTCTGTCAGTATGGGACAAGAACCCAGCGTCCTTGGACGGGGTCTGTGTGCTTCCCCCCTCGGTCAGACGGTCTCTTGCGTGGTGACTGGACCTCGGGAACTTGATAGGGGGCAGGTCTTTTCTGGCCCCCTCCTGGGAGACGGTCACAACGGATGCCAGTCTGTCAGGTTGGGGGGATTCTGGAAGTCCCTGCGCTTCCAGGGGAAGTGGGGTCCTCAGGAGGCCCATTTACCCATCAACATTCTGGAATTGCGGGCAGTCCGGTTGGTACTGGAGCGGTTGACCCAACACCTGAGGGGTCTGTCGGTCAAGGTATGCTCAGACAACAGGACGGCGGTTGCCTACATCAACCATCAGGGAGGGACATGGAGCAAGGGTGCCCTCCAGGAGGTGTCTCAGATTCTGACATGGGCGGAGGCCAATGTACAATGCATTTCGGCTGTTTACATTCCGGGGGCGGAGAATCTGCTAGCAGACGCTCTGAGCAGGGGGATGTCCCGTCAGGGAGAGTGGTCCCTCTGCAACAGGGTATTCCAGTCCCTGTGTCACCGGTGGGGACTACCGGATGTGGACCTGTTTGCATCCCGTCAGAACCACAAGCTCCCGGCCTTCGTATGCCTGTCTCAGGATCCTCTGGCCTTGGCCACGGATGCCCTGTCCATGTCATGGAAGGAGTTTTGGATCCTGTATGTATTTCCACCATTCCCCCTTCTGGGCAGGGTTGTACTATGGTGCAGGCTAGGAAGAAGACTTCTGCTGCTATCTATTACAGAGTATGGCGTACCTACATTGGTGTGAGTCTAGGTCTCTTCCCTGTAGGGAGTTCTCTGTCCCTAGGGTTCTGGAGTTCTTACAGCATGGTTTGGAGTTAGGTCTAAAACTCAGTACTCTGAAGGGTCAGGTTTCTGCCCTGTCTGTCTTCTTTCAGAAGTCCTTTGCTCAGCATCATTTGGTTAAGACCTTCTTTCAGGGGGTCACTCATGCACGTCCCCCTCGTAAACCTGTGGTCCCCGTTTGGGATTTAAACTTTTAAACGGTTTTATCTGCCTTGCAGGGTGCTCCCTTTGAGCCTATTCACGATGCTGCTCTGGCTGTTCTTACTCTCAAGGTTGTCTTTTTGGTGGCTATAACTTCGGTTAGGCGTGTGTCTGAGCTGGCTGCTCTATCCATTCAGCCTCCGTACTATGAGAGGCACCAGGACAAGGTGGTGTTCCTTTCATTTGAATCAGGACATTGTTCTTCCTTCATTGTGTCCCAATCCTAGCAATGACAAGGAAAGGGTTCTGCATTCCTTGGACGTGGTCAGGTGTTTGAAGTATTACCTGGTTGTCACTGCGGCTTTCAGGAAGACTGATGCTCTCTTCGTTGTGCCTTCTGGGCCTAGGAAGGGTTTGGCTCCTGCCAAGTCTACTATCAGCAAATGGATCCGTCAGGCTGTGATTCAGGCCTATTCTGCTAAGGGGAAGAGTCCTCCTTACCATCTTACTGCTCATTCTACTCGTGCTATTGGGGCCTCCTGGGCCTTCCAGCACCAGGCTTCTGTTGAACAAGTTTGCAAGGCCGCTACTTGGTCTTCTGTTCATACCTTTTCAAAGTTTTACAAGGTTGATGTTCGGGCCTCAGCTGATGTTTGGCCGCAAGGTTTTGCAGGCGGCAGTAGTTTAAGCTGCATGCTGTTGCCTTTTTTGTTGGGGATCCCACCCTACTTTTATGGACACTGCTATTGGATGTCCCAAGTGTAAGTTTTATATCTGGAGCAGGACGTACTGTATACTTAGAATAATACAATTCTGTGAAGTACTCACCTGTAGAATTGGTATTATACGTATACAGTACGTCCTGCTCCACCCCACCCTGGTTTTTGCATTATTCTGGATCCCCTGTATGGTGATTGCTTTTCAATGCTGGGGATTTGTGGGAGGTCCCCAGGTATGTGAAGGGCCGGGAGGAGCCTGTTTTTGCATGTCTGCAGTGCACAGCTCCATCTGGCGGAGGATGACCCAAGTGTATTATATCTGGAGCAGGACATACTGTATACGTATAATACCAATTCTACAGGTGAGTACTTCACAGAATTGTATTTTTGTCTGTTGCCTAAAGTATGACTAACTTAAAAACATCCAATAGTCTAATGAAGAGAACCTTCACAGATAATACTGAGCTTTTGTGTTTTTTTTTCTCTTTAGTAACCATATCTCTAGCCATGTGGAACAACCTCTCAGAGAGCGTAAATAAAAATGACCAGGAGCTTCTAAGAAAGTTCAGTAAAGAGAACGTGCACTGAATATTTGATGTGACTGTGTGTGTTGCAATGGATAAATGCAAAGACTGTAGTTCTTTAGATACCTGGTATTTCAAAGACACACTGAGACAAATAATAAATATTGAGAGATAATGTTTGTAAAATCCCAAAAATACAGCCCACATACCACCTCATATATTCTGTCTCTACGAGTAATAATGTAGCAGACTGCTTGCGTTTTGTTGCAGGCTAGTGCCATGGATCATTTCTGTTCAAAACACCTGCCCTCCCTACATATCTATATGCGACTGAAAAAACATGTTTATAAATTAAAAGTCCTGTTAGGCTAGAGTAGTATCATCTGAACTGACATTTTAAAGTAAAATTACTTATGGTATGCAATCAATGTGGCTCACATTGGTGGTGTACACTCGAGAGCACTGGGGAACTGGGGGCAGTGTTCCCTTACCTTTTCCTTGAGAGCCGCTAACAGGTCAGGTTTTCACATTTTCACAAGGTTGTACAAGTGAAGTAATTATAGAGCTGGATATGCCGAGAGCCATAATACATGAGCTGGGAGTTGGGGAAAACCGCCGTATGGGGTGAGGGAGCACCTCTCAGACTAACGTGCTATAGCAACTTTGCACAAACTTCCACTTTAAAGAGAAAATGGTGGTCCCCTCTACAATGGGGATCCTCTATATGAGGTTCTGCAGCACATCACACTTGTGCAGTTTTGTGCAGCCTGTTGCCTCTAAAGGGAACACCTTGCACAGACTGCCCACCACAAACAAGGCTTAGGAGGTAGCCTATTGATATCAAGTGTGAGATCTCAGACCCTTGTCATAGAAATACCTGATCCTTGATGTAGATGTCTCTGCACATGGGTAGATTCTGCCAAAATGATTTGCCTCCTATTTGGTGGATAAGGAACAGGTCACAGAACTATGACTACTAGAACAAGGCGGCCCTGATTCTTATGATGACCATGTTCGATGTCTCCCTATATCTGCAAATGTAAAGACTTATCTGGAGATCTCTTTTCATGGGCTCACCGAGGGTCCCCATTGTGTTCAGATGCACCACTGTTCCTTAAAGTGGACCAACACCCAGGATTTTGACTATCCTGGGTATTGGTCCACTTCCCCGGGGCACCCCGATCGGGGGTGCCCCGCTGTGTGAAACCCCCCAGAAAGCCCCCAAAACTCACCTCTCCCCGCTCCCACGTGGCCGCGCCGTCCAATCTGCGCCGACGGACAAGCTGATTGACAGCGACGGACAAGCAGCTTGCCCGTCGGCGCCTCCCGCGCGTCACTCTTGACGTGTGCGCGCCCACGCCGGCCATTCAGAAACGGCCGGCGCGCGCACGTCTAGAGGAGCGCGAGTGAGGCGGCGGCGGCGGAAGCAGCGGCTGGAGAGGTAAGGTTTTTGGGGGGTTTACACCCCGCGGGACATCCCGATCTCGGATGTCCCGCAGTGTGTGAGGTGATCGGCCCGGGAATCTTATAGATTCCCGGGCCGATCACCTCAGGGTGTTGGTCCACTTTTAACAGTGGGCATCTAAGAGTGGGCAGGGCCTGGACTAAATGACTCCCACATTGGTCTTCACATGCTTAAGAGCCCATTGGGGGACCTGGAAATAAAACATTTGGTTGCAGTAATGAAATTAACCCTTTGAGTGCCAGCCTACCGAGATTTTTTGTCACATTCTGTTGCCGGACTACTTTTCACGTTTTTGCGCTACACGTGTTCAACCTGGATTTTTGAAGGGATTTCCAGGGATTTTCCAGGAAAATTATATATTGTTTTTTTCAGCAGAGTCTGGGCTTCAACATGAAATGTCTTGTTTGGCCTTTTTTTAGTGTATTCTCAATACTTTTGGGTGAAATATGTGCAAAAAAATAAAAAAAAATTTGTAGTGTTTTTTTCTAATAAAAAATGTAAGTTTGTTAATAAAATATCATTGCGTGTGAAAGCCCTATTTCTCCCGGTTACAACGGTACCACATATGTATTGGTAGACACCATTTGCCCAGGAAACTCCCCAAACTGAAACAGCAGTTTAGGAGATTTCAGATAGAATACAAGTATGCAATATGATTGCATAGTTGTAAGGGGTTAACTTAAAAAAAAAATTACGTAGGGTCCCCCCTCCCAGTTAAAAACCCTTAAAATCCCCCCAAAAAATGATGTAGGGTCCCCCTTACCCAGCATTACCGACCCGGACCAGCTATGGGGGCTTGTAGAACAGGGCGCAGGGGCCAGCGTTGGTGGCCCCTGGCCCTGCAGGGTGCTAGCCCACATAGCCACGTGGCCCGGGCCCTTCTGCCCCCCCCCCCCCTGGCCATTGGAGAAGCAGGTAATGGGGTCTGGGGGTTATGGCAAGTCACCCGCTTGCCGCAGGTGACCTGCCATACCCAGAGCCTTGTGAACTGGTATAAGGGGTCTCATGGACCCCTTACCAGTTCACAAAGGGTTAAGTAAAAAAAAAAAAAAAGACAGACACAAAATTCTTTATTATTATCCTTTCACTTATACTTACCTCCCATCCAGTGTGCCACGCCGCTGCAGATGACAGTTGTCGGTAGTGATCAGAGCAGGGAGGGGGGGAGGCAGGGAGATCAGAGCCTCCCTGCCTGCCACCCTCCGTGCTCCGATCGCTACCGACAACTGACAGAATGGAGCCCGGGTGCCGGTAACCCGAGGAGCGGGATGACGTCATCAAGTGGGCGGGGCTAGGGGCGGGGCCAGCGCCAGCCGAAGAGGATGGTGAGGGCCTGTTTCTGGGCCCTCACCTGAAGCGTGGAAAGCCCGGGGGGGGGATCGGAGCCCCCCCTGGTGAAGAGAAGACCCGGGGAGAGCCATCGCGCTGCGAGGTGAGTAAATGACATTTACTTTTTTTTTTCCAGATGTCGGCTCCGGCGGGGGGGGGGGGGTATTCTGGGCCCCCTCCTGAAGATCAGAAGCCCGGGGGCGAAAATTCTACTTGATTCTTGTACAGAATCGCTGGCACTTTCAAATGAGGGGCAGGTAAGTCTGTATCTTTTTTTTTTTTTATGGGGCTCTAAAGTCAGCTACGTGACTCTCACGTAGCTGGCACTTAACGGTTGGAGAGGCAGCTACGTGAGAGTCACGTAGCTGGCACTAGAAGGGTTAAAAGAATAAACTAATTTGTCCTACCTACACAAATGGTTGTGCAGACACAGCCCATGTCTCCTACCACCAAACACCCCTTACGCAAACGAAAAATAGACCATTTTGTCTGATTAAAAAAAACTGAGGTACCTCAGGCTCACACATCCAGGAGCCTGCAGTGGATTTCTAGTTTTCTCCTGGAGTGTAGTTCTCCCTCTCCTTATGGAATTTGCTTTTGTTTCAGTTCAGGCATAGGTTCTGACAGCAGCAATAAATGGACACTGCAATGTCTCTTACATAGACCTAGTAGGGACATGATGTGTTAATTACTTAAGTGCTTGAGTTGCAGCTAGGTGCTGCTTGCTGCCTTTGGCATTGTAAATCTCAGACAATACGTGTTGCAGACTCCCTCCTCTACTCAAGCTTGTCTTCCTTATTTTCACATACATGGCTTCCCTCACACGTCTTTTAAACCAATCAACTTCAGTTTCTAAAATGTGAACTTGACTGTTCTCAAATAAATGTCCTGTCTCCCTCAGATGTTGGTACAAAGCCGAGTCCTGGGCAGAGGAGCTGACTCTTGTGTGCTGTGTCATTTGCCGGTGTAACCGCTTTTTGGATTCACCCACATACTAGTCTGGGCACTGCTTACTGCACTACATTTTATACACAATGTTTATTTTCTTGTGTTTCATTGCTGGGTCTTTTGGGTGAATCATCAGAGTGTGATTCTAGGTTTAAACCAGACAGGGATGTGATGTGACTCCAATCATGCTAATGCAACAAACACCTAGCCTCTCTACTGTTTTATGGTAGATAGAGGATGTGTTTTGGATATAACATTTATTCCTGACAGATTCCTGTACAAGTTAATATGACTTAAGAAAACCAGTTGGATGACTAACAAAACATCTTTAAAAAAAGGAACACAGCAAGTCCAGTTGCCCTGATATACCCTGGATTAATGAGAACCTTCACAGACATAGGTTGCTTTAGATAGGTCGATGTACAGTGCAACCAGTCCAGCAACCTTGATTACCTGCTGTCTACGGCTAAATACCATGAGTAGAAACACTGGTAGCGTTTTCTTTGAGTCAAAGGGTATTTTACATTCAACCATATTTTTCGACTGAGGTTGAGGTTGACTTGATCCATACAAGGGATCTTGCATGCATTCCAAGGATCAGATGGTCCTTCCCTTTCATCCAGGGGCTGGATTCATCCAGGGGCTGCAATAGAAGAAATGGCCACGTCACACGGTTTCTCTTTCGACCACAGGGGCAAAACCTTTCTAATTTCTGGAAGTGGGTGCATGTTTTTTCCCTTAACTTTTCAAGATTCAGCTCAACAAATTTTGTGTCTCAAAGTCCAAAGCTAATTGGCATAGGTAAGTCACAGAGGGTGGTTTCTATGCTTGCTAGTAACATCTCCGGAATATAGATAATTTCCTGGTGACCACAGACTTCTAGGATGCCTACCTTCATCCTTCTTATTCTGCATCTCCAGATTCTCCAGGTTTCACTTCTTCCAGTACATTGAACATGGTCACGACGGAAGCCAACCAGGTTGGGGAGACCGATGTCTCACTGAGATGGTCTGGGTGGGGGGAGGGGGGGTCAGTTGAAGTAAATGTGTTTGGATTGAAAGCGATATATATGGGATCTTGCAGAACCATGTGTGAGGTAACAGTTGTGTCATTAATCCTCAAGGAGCATATGAGAGAGGTATCTAGGATATTCTAAGCATACAGCACGTCCTGCTCCATCTATAATACTTACACATGGGTAATCCTCCGCCAGAGGGCGCTGTTCACTGCAGACATGCAAAAACAGGCTCCTCCCGGCCCTTCATATACCCAGGGACCTCCCACAAATCCCCAGATTTCTCTGCAGTGCTGACTGCGAAGACATGAAGTATCAACTCTCTCGCAGGTGAGCGGGGCTATTACAGCCTGCGGCCCTGCGGGACTATTTCCACCCGTCCTCTTGCGATACAGACGTGCCTCCCACCCTGGGCTGCGCTGGTCGGGTGAAGGTAGGCAGCACCTCGTGTGCTCACGGAGCTACGCTCCACCGCAATCCCCCACCATAGGGTAGGCGGTTTAGGCCGATGGTGAGCCTCCATTAGATGCCCCTCCCGCATTGTTGCCCATGCCCCTCATAGCGATAATTCCTGGGCGCAGGTCCGCTTCTCCCTCGCTTCCTCCCGTAGCTCGGGGGAAAAGAAAGGGGGGGGGTATGTGTGGCAGCCCTAGTGTATCATAACACGTTTAAGGCCATTGATTTTTCATTTGACTTTGGGTGTCAGTGCCGCGCTCCTCGCTCCACATAAGGTTGCGCGTGTGTTTGTCCTTTCATACATTAGTGTGCAGCCCGGGCGACAGCATCATTCTCTAGTGTGAGAGCAATCTCCTTAATTACATTATGTATGTGTGTATATCCACTACTGTTATTCACGCTGCGCTGGTTAGAGCTTCGCGCTCTTTGGGGGAGACGGGGACTCGGCATGACGCGTCCCACGTCACAACCAGATCAGGCCCGCCCCTCGAGGTTTACTTGGCGCCATTTTGACGGTTTTCGCGTGCGCGCGTGGTTGTGATCCGCCTCCTCCCTTGGTCATGTAAGTGCCCTCCGGGGTGGTTTTTGTTCCTATGATTCTTTTATTCGAGCTGCGCATGGCACTGACACCCCCCCCCCCTCTTATCCCATTATGTCTTTCAGACGCCAGGATTTCGGTGGCTTCTCCCGGCCTGACATATATTATAGCGGGTCCACATAACAAATTCTCCCACTTCCTAGCTGGTCTTGGGGCATCCAGGGTTGCCAATTGCGTAAATCCATGCGGGCATACTGCTCAGATAATCACCATATGGAGGCATCTCAGAATTATGTACCCGGGGACCCTCGGGGACATGACCGGCTGTGTACTGTGTGTGGTCAGCCCCATGCTGATGCTGACAGAGCACGGGTCTGCGGACCGTGTGCTGAACAGGCACTGACCCTGCAATCAGGTTTGCCAGTGGCTGCACCTCCCTTCAATACACCTGTCTCCCCGGACCTAAATCTCACTCCTGATGAGTCTCACTCGAGCAGGGATGACCAGCAAGTCGTGCCGCGCAGGTTGCCCTCGGCTGAGCAGGTGCTGTCTAGTTTGGCGGAGCGCTTGGGCCCAGGAAAGAAGCGGTCCTTGACGCCTCCTGGCTCTCCGGTTTTTAACGATACTGGTGACTCTGCTGCTATGCAGGACCTTGATCCTTCTGAGGAAGGTGAGCTATTCTCCGATTCGGGCTCCTCGGATGAAATGCCCGGGAGCCGTGATGATTCTGGGCCCGGTTCTTGGGGCCTGTGTGACACTGATGAGCTACTTATTAAGATCTTTGAGATCTTGTCTATCTCCCCTCCTGGAGAGGCTTCCAAGCCTAAAATGGAGAGTTTCCACACAGCGCCGCGCTTCGAATTCCTGGAACAGGAGCATTTCCAGAATCTTATATCCCAAGAATGGGAATCGCCTTGTAAACTTAAAGGGGTCCCAGGGGTCTGGGATTGGAAGTACCCTTTCCCTCCTGATGTGGTTAACTTTTGGTCAGCACCTCTTGTGGTGGATGCACCGATTATAGGGGTTACTAACCCCCCCTTCATGACGGCTCCTTATTACCGTACCCTTCGGGATGCGGAGGACCGGCGCATTGACAGACTGGCTTCCCACGCCTTTTCGTGTGCAGTGACGGCTCTGCGCCCCCGGTCTGTGCAGCGGCCATCACTGCGGTGACCGCCAGGACTCTCATTAGAAAAGTACTTGACCACCGACCTGAGGACCTCCCCTGGCGGTTATTTAATGCGCTCTCAGACTGTGATGTGTTTGTGAGGTTCATCCTCTCAGCGCTGGATGACACCATTAAGATGTGTGCTAGAACCTCTGCCCTTGTGGTAGCTATTCGCCGCCTGGTCTGGCTGCGACAGTGGGGTGCTGACGATGCTACGAAAAAGGCTCTCACTGGCCTTCCCTTCAGAGGACGGCAACTTTTTGGGGCCCATTTGGACCTTTTTGGAAAAAAGGGTAAGGCACCCCTACGCAGAAGGCTGTCCCGGCCTCCTCGGGGCAGGGATACCCCTCCCCCTCCCTACATTAGTGTCAAACACGAACCTGAGGTGTGCTTCCAACTGTACGGTGTGGATTTCCACCACGGGTGGGCAGGCAACGCCCTGGGCCCTCTGGCAGGACTAAGTCCAAATCTGCCAAGACTTCCCAAGCATGAAGGGACGCCCTCACCCTTCTGGGCGAGGGGACTGCTACAGCGGCTGACTCCTATCTAGGAATGTATCTTCTCCTTCTGGTGGTTCCAGGAGGTAGCTCCCCTGGACACAGGACGACATTTGCTGGGCAGTCCCTCTCAGAGGTTGTCAGGGTGCTTCTAGCCCCTGTTTTCCCCTCAGGAATTGGTACAGGCCGTACTAGGCCTACAGAGTTTGGGCTTACTTACAGGTTGCCCTTAACAGAATGGGGCTATGGCCTCTATATTAACCCTCCTCCTTCCCTCAACATTGTGAGGCGGTCTGGGCCATGCTGGCCTATGGTAGGCCTGGCAATTCTACTCTCACAGGTAGTCCCTATATGACATCTCTGTCTCGGGACACAGGCGCCCTGTGCAAGGAGGGCTTCCGGCCACCCGTGGAGTTCTAGATCTTATTAGTTCCCCCTGTGTCTTCTGGACACCAAGACCATTACTAGTCGGTGTTGCAGGACCAACCCTGCAGATTGAGGCATTGTCTTTGGCCTCTCTTTCGCTCCCAGGCTACTCGCCATGGCGCGAATGGGGGTGATGTCTCGGACATGCCTGGGGGGCGTCCGCACTAGGACCTACCGGGTCGTCCTTCCCTACTCCCCAATCTCTACGTCAGGCCGAGTGGGTTAGTCGGCCAGCGGTGTCCCCTGGGAGTTACTGGATGGGTGCTCATTCACCTCAATCCCCCATGGTCCCTTATCCGCTATCTCCATTCCTTGGATTCGGTTCAGGCTTGAGCCTTCTTCCTTGGCAACAGGTGGACTCCTGGTTACGGGGGCTCTGTCCCCCTTTGCTGACATCTTACTTTCACCAGGCAGCATTGCAGCTGGTGGGCCCGTTGGTGGCGTATCAGATGATGTCCCTTATATACCGAGCCCTTGGGCTCTTCGGCACAGTAGGTTATTGATCCTACATGGGGTTCCAGCACCCCTGGAGCTAGCTCTGTGCTCAATCCCCCTTGGTACGGGTCTTCCTCTTGGGCGGATTATATTCAAGGACCCTGTCAGGGGGCACCCCCTTCCTTGCTTGCATCTTCCTGTGAATGGTCACCTTGGGTACCAAGTCTCGCAGGTTAGCGGGGGGGGGGGGGGGGGAATTTCTTCCAAAACCCCCTGTAGCTCCTGGGTAGGGTTCCTTAGAGGGTCCATCTTACCTAATGGCTTTGTTATAACAATGAGCCTTCCGTGGACTCTATACGGCTGAACTTCTCCTCTTTTAGGACCTGTCTATTTGGGGAATCTTGGCCTGTTGGAAGACAATGGCCTGTTTTATTATTGGTCTGGAGCTTGAAGCAGGATGATCCCTCTGGAGGGTTCCTGATCCTGATGTGGGCGGGGGTCTACGCCACCTGCTCCTCAGCGGTATTCGCTCCAATGGATGTCCTTCAGTGGCAGGTTTTGCTATCCTGGTTTCATTCTGAGAGCCAACTAGGGTGGCTCTGTTGGGTCTCGCTTATACCACAGGGGCTCTGCCCTTGTTTTTACTGTCCCAGAATATTCTTACTCTGGTCATGGGGGCTTAGTAAAATTATGCATAGACCTTCTATCTTATATGCCTTCTCTTCATTCACCCTCCTATGTGGGGTTCTGCGCACGGTTGTGCTGATAAAGAGACCAGTGAGACTGATGGCCCCTGGGTGGCCTAGTGAACTGTGGTTCGCAGATGCTTCTGCTGAGGTCAGCTGACCTGTGCGTCCTCTCAGGAGTGCAGTTCTGCCCTTGTCAGGCCTCTTCTTTTGTCGTCCCAATCTACAGACTCTAGTCTGGGGCTTGACAGCTGATTCATTCACCCCTTGGAGACGGACTTATCTTCTGGGTGACTTGGTATATGGGGGGCTAGGAGCAAGCTTCCTTGGCTTCCTCTTCCTCCGTCTATTGTGGGTTATGGTGTGCCCATATTGATTGGCATGAGTCTTGGTCTCTTCCCTGTTGGACGTTCTCGGTTCCCAGGGTTCTAGAGTCATTACAGCATAGGTTGGGGTTGGCTCCCCATCTAGGTACTCTGAAGGTTCAGGTTCTGTCCTGTCTGTCTTCCTGTAGCAGTCGAGTTCAGTCTTCCTTGTGAGGAGTTCTCTTGGGGATTGCTCAAGGGCATCTCCCAAGTAGTTCTATAGTCCCTGTTGGGATCAATTTTCATTTTGTTTGCCCTGCGGATTGGTCCCTTGGGACTTATTCTGGATGCTGTCTGAGCTGTTTTGTGGTCCAAGTTGCTTCTCCGGGGGCTCTTGCTTCAGTCAGACGTGTGCCTGAGAAGGTGGATCTGATTACTTAGCCTTCGCTCGATATATATATATATATATATACACACACCATGACGTGGTGGTATTCTGCCTTACGCCGGACCCCTTTGTCCAAGTGGTGTTTTATGATCATTATTTAAGCCCTTTTAGTCTGCCTTTGGGCCTTATTCTTACTAATGCTGAAGTAAGGGGTCTACATTCCCTCAACAGGTGTTGAATTTTTCCAGTTGTTTTCTTGTCCCTTAGGGGGACTGATGCCCTTTGGGGTCTGCGGGCGCCTCCGTATGTATGCGCCTGTTCTCATTTGCTTCCAGGGCCAATGCGCCCTTTGGACTGATCTTACTTGGATGGCTGCCTTTCTGGTCCTGAGTAAAGGTTCTGCTTTTTGCTGATCCTTGTTAATGAAGGGGTCAGTATCCCCGCCTGTCTGACGGGAGACCAGTTTTCATTTGCCCGTTGGGGAGAGTTCTAAGTTTTACCGAGGCTTCTGTTGCTTGTGGGCTGGTTGGGCCGTTACACTGGCCTATTCCGTTATGGGGGAAGAATCCCCCTCTCTCGTTTTATTCCGTTATATTGGTGTTTGGGTACCTTTGGCCCTTCAGCACCAGGTTTTCTGTTGAATAAGTTGCTAGAGCGCTGCTTGTCTCTGTTCATACCTTTTCAAAGGTTCTGTTATGGGATTGACGTTAGAGCCTTTGCTCATGTCGTACTTGGTAGCAAAGTTTTGCAGGTGACAGTGCCTTTACTGTCTGCTGTGCCTTTTTTTGGGGATCCCACCCTACTTTATGGACACTGCTATTGGATGTCCCATGTGTAAGTATTATAGATGTAGCAGGACATGCTGCATGCTTAGAATAATACAGTTCTGTGAAATACTCACCTGTAGAATTGGTATTATACGCATACAGCACGTCCTGCTCCACCCCACCCTGGTTTTACATTTTTCTGGATCCCCTGTATGGTGATTGTTTTCATTACTATTGTTACCAGTTGGTGGTTGGTTTCTCCCGGCTTCTTTTCTCATTGCTTTTCAATACTGGGGATTTGTGGGAGGTCCCTGGGTATATGAAGGGCCGGGAGGAGCCTCTTTTTGCATGTCTGCAGTGAACAGCGCCCTCTGGCGGAGGATTACCCATGTGTAAGTATTATAGATGGAGCAGGACGTACTGTATGCGTATAATATCAATTCTACAGGTGAGTACGGTATTTTACAGAATTGTATTTTTACATTCTCTGTGCACATAATGTGCATGCATACTTTCTGAGATTGTGGACCACAATTCGGAGGTCTCTCAGAACTTGTGCAACAGGTGCAGAAATCGACATGTTTGCATGTAGACACTGGAAAGTGGAGTACTTGGTGGTCAGGGCCCAAAGTTTGTTAACTCAGGTGGTTTATTTGCTGGTAGTGCAGTGGAATGGGTATGGAATGAGTATGGTCTGATGTATTTCCTCCACTGCTGCTTCTACCATGCCTGTTGATGATGGGGTGAGAGGACATTTTCACCATACCCCCACCCCAAACTGGCCATGGCACAGGGGGTTGATCAATGGGGCTAGGCTGAACAAGGGTCCACCATGTCATCTTTGCAAATGTCCAGATCAATTGTCGCAGGAACCTAAATTTGATGCTGTCCATGTTACCAGACCATTGATTTGGGCCCCTTTTAACACTTAAGGGGAGTCGATTTGGCATCTTGTGGCAAAACACATTCTTCTTTTTGTAGTGCCAAAGGGGCCAAGAAAAGGTTTGGTGGCTGGTTAAGCTGGCCAATTGGTGGTGAAGGCTTATGTCTGGGGGGGGGGGGGTAGGAGCCAACGTTCACGGGTTATGGCTCACTCTAATATCGCATTGGGAACATTCTAGGCCTTGAGACATCTGGCTTACGTGGACCTGATATAGGAGTTTACGGACATGGTTTTTGGCTGCATTATTCCTGCAGGAGGTGGTCCCATCCTTGCCTGTGGTGTGGTCTGCTTTTCCATTTCATTTCTGTTTTTTTCTGGTTGCCAGTTGATGCAGTTGTCAGTTCTTTTCATGTTGTTATTTGGGAAATCCCAGGGCTATTATAATTTCCTGCTCCCCAGAATGGGATGGAAGATAAAATTATAAGGTAAAAAAATAAAAAACAAAATAAATTATTTTCATATTCATTTTAGGGAACAGCTCCTGCCCTGTGGTAGACTTAGAAGAAACCATTCTTCTGGCAAATCTAGGTCACTCTGATGGGCTAAAATAGAGACCCATGCTCATGACGTTGGCTACAAGGAATTGCTAACTCTACCATCATCAAGCAGAATCTCCTGAAAAGCACCTAGTCCTGATGGTATTTCTTTTGCAAATCTCAAAACATGTGCAAACCAGCTTGCATCTGTTCTTATAATTTTAAGTGCGTCAAAAGACAAAATAGACAATCCAAATCCACACAGTGTATGTACACAGATGCTGGGATATACAGTATACTGTCATTCTTCAGCAATCCAGTGATAATTAAAGGGACAGTCCAGTCAAAATAACCCTTGCCATAATGGGATTACTGCATCTGCCTCCCCATTGACTTATAATGAGGGTAGAAGGGAGGGGGAAGTGCTTTGTCTCGTAAATCTCAATAAAATACAATGGAGCAACAGAGCAGGTAATCTCATCAGGACCGTGAACCACTAGAGTTACTTCAACTGGACTGTCGCTTTGAAAGTGGCAGTGGTAGATGGCTGCAGGGCAACCACATATCTCCTCTCTTTGCGTCAATGCCAAGTGCATTGTACACTCCAGGCATCATCTATCTGTATGGTATAGTGGCGGCAGAGAAGGTACAGCACACAATTTCTGGGCACGCATAGAGGGTTCGTTTAGACATGGTTGCAAGAAATGCATAGGAGAAGCTCTACCATCTAAGCCAGCTCAGAAAATGTTGCCTCCACTTGGAACTGGTAACATTCTAAAATTGTGCTCAAAAGTTTTGAGATTGATACAGATACTGAATTTTATAAAGTTTACTGCTAGTGTTTTTAGATTTTGTTTAACTAGATATTTCTATAGTATACTGATATACAGTTTGTAAAGCATTTATGCAAAAACTCAATATTTATATTACTGATCATTATTTTTCAAGATTTATGTAACCTGACATGCTACATATCTGCTTCTGGTTCATATCCTGACTAATGGCAATTCATATTTACCTACCAGTTCTTGGAGTTTATTAAAGAGGAACATCGGCAGACCCCAGAAACGCCAGAGTCCCACTCCATGGGGCATCCTGAATTGGCATGCCTGTTTTGTGGAACACGTCGGTCACAAATCTTTTTCGTATTGCATGGCACGGCCTGCTTCAAGAAGTCCTTATGTATGGGATATTCCGCCACAAGGTGGCGCAGTACACTGCAGAAGAGTTGTGGCTCCTCCCGGCCCCATATAAAAACAGGAATCACCATAGACTTCTCCAGTGTTTTCTCTGCATTGACACTGCGAAGATAGAAGATGGCTCTTATATTGCGCAGGTGAGCGGGGCAAACAAGCTTGCAGGCCTGCATGTCTATTTCCACCCGTTTCCGGACCCTCTGTGCCTCCAAGCCGCAGACCCTGTACCACAAAGGGTAGCCGGCCATAGGCTTTATGGTGAGCCTACTAGGGATGCGGAGTTCCTGTCCTGGCTTCTGAGGGGGTGAGTGTTTTGGGGACTATGTGCCTTGTTTCTGGTGTTTGGGGTCCCCCCCCCCCGGCCTGGGCTCTCGACGCTGCCTGCTCGCTGCCCCCCCCCTCCCTGGCGTTGTTCGGGGGGGGGGGGGAGCAGGTGGTAGCGGCAGGGGTTTTTAGCTGTTTTTTATACTGTTTTTCGCCGCCGTCGCCGCTTGTACTACGCTTCGCGGCGAGCGGCGCTATATCTGTGAGGTGTTTTTAGCTGTGGTGATGACGCCGGCGCTGTCACGTGAGCGCTGTTTTCACACACTTCGGGGGGTAGGGCGGAGGATGACGCGTATTGCATCGTCCTCCCGCGGCCCGCCCCTCTGCCGGCTCCATTTTGATTCTGCTGCGCGTCTGGGGTCCCTCTTCCTCCCTGAGCTGCGGTGGTGATCTCTGCCCGTGTCGCTTACTTCGGTGGTCTGGCGGCTTGGTGACTGCTTGGTCCGTGAGTCCCCTTTGGAGTTTTTGTTTCCTTGGGACATGGGCTGTGGGATGCTTATGTGTTTTGCTTATGTCTTTCAGGCGGGACACCTGTGGTTGTGGTTTCTCCCGGTCCTGCTCCTTACCCTCCCTCATCTCCCCTTTACTAATTCTGGGGGTATCCCTTGGGGGGGGCATCCTGGGTGGCTTTTTATTTGCCCTTAACCTGTGCTGGCCTATTGCGCCTGTGTTAATCACCATATGGAGGCTTCTGGGGATAGCGTGCTTGGGGGTCCTTCAGGGCAATCCCGGCTGTGTTCCATGTGCGGCGTATCCCCTGTGAGTAACAGTGTCACGGTGTGCGTGCTGTGCGCCCAGGGTATCCTTGGGGCCCAAACTGGGCTGCCCGCTTTTCTCCTAAGTTCTGCGCCCCCTTCAGCATCCCCTACCCCTCAGCGCCTGCATTTAACCCCCAGTGAGGGGGATACTAGCAGGGGGTCACAATCTGATCTGGCACTTCTGGTGGCCAGCATTGAAAGGCAGCTTGCCAGGCCTGTTCCACATAAGGCCTCTAGCAAGAAGCGGCACCTGGCTCCCATGCCCTCCCTCTTTACTGAGGAATATGAGGACATCGATGCTTCTGGTGACCGTTACTCCCTAGAGGAGGGGGAGCTTTTCCCGGGCTCTGACTCCTCTGGGGACCAGCAGTTGGGCTGCGACAGTGACCCTGGGTCTGAGTCTGGGGAGGATTCATGGTTCCCCGATGACACTGATAGTCTGTTGTGTCACATTTTTTTAAATCTTGCACATTGTCCCCCCCTGAGGTGGCTAAGAGGAAGCAGGGTGAGCTCTTTCATCCTGATAAACAGCTTTTGGAGTTCCCTGAACAGAGCCATTTCACTAATATGATGCTCAAGGAATGGGAACGTCCTAGTAGATTGCCCGCGGTGCCCAAAGGGTTGGATAAGAAGTATCCCTTTCCTGCTGACCTGGTTAAGCGATGGTCGGGTCCCCCTGAGGTGGACGCTCCCGTTCTAGGGCTGTCCAACACCTCGGTCTTGCCTTCCCCTGACACTACTACACTGCGGGACAGCGGGGACCGGCGTATGGATCAGCTGGCCTGCCATGCCTTTACATTTGTGGGGGCTGGGCTGCGTCCGGTCTGCGCCGCTGCCATTACAGCTATTGCTCTTAAGAAGCAGCTCAAGCGTCTTTGTGATGGCGCTACGGCTGGTAGGAGGGGGGAGGACTATAGGGCCCTCTTGCTTTGCTCTGATTTTGTTGCCTTTATCCTTACTGCCATGGATGATGCCGTACGGCTGGGTGGTAGGGCCTCTGCACTTCTGGTGGCTATGCCCCGCTCTGTTTGGTTGCGGCAGTGGGCAGCAGGCGCTGCTGCTAAGAAGGCTCTCACTGGGCTCCCCTTTGCGGGGCTGCGGCTCTTTGGTGAGCATCTGGATGTTCTAGCCAAGGATGGTAGGCTGCCTCAGCGTAGAAGGCAGCCTCGGCCTTTTCGGGGGCCCTCTGCTTCCCTCCCCTCCTTTCGTGCTACCAGAGGAGGTCATGGCTCCCTCTTCTCGGGCAGCCGCAGAGATTCTTGGGGCCGTGGCAGATCCCGTGGTCATCCCGGTCTCTCATGGGGTTCCAAGCCCAAACCTTCTCCCAAGCCCCCTCAGGCATGAGGAGGCGCCCTCACCCATCCGGGTGGGGGGACAGCTTCGGCTCTTTGCTCACGTCTGGAGGCTCCGCGTCTCAGACCGGTGGATTCAGGAGGTGGTGTCCTCCGGTTACAAGATAGAGTTTGCAGCCTGGCCGCCCCCAAGATTCCTCAGATCCCGGATGTCTCAAAACCCTCTGTAAGCTCAGGGTTTGCGCCTTGCTGTTCAACGCCTGTTGGAGTCATTTGCCTGGTGCCTTCCCAGGAACGGGATCAGGGGTTCTACTCCAATCTTTTCACGGTTCCCAAGAAGGATGGGTCTCTGAGGCCCATCCTTGGTTCAAGCACTTTCGCATGGAGACGCTACGCTCGGCTGTCAGTACTCTTCGCCCGGGCGACTTCATGACCACCGTGGATATCAAGGATGCTTATTTTCATGTGCCTATCTTTCCAGGTCATCAGAGATTCCTGAGGTTCGCTCTAGAGGATCAGCATTACCAGTTTGTGGCTTTACCGTTCGGTATCACCTCGGCGCCTCGGGTGTTCACCAAGGTACTGGCGGGCATGATGGCTCTGCTGTGGAATCAGGGCATTCACATCCTCCCTTACCTGGACGACATTCTGATTGCAGCTCAGTCTTTTCATCAGGCCGAGCAGGACTCCCAGGTGGTGACTTCCACTCTAGAGTCCTTCGGCTGGGTGATCAACTTTCCCAAGTCTTCACTGTCTCCATCTTTGGTGAGGTCCTTTCTGGGCATAATTCTGGATACCTCTCAGGTCAAGGTGTTCCTTCCTCAGCAGAAGGTGGAGGGCCTTCAGAAGCAGGCACGGGCTCTGCTCTTGTGTCCTCATTCCTCCATCCATCTGGGGATGCAGTTGGTGGGCCTGATGGTGTCCTGCTTTGAGGCGGTCCCCTTTGCTCAGTTTCACATGAGACCTCTTCAGTTGCACCTCTTGTCAGTTTGGGATCGGGATCCTGTGTCCCTCGACCAGGAATTTGCTCTGTCCCCACTTGCCAGACAGTCCCTCTCATGGTGGATGGACTCAAGGAACCTCCTAGTGGGCAGGACCTTTTTGCCTCCGTGCTAGGAGACTGCCACCACAGATGCCAGTCTGACCAGTTGGGGGGGCTTTTGGAAGTCTCTGAAGTTCCAGGGTCGGTGGGGCCCACAGTAGGCCCATGCTCCCATCAATGTCCTGGAACTGAGGGCGATCAGGTTGGTTCTTTCTCAGCTGACCACACACCTTTGGGGTCGGGCTGTTCAGATCAGCTCAGACAACCAGACGGCGGTGGCCTACATCAGTCATCAGGGAGGGACTCTGAGCAAGCGAGCCCTCAAGAAAGTGTCCCTGTTACTGCCTTGGGCGGAAGAGAATGTCCCTTGCATTTCGGCGGTCTACATTCCGGGGGTGGAGAACCAGGAGGCAGACTCCCTGGGCAGGGGGACGTCTTGGCTGAGGGAATGGTCCCTCAGCAACAAGGTATTTCACTCCCTTAGTCACCGCTGGGGTCAGCCAGCTGTGGACCTGTTTGCGTCCCGCCACAATCACAAGCTTCCCAGATTTGTTTCACTGTCACAGGATCCTCTGGCCTTCGCCACGGATGCGCTAGCAATGCCTTGGACGGAGTTTCGGCTCCTCTATGTGTTCCCTCCTTTTAGTCTGCTGGGCAGGGTGCTGCGCCAGATAGCCCAGGAGGGGGTACCAGCCATCCTGGTGGCCCCCTGTTGGCCAAGGAGGGTGTGGTTCGCAGACGTCGTGCAGTTGGCAGTAGATCGGTACGTTTTGCCCAAGGATCCAGACCTTCTCACTCAGGAACAGCTGCGCCATCCCAATTTACAAACGCTGGCTTTAACGGCTTGGCTGCTGAGACCTCAATCTTGATGGACAAGGGGGTCCCGGCCTCTGTTGTTGATACTATGATTCGGCTAGGAAGAAGTCCTCGTCCTTTATCTACTACAGGGTCTGGCATGCTTATATTGACTGGTGTGAGTCCAAGTCTTTTCTTTGTTGGGTGTTTTCCATCCCCAGGATTCTGGAATTTTTGCAACATGGTTTGGATTCGGGCCTTCAACTTAGTACCCTCAAGGGACAGGTGTCAGTTCTGGCAATTTTTTTCCAAAGATCTTTTGCCAATCATCGGTTGGTTAAGACTTTTTTCCAGGGAGTTACTCATGTGCGTCCACCACGTAAGCTTATGCTACCGGTTTGGGGCTTGAATCTGGTGTTGTCTGCTCTACAGGGTCCTCCCTTTGAGCCTATTCATGGGGCTGCGTTGCCCATTCTGGCTTTTAAGGTGGCCTTTTTGGTGGCTATTTCTTCGGTCAGGCGAGTTTCTGAGCTGGCGGCGCTTTCCATCAAACCTCCTTATTTTGAGAGGCATCAGGATAAGGTGGTGTTTTGGCTTAAGCCGTATTTCTTGCCTAAGGTTGTGTCTGCTTTTCATCTCAATCGGGACATTGTTTTGCCTTCTTTGTGCCCTAACCCTTCTAATTCCAAGGAGCGGACCCTTGATTCTCTGGATGTTGTCAGGGCTCTGAAGTTTTATTTGGTTACTACTGAGCCTTTCAGGAAATCTGATGCTCTTTTTGTTCTTCCTGCTGGACCTAGGAAGGGTTTGCCTCTGGCTAAATCCACTGTGGATCCATCAAGTGGATCCGTCAGGCGGTGGTTCAGGCCTATTCTGCTAAAGGGAAGGTTCCTCCCTTTCAGATTACTGCTCATTCCACTTGTGCTATTGGTGCATCTTGGGTTTTTCAGCACCAAGCTTCTGTTGAACAAGTTTGTAAGGCCGCGACTTGGTCTTCTGTTCATACCTTTTCCAAGTTTTAAAAGGTTGATGTTAAGGCCTCAGCTGATGCTGCCTTTGGTCGCAAAGTAATTCAGGCGGTGGTGGTATAACTGCCTGCTGCTACCTATTGGGGATCCCACCCTACCTCACAGACACTCACAGACACTGCTGTTGGACTTCCCATATGTAAGGACTTCTTGAAGCAGGCACAGCCTGCTTCACCCCACCCTTGTTATCGTTATTCTTGGTTGCCTCTTTATGGTGATTGTTCCAAGTTAGTTGGGGTTTGTTACCTTATTCTTAGTTTACAGTACGTCCTGCTCCAGACAGATTACCTACACTTGGGTTATCCTCCACCAGATGGCGCTGCACTGCAGAGACATGTGAAAACAGGCTCCTCCCGGCCCCTCAAATACCCGGGACCTCCCACAAATCCCCAGATTTCTCTGCAGTGCTTACTGCGAAGACATGAAATTATCACTCTCTTGCAGGTTAGAGGGGCTTTTAGCCTGCGGTCCTGTTGGACTATTCCCA
Organism: Gastrophryne carolinensis; assembly: GCA_027917425.1. NCBI lineage: Eukaryota > Metazoa > Chordata > Amphibia > Anura > Microhylidae > Gastrophryne > Gastrophryne carolinensis. Next base: position 77,318,633 of record CM051236.1, read on the forward strand.
CCCATTCCTCGTTTGATGTGCCTCCCAGCCTGGGCTGCGCTGGTCGGGTGAAGGTAGGCAGCACCATGCGTGCTTAAGGAGCGCTGCTCCGCCGCAATCCCCCACCAAAGGGTAGGCGGTATAGGCTGATGGTGAGCCTTCATGGGATGCCCCTCCCGCATTATTGCCCCGTGTAGCGGTGGGTCATGTACAGAGGGCCGCCATCCTCCCTCATTCTCCCTGTAGCCTTTAGGGGAAAAAAAGGGGGGGGGGGGGTGTGAGAGCGTGTATCGTGATTCGTGTATACAGCTTTTTGTCATGTTTCCTTGTACTAGTATATGTGGTGTCAGCCGCCGCGCTGACTTGTCTTTTTACTATGGTAAATGCCGCCGCCGCGCGTCTTCTCCTTCATTTAGATGTTCCGCGTTACCTCAGATGCTTATGCTTTCTCATTGGCTGCTTGTCTGTGGCTTCGCGCTCTTCGGGGGGGCGGGGCCTGGCTTGGCGCACTATGCGTCACGGCTCGCTCTGGCCCGCCCTTCAAAGTACTCGCGGCATCATTTTCTGTCAGATTGCGCGCGTGTGGGACAGTTCTGCTTACCGCGGTCCGTAAGTGCCCTCGCGGGCGGCTCTATACTCTATACTCCTTGTAGTGTGTTTTGTTCTGACACCCCCTCTTCCCATTGTGTCTTTCAGACGGGTGAATCCATTGCCTTCTCCTGGCCCAGTGTAATTGATAGAGGCCTTGTAAAATTACTCCCACTTCCCTAGCGGGTCATTGGGGCATCTAGGGTTGCTTATAGTGTAAATCCCTACTGGCATATTGTGCCTAATAATCACCATATGGAGGCATCCCAGGATAATGTTACCGGGGTCCCCTTGGGACAAGACCGGCTGTGTGTAGCGTGTGGGCAGCCTCATGCTGACGCTGACAAGGCGCGGGTCTGTGTACCCTGTGCTGAGCAGGCGTTTGCATTGCAATCTGGCCTGCCAGTGGCTGCACCTCGTTTCTCTTCACCTACTCCCCCAAGCTTAAATCTCACTCCTGTTGAGTTGCATACTAGTGGGGATTCTCAGCTGGAGGTGTTTTCTACACTGGCTACTGCTGAACAGATTATTGCGAGGTCCTTAGCGCATAAGGGCCCTGGGAAGATGCGGCTCTTGACGCCTAATGTTACTGTTTTCCCTATGGGAGCTGAGGAGTTTATGGACCTGTGTGGCTATACCCCATCTGATGAAGGGGAGCTCCTTTCTGACTCAGGCTCATCTGCTGAGGGACCAAGGGGTCATGACGATTCTGGCTCTGACCCCCGGGCCCCGGATGACACTGACAGATTATTGACCCAGATCTTTGAGGCGCTGTCTATCTCTCTTCCTGTTGAGGCTCCCAGGCAAAGAGGGGAGCCTTTCCATACAGCTAAATCGCATTTGGAATTTCCAGGGCAGGCACGTTTCCATAACCTTGTGCTCAAGGAATGGGAGCGCCCCTGTAAACCTCCCGGGGTTCCAAAGAGTTGGGATAGGAAGTATCCCTTTACTGCTGAGGTGGTTAAATGTTGGTCACCTCTCCCCGAGGTGGATGCCCAGATCCTAGGGCTGTCTAGCACGTCTGTCATGCATTCCCCTGCTTCTACCACCCTGCGGGATGCTGAGGACCGATGCATTGACCAGCTGGCCTCCCACGCCTTTGCATGTGCAGGAACGGCGCTGCGCCCGGTCTGTGCCTCTGTCATTGCTGCTGCGGTCACTAGATCCCTTATCAGAAATATGATGCATAGTGCCCCTGATGATTTTCCTTGTGAGGTGTTTAATGCACTCTCCAGTTGTGCTGCCTTTGTAAATTTTGTCCTTGCAGCACTGGATGACACCATCAGAATGTGTGCCAGAACTTCTGCCCTCGTGGTGGCTATACGCCGCTCTGTTTGGCTGCGCCAGTGGGCTGCTGACATGGCTGCAAAGAAGGCTCTCACTGGGCTTCCATTTAAGGGGCTACGTCTGTTTGGGGACCGTCTGGACCTTTTTATTAAAGGAGGTAAGTTACCCCAGCGCAGACGCCAGTCCCGGCCCTTTTGGGTTCAGGGTTCCTCCTCCTCCCCTTACCGTGGGGCAGGACGGGGAGTTTTTTGGGGTAGAGGCAGAGGACGTGGACGTCCTGGCTCCTCCTGGGGTCCCAAAGCCAAATCTTCTCCCAAGCCCCCTCAGGCATGATGGGGCGCCCTCGCCCATCAGGGTGGGGGGACGGCTGCAGCACTTCGCTCTCGTCTGGAGGCTTCAGGTCTCAGACCGGTGGATTCAGGAGGTAGTGTCCTCCGGTTACAAGTTGGAGGTTGCTGCCGATCCCCCACCAAAATTCATCAGGTCCCGGATTCCTCAGGGCCCTGTGTCAGCTCAGGAGCTAGTGCATGCTGTGCAAGGCCTCCTGGATCTGGGGGTCATCTGCCAGGTGCCTTTAAGAGAAAAAGGGCATGTGTTTTTTTCATCCAACCTATTTACAGTATCCCAAAAAAGATGGCTCTGTCAGGTCCATCCTGGGCTTAAAGATTCTCAATAAGTTTGGTCATGGACAGGCGCTTTCGCATGGAGACTCTGCGCTTTGCCGTCAGTTCCCTGCGCAAGGGGGATTTCATGACTTCTATGGACATCAAAGATGCTTACCTTCATATTCCTGTGCTCCCAGGTCATCACAAGTTCCTCAGGTTCGCTCTGATGATTCAACATTACTAAGTTGTGGCCTTGGCCTTCGGCCTCACTGCAGCTCCCAGGGTGTTCACCAAGGTGCTGGCTGGCGGGATGTCTCTACTCAGACGTCAGGGTGTCAGCGTGCTTCCCTATCTGGATGACATCCTCATCACTTCTTAGTCTCTACATCAGGCAGAGTGGATACTCAGCTAGTGGTGCCCATTCTGGAGTCATTTGGATGGGTGATCAACCACCCCAAGTCCTCACCGTCCACTTCCTTGGTAACTCCATTCCTAGGAATGAATCTGGATACAGTTCAGGTAAGGATCTTCCTGCCTCAGCAGAAGGTGGACAATCTGATTGCACAGGCTCAGTCTCTCCTAGCTTGTCCCCATCCATCCAGTAGGCAGGGGATGCAGCTGGTGGGCCTGATGGTGGCGTGCTTCGCAGCGGTTCCTTGGGCTCAGTTCCACTTGTCTCTGCAACTTCACTTATTGTCTGTATGGGACAAGGACCCAGCGTCCCTGGACAGGGTCTGTGTGCTCTCCCTCCTGGTCAGGAGGTCCCTCTTGTGGTGCATGGACTCAAGGAACCTGTTGAGGGGCAGTCCCTTTCTTGCCCTTCCTGGGAGGTGGGGCCCTCAGGAGGCCCACACTCCTATCTATGTTTTGGAGCTGCGAGCGCTCAGGTTAGTTTAGGCTCGCCTGACTGCTCGTCTTCAGGGCCTGCCTGTCCAGGGGCAGTTGCCTACATTAATCGTCTGGGAGGGACCCGGAGCAGGAGGACCCTCCAGGTAGTGTTTCCCTTCCTGACCCGGGTGGAGGACAAGGTTCCCTGCATATCAGTGGTGTTCATTCCGGGGGTGAACATTCTGCTGGCAGACCCTCTGAGCAGGGGGACCTCTCACCAGGGAGAATGGTCCCTCTGCAACAGGGTTCTTTCAATCTCTGTGCCACCGTTGGGTTCAGACAGATGTGGATCTGTTTGCGTCCCGTCACAATCTTAAGCTCTCGGCCATTTGTCTCCCTGTCCCAGGATACTCTGGCCTTGACCTCGGATGCTTTTGCACTGTCATGGCTGGACATTCAGTTCCTGTATGTCTTTCCTCCATTCCCCCTGCTGTGCAGGGTTCGGCGCAAGATTGCTCTAGTAGGGGTGCCAGCGATTCTGGTGGCCCCCAGGTGGCCAAGAAGAGTGGGGTTCGCAGACGTTGTGCAGATGGCAGTAGACCAGTATGTTCTGCCCGGGGTGCCAGATCTGCTCACTCAGGGCCCCTTACGCCATCCCAATTTACAATCTCTGGCTTTGATGGCCTGGTGGCTGAAACCTCTTGCTGGAGAAAGGTTTGTCCGCCTCGGTGGTTGATAATATGGTGAAGGCTAGGAAGAAAACTTTTTTCTTCCTTCTCTTACAGGGTATGGCGTACCTACTTTGACTAGTGTGAGTCTAGGTCTCTTCCCTGTCAGGTGTTTTCAGTTCCCAGGGTTTTGGAGTTCTTACAACATGGGTTGGAATCGGGGCTCCAACTCAGTACTCTGAAGGGTCAGTTTTTTTTTTTTTTTCTGCCCTGTCTGTTTTCTTTCAGAAGTCTTTTGCTCTGCATTCTTTGGTTAAGACCTTCTTTCAGGGGATTACTCATGTGCGTCCCCCATGTAAACCTATGGTCCCTGTTTGGGATTTGAACTTTTTGTCTACCTTGCAGGGTGCCCCCTTTGAGCCTATACAGGAGGCTGCTCTGGCTGTGCTTACTCTCAAGGTTGTCTTTCTGGTGGCCATTACTTCGGTCAGGCGGGTGTCTGAGTTGGCGGCTCTGTCCATTCAGCCCCCATACTATGAGAGACACCAGGTCTAGGTGGTGTTCCGCTTTAGGCCAGACTTCTGCCTAAAGTGGTGTCTGGTTTTCATCTACATCAAGATATTGTTCTTTCTTCATTGTGCCCTAATCCTAGCAACGCTAAGGAATGGGTTCTGCATTCCTGGGATGTGGTCAGGTGTCTGAAGTATTACCTGGTAGTCACTGCGTCCGTCAGGAATACTGATGCTCTTTTTTGTGGTCCCTTATGGGCCCAGGAAAGGTTTTGGCTCCTGCCAAGTCTGTTATTAGCAAATGGATCCTTCAGGACGTGTTTCGGGACTATTTTGTTAAGGGGAAGGGTTTTCCCTTTTGTTGCCTTACTACTAATTTTACTCGTGCTATTGGTGCCTCTTGAGCCTTCCAGCTCCAGGCTTCTGTTGAACAGGTTGCAAGGCCGCTACTTGGTCTTCTGTTCATATTTTTTCAAGGGTTTTTTACTAGGTTGATGTTAGGGCCTCAGCTGTTGCTGTTCTTGGCCGCAAGGTTTTGCAGGCGGCAGTGGTTTAAACTGTCTGCTGTTACCTTTTTTGTTGGGGATCCCACCCTACTTTTATGGACACTGCTTTTGGATGTCCCAAGTGTAAGTAATCTATCTGGAGCAGGACGTACTGTATACTAAGAATAATACAATTCTGTGAAATACTCACCTGTAGAATTGGTATTATAAGTATACAGTACGTCCTGCTCCACCCCACCCTTGGTTTTGTATTATTCTGGATCCCCGGTATGGTGATTGTTTTCATTGTTATAGTTACCAGTTTGGGTGGTTAAATTCTCCCGGCTTCTCGTTCACTGCTTTTCAATGCTGGGGATTTGTGGGAGGTCCCGGGTATTTGAGGGGCTGGGAGGAGCCTGTTTTTACATGTCTCTGCAGTGCAGCGCCATCTGACGGAGGATAACCCAAGTGTAAGTAATCTGGAGCAGGACGTACTGTATACTTATAATACCAATTCTACAGGTGAGTATTTCACAGAATTGTATTTATTCTTAAGTATGTCACACACCCCGCTTCAAGATATCCATAACATGTGGGTAATACCGACCTGAAGTGGGCGTTCCTGCAGAGATGATAGCAAAAAAGAAAGCCCCTCCCTGATCCATAAATACCTGGGACCTCCCACTCATTACCCAGTTTTCCATCTCTGCAGACGGCGAGCAAGTCAGAAGATGATGGCTCCTCCTTGCACAGGGGGATTTCAGGTAGCCGGGATGACTCCCGGCCCACTATTCATTTATTTCCGTTTGGACCTTTTTTTTTTCTCCAGAAATCCATATGCCTCCCAGCCTCGGCTGAGGGTCCAGGCGAGGGTATATCGGCACCTTAGGTGCTCAGGAGCTATGCTCCACCGTGAGACCCTATATGAGAGGGTAGGCGGTTGCTCCGGGTTGATGACCCCGGTTTGGGATGCCCTGTCCCTTAATTAACATTCAGTGGCCCTCCCAGGATCCCCTTTCCACAGGTGGGGTTGGGGAGTGTGGGTCCCTTCTTTATTTAATCCCTAACATGTTCTGTTCAGGGTGTTGTGCTATGTATCTTTAATTGTATCACCGCCGCAGCCGTTTTACAGGGCCTGTGCGGTGCTGGACCTGTCTTTTTTCCCCCCATCTTCCCTCAGCTGGTGTTTCACTTTTATAATGGCGGAGGTCTTTACCTCACGCCATGTATACTGTCCTTCTGGAGGGGGGGGGGGGGCGGGTCCAGACCGTCGGCGTGGGGCCGGGGCTCGTCCCTCCTGTTTCGCATGTTTGAATGTGTGTGTGGCTGTGTCTTTCACTGAGCCGGGCGCGGCGGCCGCACTGTACACTGCGGCGCCGGCCGGCTCTTGGCGCCTTTTTTTCTGTGAGGAGATTCTCCTCACGCTTGACTGGGGGGTCGGGGCCGGTGTGGCGGCGCGTCACCGCTGCCCGCCCCCGCTGCCCGCCCCCATCCGCCGCTGCGGAGCTCTGCCTGTGTGAGAGAGGGGAAGGGGGGCGTTGCTCGGCGTCACGCGCGTCCCGCGCTGACCACGCCCCCTTCTCCCCTTCTGGCTGCGAGCTCCGGTGGATTACCTCACGGTCGCATTACTTGCTGTCGGTTATGTAAGTGGCCTCTGGCCATCTCCTTTTTGCTCATCCTCTGTATGTAAGAGTGTCTGTGCCTTCATTAGTCTTATTAGCCCTTCCTTTCTGTCTTTCAGGTGGTGCTTCAGGAGGTTCTCCATTAGCATTTAGGGGGTCTCTCCCGATCCTTAATCACTGGGTTCATTATTGTCCATAAATCCTCCCACTCGGGACATTAAAGGGGCATCCCGGGTTGTCTAGTGGCTTAATTCCCTGGGTCATTGCGACTATTCCTATAAAAGTTCACCTTATGGAGGCATCCCCGGATACTGGGCTCGGGGCCCCCTCGGGGCATCCCCGAAAGTGTATGTTGTGTGGGGTATCCATTTCTGGGGACGATGTACTTCTGTGTATTCCATGTGCACAGCAGACTATTACGCGGCAGTCCGAACCCCAGGCGTCTGGGTCTGCACCGCCGGTCGCTTCATCTCCTCCTCCCACCTTGACACGCAACCCATGTGACGTTGTCATGTGCCGAGAGCTGCAATCTGAGATGTGTGCAAGATTGGCTAACCTTGAAAAAATTATCTCCAGCTTGGTTGCCCGTAAGGCCCCGACTAAGAGAAAGCATTTGTCGCTGGCTCCGCTGGCGGAGGACCGGGAGAATGTTAATAATCTGGATTGGTCTGATTATTCCCCGCTAGAGGAAGGGGAAGTTTATGAGGATTCTGATATTTCGGACGATGAGCAGTCCTTTGGTGCTGATGCTGAGCTTGGTGACTTGGGGAGATCCTCCGATACTTCTCACGCTCTGGCTCTGATGTTAGAGGTTCTGAATATTTCTCCTCCTGAGGAGGTGTCACAGCAGAAGGGTGAATTGTTTGAGGAATCCAGGCCGCGCTTGGAATTCCCTACACAACGGCATTTTGACAAAATCATTGCTAAGGAATGGGACAGGCCGGCGCGGCTCCCTGGCATCCCTCAGGGGTGGGATAGGAAATATCCCTTTCCTTCGGAGGCGATTAAGCGCTGGGCATCTCCCCCCGAGGTGGATGCCCCGGTGTTGGGGTTGTCCAATTCCTCGGTTTTAAATAGACCTGATTGTTCCATTCTCAAGGATGGAGAGGATAAACGTATTGACCAGATGGCTTGTCATGGTTTCGCTAGTGTTGGGTCAGCCATGCGGCCCGTTTGCGCCTCGGCTCTTATGGTGTTGGCTGCCAGGTCCGTGGTCAGGGACCTGTTGACTTCTTCCGGGCTGCGTCCTGGTAGTGCGGAGTTCCTTAGCCTTAAGCGGTGTGAGTTGTTTTTATCCTTTGTGTTGACAGCCTTGGATGACACTTTGATGATGTGTGGTAGGACATCGGCTCTGCTGATCACTATTCGGCGCTCGGTTTGGCTGCGCCAGTGGGCAGCAGATTTTATGTCCAAGAAGTCGCTAACGGCTCTGCCTTTTGTTGGATTACGGCTTTTTGGAGAGACATTGGACTCCGTTACCAAGGGTGGTAGGTTACCCCAACGCAAGAAACAACGCCGCCCCTTTCGAGGGGCGCCTTCCTTTACCCCCTCTTTTCGTGGGGCCAGATCTGGCAGAGGATTTGCATTCCCCTCTTCCAGAGGAGATTCTGGGAGCAGGGGCAGAGGACGTGCCCGTCCTGGATACAGTTGGGGCTCTAAGCCCAAGCCGGCTGCCAAGCCGGCTCAGCAATGAGGGGGCGCCCTCACCCATGCGGGTGGGGGGGCGGCTGCGACACTTCTCCCAGATCTGGGATCAAGAGGTCTTGGACAGATGGATCCGGGAAGTGGTGTCTTCCGGTTACAAGCTGGAGTTCGAGCTCCGCCCCCCTTCCAGATTTTTCAGGTCTCGGATGCCTTCGGAACCTCTAGCGGCGCAGGGGCTCCTGTTGGCAGTATAGAACCTTCTGGATATGGCTGTCATTTGCCCAGTGCCCCCTTCGGATCAGGGCAGGGGTTTTTATTCCAATCTGTTCACGGTACCCAAGAAGGACGGATCGGTCCGACCCATCTTGGATCTGAAGTTTCTCAACAGGTTCATCCGGCCACGGAAATTCCGCATGGAAACGCTGCGTTCGGCCATTCACTCTCTTCGTCAGGGAGACTTTCTGACGTCCATAGACATCAAGGATGCTTATCTACACGTTCCAATTTTTCCAGCACACCAGAGGTTTCTCAGGTTTGTGGTGGAGGATCGGCATTTTCAGTTTGTAGCACTCCCTTTCGGTCTCACCTCGGCTCCTGGGGTGTTCACCAAGGTGCTAGCGGGGGTGATGGCTCTGCTAAGGGTTCAGGGTATCCGCATTGTGCCCTATTTGGACGATCTTATGATCATGGCCTCTTCTTTCAACCAAGCGGAGTTGGACACCAGAATGGTGGTGTCCACCCTGGAGAGGTTCGGTTGGGTGGTCAACCACCCCAAGTCTTCTCTCTCTCTGTCCAGAGTAGTGACCTTTCTGGGAATGTCTCTGGACACTTCGCAGGCCAGGGTATTTCTGCCCCACGCCAAGATTCTTTTGATTCAGGAATTAGCTCGGCTTCTCTTGTCGGCCCCTCGTCCGGCCATCCGGCTAGGGATGAGGCTGGTGGGGTTAATGGTGGCCTCATTCGAGGCAGTTCCCTTTGCGCAGTTTCATACAAGGACGCTTCAGCTTCATCTGTTGAAGGTTTGGGACAAGTCTCCTCTATCGTTGGATCAGTCCATCCTGATGACTCCCCGAGTTCGTCGATCCCTGCAATGGTGGCTGGGGTCGGTCAATCTGTCGAAGGGCAGATCTTTTCTGGCTCCGTGTTGGGAAACAGTCACCACGGATGCCAGTCTGTCAGGTTGGGGGGGTGTTTGGAAGGACCTCCAGTTTCAGGGTCTGTGGGGCCCGCAGGAGGCTCACAAGCCCATCAATGTTCTGGAGTTGAGAGCCATCAGGTTGGTTCTGTTTCGCTTGACTCATCAGTTGAGAGGCCTGCCAGTTCAGGTCCGGTCGGACAACAGGACGGCGGTTGCTTACATCAATCACCAGGGGGGGACTCGCAGCAGGAGTGCCCTCAGGGAAGTGTCTTTGATTCTGGACTGGGCGGAGAGTCACGTCCCGTGTATCTCAGCAGTCTACATTCCGGGAGTGGAGAACACGGAGGCGGACTTGCTGAGCAGAGCCTCCTCTCATCAGGGGGAGTGGTCTCTCAGTCCCACGGTGTTTCGTTCGATATGTCTCAGGTGGGGGTTCCCAGCGGTGGACCTCTTTGCCTCTCGTCACAATCACAAGCTTCCGGTCTTTGTGTCTCTCTCGCAGGATCCTCTGGCTCTGGCAGTGGATGCCATGTCTCTGAACTGGAGGGATCTGGGGTTTCTTTACCTGTTCCCTCCGTTTCCAATGGTAGCCAGAGTGGTGCGCAAGCTGACTCTGGAGGGCGCGTCGGCGATTCTGGTGGCACCAAGGTGGCCAAGGCAGGTTTGGTTCGCAGACCTGGTAAGACTGGCAGAGGATCAGTTCGTTCTGCCTCTACTGCCGGACCTGCTCACCCAGGGTCGGCTGCGCTATCCCAATTTACCTTCGCTGGCTTTGACGGCGTGGCTGCTGAAACTGCCATCTTGAAGGAAGAAGGTCTTTCTGACGCGGTGGTTCAGACTCTTATTAGCGCCAGGAAGCGCTCTTCCTCTACTATTTACTATAGGACTTGGAGGTCATATATTGACTGGTGTGAAAGTAGGTCTTTCTCTTGTCGGGAGTTCTCCATTTCCAGAATCCTGGAGTTTCTTCAACATGGTCTGGATCTGGGGCTTCAACTTAGTACCTTGAAGGGGCAGGTTTCTGCCCTGGCAGTGTTCTTTCAAAGGTCCTTTGCACTTCATCCCTTAGTCAAGACCTTTTCCCAAGGAGTTACACATGTACGGCCTCCTAGGAAGCCTTTTGTTCCAGTTTGGGATTTGAACCTGGTTCTTTCTGCTCTTCAGGGTCCTCCGTTTGAGCCCTTGAATGAGGTTGCTTTGTCTTCTCTTACTCAAAAGGTGGCCTTTTTGGTGGCTATCACTTCAGTTCGGCGTGTTTCTGAGTTGGCAGCTTTATCCATTAAAGCTCCGTACTTCGAAAGGCATCAGGATAAAGTTGTCTTTCGTTTCAAGCCGGATTTTCTTCCTAAGGTGGTCTCTGCTTTTCATCTGAATCAGGACATTGTTCTGCCTTCTCTATGCCCTAATCCCAGCAACGACAAGGAAAGGGCGCTGCATTCCTTGGATGTAGTTCGTGTTGTGAAATATTATCTGGTGGTTACGTCTTCCTTTCGTAAGACTGATGCTTTTTTTGTGGTGCCTTTTGGGCCTAGGAAAGGTTTGGCTCCTGCCAAATCTTCCATTAGTAAATGGATTCGTCAGGCCATCATTGGGGCCTATTCTGCCAAGGGGAGGAATCCCCCTTTTCGTGTTACTGCTCATTCTACTCGTGCGGTTGGAGCGTCCTGGGCCTTCCAGCACCAGGCCTCTGTTGAGCAAGTTTGTAAGGCCACTACTTGGTCCTCTGTTCACACTTTTTCCAAGTTTTACAAGGTTGATGTTCGGGCCTCAGCGGATGCTGTTTTTGGCCGCAAAGTTCTACAAGCTGTTGTGGTTTAAGTTGTGCATTGTTGCCTTGTTTTGGATCCCCGCCCTTTTTATGAACACTGCTATTGGATGTCCCACATGTTATGGATATCTTGAAGCGGGGTGTGTGACATACTTAGAATAATACCATTTTGTGAAATACTCACCTGTAAAATGGGTATTATAAGTATGTCACACACCCCGCTTCACCCGCCCTTCTTGTATTCTGGATCCTTTATTTTGTGAACTTTGCGTTGTTATGACTTATATTTGCCTCTTCCTGGTCCCTTACCTTACTGCTTCTATATACTGGGTAATGAGTGGGAGGTCCCAGGTATTTATGGATCAGGGAGGGGCTTTCTTTTTTGCTATCATCTCTGCAGGAACGCCCACTTCAGGTCGGTATTACCCACATGTTATGGATATCTTGAAGCGGGGTGTGTGACCTACTTAGAATACCCATTTTACAGGTGAGTATTTCACAAAATGGTATTTTTACCTCCCGGCTTCTTGTGTAACTGCTTGTCAATACTGGAGAAGTCTATGGTGATTCCTGTTTTTATATGCGGCCGGGACTAGCCACAACTCTGCAGTGCACTGCGCCACCTTGTGGCAGAATATCCCATACGTAAGGACTTCTTGAAGCAGGCCGTGCCATGCAAAGTAAAAGCAATTCTACAGGTGAGTATGCACAGAATTGTCTATTTTCATCACTAAATTGCTCCTGGATCATTGGGAGTGGTTCTTCTTGGAGGGTGTTTTAGACAGCATTTATAGTCATGCAGTGTTCTTAGGCAAAATTGGGAGTAAGGTCACTTCCCTGGAGAAACATCACATCTGGATGGTCTTAGGATGTGTTACTATTGGCATGCTCTTTTCCTCTCTACTCCAGTACTCTGTAAACCAATCCATGTACTCCCTGCTGAATATTAGTCTTTCTTAAATTTTTTTCTTTGGAGAGAAGTGGCTTCTTTGCTGCTCTTTTTGACACTAGCCCAAAACCACGCTCCCCCATGGGCTGCACTCGAGGTTATAGGGCAACCTCAGGTAAACCTGCTCCCAATTTATCTGTTGCATTGTATGTCCCAAATGGGGCTCTCAGAGATTAGAGTTAGGACTGCACCTCACAGAGGCACCTTGGCGCTTGGTGCAGCTTCAGCATACTTCTGCAGATGTGTGTGACCGAGTCCTCTGTATTTAGCCAGATTTAGAGACAGATTTTAGGTTGGTTTAGCAAGCTAACATGGTTGAGTGCTGTGGCTCCTTTAAGACTTGTGCACCCTGAAAATTTGGGATCGTTGATTGGCTGATCTCAAAGCTACCAGGTGAGGTATGCACGCCAGCCCTGTAGCCGCATCCCCAGTTTCTCTTTAGACTGGGGAGTACTCCCCATGTAAAGCTGTGTGAAGTGGCTTCCTGTAACCACCGTTGGTGACAAACTTGTGCAGATCTGATGTATCAAGCATTATGATGGTGTGTGCTGCATGGGTGCGCACCGTCACACATTGTCAAAGGTGAAAACTGCATTTAGCAAATTTTGTTCACTTTACTGCATCATAATACACATTTCTACATAAAATACAATGTTGCTTGCAGCACCTGCCAGTGTGCCTTTGAGCAGGGCTTATTGCTGCTATAAAAAATAATTTGCAAGTTACACACAGCATGTTCCTGGAATTGGTGTATCTATCACCAAATGTGTTTGTCTCAATGTAGCACAAATAAGGGGAGCATCTCTGGGGGGGGGAGCAGCATTAGGCAGCAGACATCCCAACATGTATGCCCACATGTGATTATCACATTGGGATGGATGTCCAGTCTGCCCCTTTGCAAAGTCAGTTCTTGCCCCATGCATATTCCATCTCAGCGGGTAGTACCTTTTGTTCACGTTAGGCCTGTGCTTGTTAATTTTGCCAGTCTGATCAACCTTGTTGAGTTCTTTGTAGCTCTAAAACGATCAGGGTGTTTCCTCACTTTATAACTTTTCAAGGTTCAAGTGTTTTGGATGTGCTACCAATAGGGATAAAGTGTCACATGGCATGTTTGAATGAGGACCTAATTAAAGCACTGCTACATGAAACACACAGAAAACAAAGTCATTCTAAATCATGTGAGCTTTGTGTATAGCATCACATGCATCCAACTGTGAATGAACCTTCCTGCCACAGCATGAATTCTTCATTAGAAATATTTCTCATGACTTCATAAAGCTTCCGATCCCACGCAATGATCCAGAAAATGCTATAACCCTTAGTGATCTTAAAGCAGGCATGGTCCAAATAAAACCATGTAGCCTATCCTATACAATGTCTTTATCAGAAAAATATAACTGTCGTATGAAGTCATCCAGCGCAGGTCATGAATGCTTCTCTTGAACCGACACAATCTCTTCTCATTAACGGCACTTTCTGTCACTGACATCATTCGACGACTATGCGCTGATTATGCTTCTTGCTTGTCTTCTAATTATAAGTAATAATGTTGACTTAAAGGAGCAGTATCGCAAATTTTTCTTGGTGACTTATATTTAAATGCTACTTTGAATGTAGGTAAGTGTTGGAGTAAGAATTAAAAATTTAGAAAAAAATGATGTCTGTGTTGAGCAGCTGGAGACTAATAGCTCATGGTTATGTCTTCTGAGTGTCGGAGGCCGACACTCTGGCCTGTTCCACGCTGAGGAGAGGGGTGAAACAATGTATCAAAGTACCAGCTGTTCAGTGCTGTCAGCCGTGCAGCATAAAATAACAACATTGCAACATTGCCTGGCCAGAACTTATATATCTAAAACAGAGAGAAAAGCTCTGGAAGTCATTTAGCTGATTTGACAGTTTTCCCTTCATGTTGGCTCTGCTGCAGAATCTTTCAGTTTACCATTTTCTCTTTCATATTCTTATTTTTCATTTTTCCATATGATCTTTCTTTCAGCTTTGTGTGTTTTGAGCAAAGCCCAACCCAGGATTTTCACTATCGGGAGTTTTGTTTTGTGCCCCTAGGGGCATCCTGACTTGGGATGCCCTGATATGTGAAATCCCCAAGTTCGCCTGTGAAAACGTACCTTTCCCTGTCCCACAGTGCATGCGCGGGCTCTCATCCAATCAGCGCTGTTTGCACGCAGATGGGGAGCCTGAGCAGTAACCTTCCTGCCGCCCGGCCTGTCTAAATGACTATCTGCGTGACCGCGCCAGAAAAATGGGGGGATCTGTGGTTATCCAGGGGTTGTTTCACACAGTGGGCATCCTGATTTAGAATGCCCAAGGGGCAAGGTCAATGGCCGGGCCTTATAGACTTCCGGGTCAGCAACTCAGGGTTTTGTTCCACTTTAATACCTAGATTTTCCTGCACAGTTATTCAAAGAAGAATTTCAGTCGTTTTCAGTCAGTTTAGTTTATTTTGTATAGATTTTACACATTTGAGTCACCTGGTCTCATAACAAAAGCAGCACCTCACACACACACAGCCGTTACCACTGATTACAGTGTCAGCCTCTGAGGTAAAGTGTTGCTAGGAGACCAGTGGGCTAAATGAAGCAGCTCACTAAAAACAACCCAGCAGATCCCCCTATTCAGCAAATGGACTGAGCCATTGTAATTATACAATTTAAAAGAAAGGCATATATTTTTTCCTTTTTCTATCGCCAGATTATTTATACACATATTAGAAGCTATTGTGTGGCTATTTAATTATTTATCTTTTTTAATGCAAATTTCGCGATACTGCTCCTATAAGTTTAAAAAAAATGCCACATGTATATACATATAAATACCCAAGTAAGTCATTTGCAATCCAAGTGCTTTTTTTGTGGATTTTAGAAAGCCTTTGCCTATAAATTTTCTTGTAACATATATTTTTTTTAATAACACCCAAAAAAACATATATAGGTAGATAGAACATGGCTGTAATTAACCCACACCTACAATCCAGTAACCAGGAAAATAAAGATGGATTTTATCTAGAGATAAGTGCATTTTCAATTGTTTATTAGTTACGGACATTTGCCGTATTTTCCCCAGGAATTTTGGTTGGTTCTGAATCGAAATTTTAATGAATCGCTCCTAAAAAAAAAACAAATAAACTCACCTCCTTTCTCTTCCCAGCAAGGGCCGATGTCCTCTGAACACAGGGGGATGGAGGACACAGACCATCCTGCACTCAGCTCCCGCCATAGCAAGGGTCTTTTTATACTGCGAGGAGTGAGCTGGTGGACAAAGACCTTCATGCCCCCTGTCACTCACAGTGACATCAGAGGAAATTTCCTTTTTATCCATAAACATTAAAAAAACAGCATCAACCTCTTTTCACTATGGAGAGAAGACAGTGATATCCCAACTTTTTCTGGAACAAACCTGTAGATTCTAGTAGGTATTCTAGTAAAGTGGACTTTTCATTCATTATTGTATATATGGCACATTGCACTTTGTTAGGATTGAGTTTATAGGTAGGTGTATAGGATATTGAGGTTTGGGAATAAGTGTATATTATATTTATTATTGTACATTGAGCACAAAATAGGCATTTCCAGCAGGGATTAGGTTGGAATCTTTATATGATCATATAGGCTACGATAGTACAATTTTGAGCAGCATTTATGTCATCCTTTTGCCCCTCCCCCCGCTCTTCTCAGGCTGTTGTATGTTTTTTAGTATGCTTTTAAATTTGTCCTATCATACTGTATTGTAAATATATGTTCTAATAAAATTGTATATATTTTTGATAAAGTAGTGGTGCCACTGGGTTTGTTTGGGTCTGTTTCTGGTGGTTGTGGGACTCCCTTGATAAAATAAAAAATTTGCGCGCCGTTAAGGGGGCAGACATAAGGCAGCAGTGAGGATGGATCGCTTTCTCGGTCGCCGCCACTGAAAGATTTTCGGCTTAGCGAAGTAGCTAGCATCGCCGAAGCGGCCAGTTCTCCTCAGGGGCACAGTGCTCTTTTCTCAGCCACCACCGCTGAAAGATTTTCAGCTTAGCAAAGTGCTGAGCACCGCCAATGGCTCCGGTTCTTTTCAGGGGCACATCGAAGTTTCTCAGGCCACCGCCGCTGAAATATTTTCAGCTCTGGTGCCAGGTCTTTTTAAGATTTCGGTTATGCCATCCTCTGATAGTGCTTCTCCAAAGGATACAGCGGATAAGCGCATGTATCAGGTGGCACGTCATCCTTATTCTATTATGGGGTCGACCTTACGGCCTGTGCTACATCCATAGCATCTTTGGCGTCAAGAAGAGGTTGTTAAAATAACTGGACTGCCACAGAAGCTGAAGTCTAATACTGCTTTCTGCAGGGCCTCTAATCCTCCGGAGTTCCGGCTAGAGGTTCTGACTCTTTGGGATACGGAAAGGGATTTTTGGAATAAGACAAAGTCCCAAATCAAGGCAACAGGTGTCTGGCAGAATAAAGCCAAACCCCCTTTAAAGCCTGCTCAGGCATGAAGGGACGCCCCCTGCTCTTGCAGGTGCGGGGACAGCTTCTGCATTTTGCTCATATTTGGAGGCTTCATGTAACAGATCTTTGGATACAGGAAGTTGTATCCTCAGGTTTTAAGATCGATTTAGGAGCCAGATCCCATCGGAGATTCTCTTGGTAGGGGTATCCCAAATTCTGCAGAAGGCAGAAGCATTGAGATCTGCCATATCTCGCCTTTTAGCGATTGGAGTTGTTTGATCGACAGTGATGTTACTCCAGTCGGGAGATTTTTTAACCACCGTGTATATATAAGGATGCATACCTACATTGCAGTAGGTGGCCTATATCTTCCGTTTGTGGCGCTACCCTTCGGTCTATCATCAGCACCAAGGCTGTTTACCAAGGTGTTGGCAGGTCTCATGTTTTCTCTAAGAAGTCAGGGTATACATATACCCCTTACTTAGACAATCTGTTGATATGGGCCCTATCATGTCAGGGGGTGCAGAATGATACACAGACTGTCTTATCGACATTGGATAACTGACTATGCAGTCGAATTCTTCTGAAGCCGAATATCATATCATAGCTTCAAGAGTTATTTCTTTTCTCGGAATGTCATTAGACACGTCTCAGGCAAGTGTTTCTTATAGAACAGAGGAAACTTTTACTCCAGGCCAGGGTACAGGGTCTCTTGTCTGGCCCTCACCCGACGATTCATCAAGGAATGTGTCTGTTGGGCCTGATGGTAACTTGAGGCAGTACCTTTTGCACAGTTTTCACACAAGTCCCCTGCAGATGGAACTGCTCACAATCTGGGATCGAGACCTACACTTTTCACTCTTTTTGCATGACACATTCAGCAAGGCAGTCTCTAGCCTGGTGGCCTCAGCCTCTTCAGATCGGCAAATCCTTCCTTCCAGTACAGTGGAAGATCATCACCACGGATTCCAGCCTAACTGGTTGGGGGAGTGTCATGGAGTCGCAAACAATCCAGGGACAGTGGAGTCTGAAGGAGAGCAGACTACCCATAAATATCTTGGATTTGAGAGCGATTCTATTGTGTCTCAGACATTGGACATCCCATCTGAGGGGACATCCCGTCGAGATTACATCAAACAATCAGACGGCGGTGGCATATATCAACCACCATGAGGGCACCGGCAGCAGTAAAGCCCTCATGGAAGGTATCTGGGTTTTACTTTGGGCCGAGAAACAGGTTCCATGTATCTCGGTTGTACACATACCTGGTGTGGACAACTTGTAGGCCAATCATATCAGCAGAGCAGTCCTGCATCAGGGGGAATGATCTCTCTCAGAGGGTCTTTCAAACCTATTGCATGCACTGGGGGATCCCAGACGTAGATCTTTTTTCATCGCGGCACAATCGGAGGGTCCAAAGTTTGTGTCCCATTCCAGGGATCCTCTAGCAATAGCAACAGATGCCCTGACTCTTCAGTGGTCAGCATTCAAGCTTCTTTATGCATTCCCTCCGATTCCACTCCTGGGTCGAGTTAAAAAAGTTAGCTCACAAGGGAGTCCCTCTACAACCAGGGGGGAACCCGGGGTTGCCCAAGACCGGGACCATTGGTGAGGGCGCCGGAGAGAAGTCTGACCGCTGAAAATACTGGCCACATACCCTTAACGTGGTTCCTACGAGGGCGTGCTTCATTGCTAGTGGTATGTCTTTCTGGTCGACCCATGGAATACAATCGACTCTGGCCCCCACAAGGTTCTGTTCAATGGACACCCACTGCTTATGTCCCCGGTGAAGACACCAATCCACCACTCTGTTAAGATGGGCTGCAGCGTAGTAAAGCCCCGGATCAGGGCGACCTATACCGCCCTTATCTTTACTCCTAGTGAGTATGGTCCTACGTATCCTCGCTCTTCCTCCTCCCCATACAAATCTCCGAAAGAGCGCATCCACCTTCCGGAAGAAGGCTTGTGGGATAGCCACTGGGAGGGCCTGTAATAGATAAAGAAGCCGTGGGAGCAGCACCATTTTTAAAGCATTACAGCGTCCGAACCACGAGAGTCTCCCACCCGACCATCTGACCACTTCCTCCTCCAATTTTTTGAGCAAAGGGGGGAAGTTAAGGGCAAAGACGTTAGCCAAGTTCCTACATATTTTTGTTCCAAGATAAGTAACACTTTCCTCTGAGCATCTAAAGGGGAAGGATTTCTGTATATTATCGAATCTTTTCGGAGGGACATTAATATTGAGAGCTTCGGATTTCTGATAATTAATTCTATATCCCGATAGATCCCTGTATTCATTTAATTCTCTCATTAGGTTCGGTATAGAGGTTTCTGGGAGTGTCAGTCCAAAAATGAGATCATCAGCAAAGGCTGCAACTTTGTAGCTACCTATTTGGTCTCCCATGCCCTTTATGTCACTATTTCCACGGATTCTACACAAAAGGGGCTCCAAGGTGAGTATAAAGATTAGAGGGGAGAGGGGGCACCCCTGTCTCGTTCCATTTGTGATCTTAAAGGAGCCAGAGAGAATACCATTCACTCGCACCGATGCGGAGGGGACGCTGTACAAACTGCTTATCCAGCCTAAAGCATTGGGGCCGAAGCCGATGTGACTAAGAGTGTTCTGCATAAAGCTCCAATTGACTCTATCAAAAGCCTTCTCTGCATCGGTGGCAAGCAAGAGGGACGGGACACCACTTTTTTGGGCCCATTGGATTAAATTTAGGACTTTAATAGTATTATCCCTCGCCTCTCTATGTGGCATAAAGCCAGCTTGGTCAAGGGATATGATTTGGTGGAGATGTGGGGCTATCCTGGAGGCGACTTTTGCAAAAATCTTGATGTCCGTATTCAATAAGGATATGGGTCTGTAGCTAGCGCAGAGGCCAGGGTCCTTCCCCTCCTTTGGGATGACCGATATGTGGGCCCTAAGCGAGTCTTGGGGGACACATCCTGGTTCCTTAAATGAATTAAAGGCATCCAAAAGTCCCCGGGCCAATAGAGGGAGCAACTTCTTGTAAAATTCTATCGTAAAGCCATCAGGACCCGGTGTCTTTCCCCCTAAGGCCCCCGACACCACCCTCTGGACCTCTTCCAACAGAATCGGCCCTTCCAACTCCTCTACAATTTCACAGGGCAGAGTTGGGAGACCAGACTCTCTGATATACTGCCTTATTGCTGCAACCCGTTCCCTACCTTCTATCTTCGGGAGATTGTATAACCCCTCATAAAATTTCTTAAAGGCCTCCGCAATTTCGTCAGTTAGGTGAACCATCCTACCCTTCAAATCTGCAATTTTTGGGACAAATGCCTTCACCCTCTCTGCCCTCAAGGCTCGCGCCAGGAGCTTCCCACATTTATCCCCTGATTCATAAAATTTGCTACGGCATTTGAGTTTTTGCACTTTGAGCCTCTCGCAGCACAGCAGCTTAAGTTTTTCTCTGGCTGCCGTCAACGCCGAGAGGTGGACGGCAGAAAGAGTCTTCTTGTGCAGAGTTTCCAGGTTTCTGATCTCATTCAGCAATTTCAGGATACTTTCCGATTTTTCTTTTTTTAACCTCGAGCCCATTTTTATTAGGGTTCCCCTGATGTAACACTTGAAAGTCTCCCACAGAGTCCCAGGGCTGATCTCAGGCGATTTGTTCAATTCAAAGAACTCCTTGATGTCTTTCTGGAGCTCTATCATAACCCTTTGATCTCCCAACAGAGAGTTGTTGAGGCGCCAAGTCCAGCTCTTTGGTCCTGGGTGGGGGAGTGCAAGTCTAATCGAGATCGGTGCATGATCAGAGATGGTGATACATCCTATCTCTGTGTCTATAACACGGTTTAAGGAGCCATGTGCTATCAGGAACAGGTCAATTCTAGAATATGACCCGTGGGGAGGAGAGAAAAAGGTATAGTCTCATGTGTCTGGATGCTGTATCCTCCATGGGTCAATTAATTGATGTTGGGCGAGTGTCTTTTTGAGCCTCTTCAGCTTGATGTAGGATAGGTGAGAGGCCTCTTTGGAGGTATCTAAGAGTGGATCTAGGGTCAGATTAAAGTCACCTCCCACCACTAACTCTCCCTCCCTAAACATTGCAAGTTCCTCTAGGACCTTGCCTAGGAACGTCAACTGGGCAGAGTTTGGCATATAGACATTGGCAAACGTGTACAGCGAGGACGAAATCCGTCCCTTTAGGAATATCCATCTCCCTTCCTCATCAGTTTTAAAATCAACTAGTTCCCAAGGCAGGGATGCCGCAACAGCGATGCTTACTCCTCTTGATCTCGAATCCGGGGAATAGCTGTTGTACGTTTTCGGGAAATGTCTATTGCCAAAGGGTGGGTTTGAAGCCCTAAAATGGGTCTCTTGGAGGAAAGCCACCTGAGCTCCCAGTCCCCTCAAGTTCCCCAATACCAAGGACCTCTTTTCCGGACTATTCATCCCTTTCGCATTGAGCGAAACTAATTTAAAGTCCGCCATCTTAACTCTCAGCGGTATCTCTACCCTTGTATCCTCAGTCAGCTTCTGGGGCACCTCACCACCTCTGCCTGGGGTATCTCACCAATTCAAAGGGGCACTCAAGTATCTTTGCCTGACACGATTGGGGGGGGGGAGGGGGGGTGATAGATGGGAACAGGGGGGGAAGGGGAAGAAAGAGCCCGGCTTCCAAGAACTACCGGGAAAGAAGGGCGAAACACCCCTAAACCAAGGAAAAAGAGCGAGTCCTATCGACCACTAGGATCAACAAGGCCCACCCACTGGGGGGTTGCGTTCGAACCAAGGGGAGAGCGCACAGGAGCACCTGCTCGCCCACTCCTGGTCGGAGGTCACTAATAAGAACCAAAACCAAAAGAAAGGGAATAAGTCTAGTGCGGAGGTGCACGCTCACGCTCTAGAAGGAACAAACACTAAAGTTCCCCTCAAACGGGGTAAATACAGTCAACTAGGGCCACGTGTGCCCAGAAGACCAACCTATTGGGGGTGCAGCGTCCGACAGGAGTTGGGGGATTCAACGGGGGGATCATTCCAGGCCCTCCCAAGTCATGCTGACATTGTACCATCAACCACTAGGCGGCCGGGGAGGGACCCCGCCCGTGGAAGCCGAGGGTTCCGCAAGCAGGGTACCAGCCCGCATACAAAAAGAATTAAGCGACTATAACCGGAACAGAGTAAATTTCTAAATAGAGCAGAACAAAGGACATGCATAACACGTGGTTAAATGTTGGCAGAAAATAAATGACCCGAGGGGCCGCAAAGAGAAACAAGTCAATCAGGGATGGGCAGGCCCCGGCCTCTCCCCCCCCCCCCCCCAGCGAGGCGGGACGGGGGCCAGGCCGCGCGCCCCTCCGGTTGACGTCGCCGGAACCGCCCGCGGGATTCATCGCTCGGGGCAGTGGCCCGGGGCCCACCGAGAACCCCCGGAAGGGACCCCCAAGGCGCCCCAGGTCCCGAAAGCTCCTCAGGCTCAGCTTCCTTCTCCTGGGTAGGTCCCCCGACAGCGGGGTCCCACTCGAGTCAAGCCAGTTCGGGATGTCCACTGGGACACACCCCAGGAATGCAAACAGATCTCCAAGTTCACGATAAGATTTTAAGATGAAAGTCCCAGCTGCATTCTTCACGATCAGGTGAAATGGGAAACCCCATCTATACGTTGCTCCCCGACTGATGATGGTTTCGAGGAGGGGCTTCATCATTCTACGCATCTGGAGAGTCCGCCCGGACAAGTCTTGTAGAATCTTGATCGGCGCTCCTTTGAAGCTGAGGGTGCCCTTGTTCCACGCTCTCCTCAGGATTTCCTCCTTCAATGAAAAAAGGTGAATCCTGCACACAATGTCCCTGGGAAAAGCTGGGTCTGACCTCTTAGGACCCATGGCCCTATGCGCTCTGTCAAGTTCAATAGGGGTAGAGGGCTCCCTATCCAACACTTCATTGAATATTGTGGTGACCATAGCCTTAATGTCCTCTGCGTCTCGCGGCTCCGGGATACCTCTGATCCTCAAGTTGTTCCGTCTATTGCGATTCTCGAGATCGTCAAGGTGTAGCTGGCAGGCCGACAACATTGCTTCTTGGGAGTCGTATCTCGCCTCTAGAGCCCGCAGGCGGCTGGCGTAAGAAGGCCCCTCCACCTCCAAGGCCCGGACTCTTCAACTTCGGCTACTTCATGACGCACAGCGAGGACCTCGCGCTTGAAGCTTGCTTCATATTTCGCAATCAGATTTTCAATCTCCCCCCTGGAGGGGATACCCCTCAGAAGAGAGATAGTCTCCAAATGGATCTGACTCTCCTGCAATTTCTCTTCTGGCGGAACTTCCACCTGGGTATCCATGCTCCACTCGCTAGGCACTTCAGCAGCCAGGGCCCTCGGGGAGACCGCCGGAGTCATCGGCAAAGGGTCGTCAGCCTGGGTAAATAGACTTTTTTCTGGAGAGGGTTGGAGCGGGGACAGAGGCGATCTCGACCTTTCATCTACGGTCCCCGACGACTCGAGGGCATCCCCTTTCATTGGTCTCAGCTTCGCTGGTCTCTGCGGGAGACTAGGGCTCTGGGCTTCAGGGGCACGCTCCAAGTCCCCCAGAGGAGAGCGGGAGGCACAAGTCGACCATCGCTCCTCTGCAGGCGCATATGCAAATCTGCTGAGGTTCGTTGAGAGCCCCCGGCGGGGCCCAGTGGTGTGCCCTCTGCCACGGGACTGCTGAGAACCAGCCTCTGTTTCATCCCCAAGTGACGCACCAGCTGCGGGGATCTCACCCCCGAACCCCGGGGGGAGTGTGCTCGAGGTATGCTGGGACAGAGCAGGGGTACACACGGGGCAGCATCGTGGCAGTCCGGGGGAACCCCTCCATATCCAGGGCCCTTCCTTTATTTTTCCCGCTAGGGCCTCCTGTTCCATCAGGCTGTGTATAGGCCTCTCCCCATATGGTGTACTGTGCCTTTAAGAGGCCGCAGCCGGCACGGGGCTCAGCAGAGGTATCGGCCGCCATCTTGCTCCACCCTGAGGACAGTTCTTCTCCCCCAGCAGCTTTACTGTGCGGCTCCTCCGCCTGTGCTAGGGCGCCGTCTTCTCCAGTGACTGCCGGGGGACCCGCAGCACCCACCTTACGGGCCACAATATCAGAGCGGCCTCCTCCGCTCCCGATCTCTGGGCTGGAGCGAGCCGCCGGGTGGGCGCCGGATGCCATCTTGGTCCCCCCGCCAGCCTCTGTCCCCCGCAGCTCCCCCAGCTCACCGCCGTCTAAGCCAGCAGCCGGCGCTCCATACCGCGGTCCCGCCGACAACACTCCTCCGCTCTGCAGGGACTCTCCGCTCTCCCCGACGGACTCCTCCATAGACGAGAAGGACGCATGCTCCGGTCCTTCCTCACCACGCCACCCGGACACTTCCTCAGCCGCCATCTTGGTAGCCTCCGCCACCTCACGATTCCAGACCTTGGCAGACTCGCCACGGCCCGCCGGAGTCCCTCCACTGCTCCTCGGTCGTCGCTGCCGCTTTGGCTTCTTAGCCATCCGTTTCCTCGGGCTCCAACCGCCAGGTAAGTGGGGGATAAAACGGGTAGGGAGAGCAGGAGATCTCTCACACTCGTCTCTCCACGTTCATGCCGGGACACGCCCCCCCCTGAACTTAGTTTTATCAGCTCTTCAGGTTCCTCCTTTTGAACCATTGGCAGATGCGTCATTAAGTTTATTGACTCTTAAGGTTATCTTTTTAGTAGCAAGGGTTTCTGAATTAGCAGCTTTATTGGTTAAGTCTCCTTATTTAGTGTTACATAAGGACAAGGCTGTCTTTTGCTTTCAACAGGATGTTCTTCCTAAAGTGGTTTTCTCCTTTTCATCTTTAGTGAAGAGGTGAATTTGCCTTCCTTATGTCCTACTCCAGTTTCCGATTAAGAAAGGATTTTTCATTCACTTGATGTAGTGAAAGATACTATCTCACTGCTACACAATCTTTCCGTAGGTTGGACTCCTTAATTTTTATACCTGAGGGTCCACAGAAAGGTCTAAGTCTACGATCAGCCGATGGATTAGACAGGCTGTGGTAAGTTTGTCTCCAAAGGGAAGGATCCTCCCTTTAGGATTACTGCTCATTTGACACAAGCTATTGGAGCATCTTGGGCTTTTTAGCATCAAGCTTCAGTAGAACAAGTATGCAAAGTTGCTATTTGATCTTCAATTTATACATTTACCAAATTTTAGAGAGTAGATGTCTCTTTTGGTAGAAAAGTCTTACAGACTGTAGTAAATTAAATGTTTTTGGAATGACTTATTTCTGATAGAAAGGAATAAGGTTTTTGGGGATCCCACCTGAATTAAGGGTACTGCTTTTGGAGGTCCCAATCATGACTGAATTACTCTGATGGCCTGAAGTAAAATGAAAGAGAAAAGCTAGATCTGTGAGTACTCACCTGTAGAGTTGATTTCTCTTTCATTATTACTTCAGGACATCAGACCCTCCCTGTCTGCTAGGTTGTTATATTCATGTCTTGGATGCCTAGTCTTAGTGGAGTGGTAAATATGTAAATAGTTTGATCAACATCGAAAAAAAAAATGTAAACTGAGAGAGGAGTCTTGGGTGTAACTATAGGGGGTGCGACCACACCAGAGCCCAGAAGGTCAAGAAGCCCCCCATTGTTGCGCCTCCACCTTATTTATCATATTTGTGCTCACTTGGAATCCTTTAGAAAAAGGAAGCACCGTTTGTCGCTCTTTCAGCTTTAAAGTGGACCAACACCCTCCCCTGACTGCGGGGCTCCCCGATCGTCGGTGCCCTGCTGTGTGAAACCCCCCAGAAACCCCTAAATCCCTACCTGCTCCTCGATCCAGCGGCGCCCACTGCCGCCTCCCGCACGTCCCTCTAGCAGGACGCGCACCCGGGCCGGCCGTTTGTGAATGGCTGGCGCGGCCGCGCTCCCTGTAAGAGTGATGCGCGGGAGGCGGCGGCGGGCGCGCTCTCTTGTCCGTCGGCGGGGATTGGCTGCAGCGGTCACGTGGGAGCGGGGAGAGGTGAGTTTTTGGGGTCCACCGAAGTGGACCAAAACCCAGGATAGTCAAAATCCTGGGTGTTGGTCCACTTTAAGTTGTCTAGAGGAATCCGATTGTGTAGAAAAACAAGAAAAAGTTTATTCTATGAGCCTTGGCAGGGCCCCATTTAATATTTGCACCAGGGACCCATCACATTTGATTACGCCATGTATGTGGTGAAATTATTTGAGTTACTATTCCTTATATTATATCAGTTTTGTATGCACTTTTCTAAAGAGGCACTTTTTTTATTATTCTTATATTTACAGTACAATATAGTAAACATACCGGTATAATACATTTGGCATTTTTTTGTAGCCTATCATATAATGGCATTTCATTTTCATGGGGTTTTAAAGTAAAGTAAAAAACAATAGATACTCACCAGTAGTCCCATTCAACTATTTCACCCTATAGCCGTACTTTGACATTGGTGATCTTGTCCCCACATCCTGCTTCCCTGGAACCAAGCACAGTGGCTGCACATGCCTGATCCAGCCATTACAACGGGGTGCATGTGTCAGCTCTCAGCACACCCCCTAATGGAAATTAAAAGGGCTGGTGTGACCAGTTGTAAGTGATATGAGGAGGCAACCAGGAAACCACAGGCTGTGGTTGTGAGCAGGGCAGTTTCTTGGCAAAATAGCGCTTAGTATGGGCCCAACCCCCCTTCTCACCCTGCTGCTGTCCCATATGCAATGATGTATCTTAGCAGCAGGCAGTGTCCCCCTCCTCATGACTAAACCCAATATGGGGGGTGAGGGGCCTGTCTTATGCCCTGCACCATTACCAGTGGCCCTGACCCATCTGCAAAAAACAGGATGGCTGGGATAAAGGTGCCCCTAATGGCTTCGGTGTTGTAGGCGATCGCCTTGCTCTCGCTCCCTTAGAAACAGCCCTGGTCATAAGTAGGGATGGCACAGTCTGGATGTTTGACGGTGGTAAGTGTGAAATTTGTGGTATAGAGTTGCGTGGGACTATTGGCAAGTATCTATCTTTCTCTTTTATTCTTGCTCGTACAGTCCTGTTAGTCTTATTTTAAGTCTAAATTCTGTGTATATCGAAGATTAAATGATGGTGACCTGCTCCCAAACATGGGCCTCTTGTGCAGGAACACCCCTCTTTACTGCAGTCGCAGACAGGAAAAAGTAAAAATCTAAATTAGCTCTCATTTCTATTCTATTCTATAAGGTAATAACTTCGAGTTCCTACAGTTACTATAAATTATTTCTGCATTGTGTTTATATGGAAGATTTTTTTCTGTTCTTAAATGCTACTGCACATTACCTATAAAGCTTACCTTCCATGAGTCACGTAGGCAGTTGATGGCTTTCGCTAGTGATGTCAAATGAACCATTTTTGGATTTTAAAATCTGAGCTATTCAATCTGCTACTATTGTGTACCCGTATGACATTGTCTGCACATTAAATAGAAGAAAAAGTGGCATGGTTTTAGCCTGATGGTGAGTGACTAGGTGCTAGAAAGTGGAAATATTAATGGACGTGCCTAGACACTGTTATCGAGAAGACAATGGAACAAATCTAATGACTTTGTCTTAGAGAATTCACTTCAAGCAACAGCTCATTGCAATGAAAAAAGCAGGCCTATATTCTCAGTGATGTTTAGAAGACCTGGCCGTTGGAGGTCTACATAAGGGTGATAGGTGGTATCTTGTTCCTCTGATTTCATGCCTATATATCTCCACCTTTTTGATATAAGTATTTATTAGCTCTCTACTTAGTTTTGTATTCATATATCATGATGGTTATTTACTATTATGTATTATTAGGATTTATGAAGAAGAGTATGTATTTTGATTATTAGTTTTGTATTGTTTGGTTATTTTTGCCCTACTAATTGTTTCTGGATCATAGGCAGGGTTTGTTGTTAGAAGCCACTTATTACCATCTCTTGTGGTAATTCTGTACATTTTTGGACTATTTGAACATCCTTTTATCCCACTTTCCTGATTGCTCATTATTAGGGGTAAGTGTGCCTGAGCTGCAAAGTTTGTACTGAAATTTGCGAGCTCAGGTCCCTGAACCCAAACACGGACCTCAGCCAGAAGTTCATGCTGGGGTTCCGGCTCAAATCCGGAAAAGTTGGTTGATGGGCTGCTGAGCAAAAGGAGGATTTGGGACCACCATCGCCTCCACCAGCAGGACCACCACCTCCATCACCAAGCCTGTCCACACTATCCCAGGGAAGCATTTAGCTTTTCACTCGGCAAACCTTGGAGGGAAAGCAGAGGTTGGGCCATTTCACCTAGGAGCCCTGCCCCTGAATGCAAGCCTTTGAAATGCTTTCATTCCACTGGTGAAGATGGACAGTTTTAAAGATATCATGGCGGAGGCTGTTCCACAATACACCGTTCCCAGCAGCCAATACTTTTCTTTACCATCCCTGCCCTGCACCAACAAGTTGTGGAAAAAATAAGATGTACACTGGGCAATGCCATTAGTTCCAGTGTCCACATCTCCACTGACATATGGACAAGTAGACATGGGTAGGGATGTTACATCTCTCTAACTGCCCACTGGGTCAATGTGGTGGTGGCTGGGACTAAGGCAGGAAGCACTGTGGCACATATCCTTTCACCACCCAGGATTGCTGGAAATCAGTTGGTGCCTCCTGTAGCCTCCTCCTACTATTCAGCTTCCTCCTCATGCAGTCAGTGAAGCGTGGTAGGAGGGAGGAGCAGGCGGAGGAGGAGACACCTGTTACTGAGGACAGCTTCTCCTTGACTCAGGAAAGCTGGGCGAAAAAGACCCACTACATGCTCCAGTGCCAGCAGAATAGCCGCAGAGTTGCCTGCATAGTAACTAGTGCCGATTACTGAGTGGCCACCCTGCTGAATCCACACTATAAGTATAAGCTCACCTCCTGGATTCCAGCACTGTAGCTGGATCGAAAAATGAGTACAATCACACACTGATGGAGAGTTACAGCTGAACTTGAGGGCTCAGTGGTGGCACGAGGCCGAAGAGGAGGAGGAGCAAAACACCTATGCAGCAGGGGCACCAGCAGTATCTCACAGGGGAGGGTGAGCATGGCCACAATGTGGAACACTTTATTCAGTTGTCTGCCACACCCACCATCATCGGATATGGTCGTAGTAGCAGGAGGCAGATTTTGACTCGCCTGGTGGATGACTACCTTTCTACACGTCTCCTGCTACTGAGTGATGGACACTCCTGTTCAATTTCTGCCTTGTTGCCAGTGCTTGCCCTCTATGCCTTGGAGGTGCTGGCCTGCCCTGCGGCAAGTGTCCTATCAAAATGTGTGTTCATCCGTGCAGGGGATCAAGGTTGGGTAAACATCAGGGCTAAAGAAGGGGGGGAACAGCACAAGACCAGGGGATGGGTAAGTACCAGTCTGTGACATTTTGGAGACGAATTACTAGGCCAGAAAAATGGAACCTACTCAAAATGGGAGGGGGGTGTAAACAGCTAAAGAGTGGTTCGAAACCATCCCTGGAATTAGGCTGAAATTAGGCTTTAAGGCTTTGGTGCCAAAATGTACTTGTGTCACTCTTCAGGATCCCAGTTGTAATACATCCAAAGGTAAAGGGGGAAATGCCAATGGGCAAATGTAATCCACCTAAAGGAGCTATAGCGTAAAATCACTATAGCGCATAGTGTCTAATATTAAACATTTTATATAAAAAAAGGTGTGATACGCAGGGCAATCCAACTGAAAAATAAATCCACCAAGTACCTTCCAGCAAGCAAATTAAGGTGAGGACCTTTGTGCGCAATAGTTGCTGCCCTGGCACTTTGTTTATTAGGCACCAGGGAACAACACACTGAGTTTCTTAGTTCCAACTGGTCTTAGAAACTGTCCTAGTTTTTAGCTCCTTAACAATGCCCCCCCCCCCCCCACACTTTTGGAAGTGATTTAGGGGTGAATACTTTTTTTGAAGGAAAATATAATACCTGTTTCTTTGGCAAAAGGGTCGCCTTAAAGTGGACCAAAACCCACATACCAACAGCCGCCTGATTCCCTCCCCCTAGGGCATACAGATTCGGGATGCCACAGTGTGTGAAACCCTGCCAGGTCACCTGGAAACTCACCTTCTTTCCCAGTCCAATGGCACATGCACAAACAGCAGCCACATCCTCGCTATCTCTTTAGCAGAGTATGCGCATTTGTGAATGGCTGGTGCAGACACGCTCCCTGTTAGAGGGCGGAGGGGATGTGACCGCCAGCATGCTCGTATCCACTCACTTAGACAAGCTCTTAGATGAAGGGGCAGGAGCGGATCCGAGTGCGCTAATTGGACGAGAGTCCGCACAGCCACCATAGGACCAGTAAAGGGTAAGTCAAATCGGGCGACCTGGGGGGGTGTCCAGGGGGCAAGGATCAAAACACAGGATAGTCAAAATCCTGATGTTTCGGAACACAATACAGTATTATCTAAAGTGTCTTGAGCACATAAGTCAACAACAACAATAACACTAACAAAACAGATGTGATGAATTGCCGCTTCCCCTGACTCTGTCTTACTTGTGTCTCCATTGAAGCCAGATGCAGAGACTTCTACCACATTGTTCAAAGATAAAAGGATGTCTCCTGTTTCCAGGACTTCATAGATACACTATAATAAAACAGTAACACAATTGCAATGCATTTCCTCATTCCTGAGCCTCTCCAAGTTACATTTTATCATATGAGACTCTTTTTTTTACACTATTCAACATCTTTCAGGAATGTCCAAGAAATTTCCAAAGCTGTTTAGTCCAAAAATGTGCAAACCTTTCATGAATGTATTATCCTTTCTCTAATTTCACCTGAGAATGGGCATGATGGGCATGTTTTACAATACCGAACATGGAGTTGGTTGGAAGGGAAGATGAGATTCCTGTTTTTTTATGCCAGATTTTTAATGACAGTTAATCCAAGCAATTTCCGTTTACTGGGGATGAAGCAAATTGCTGGATAACAACAGTCAGCATCACAGAAACATGTCGCATCTCCTAACAATAGTCAATTTCTCAATAGCTAGATGATTTACCAAGAAAGCATCTTACTTATTTGAGAATTCTCATTCCTCCACATGGCCTAAATTATTACCATCTGTAAAAAGCTGCTGACAGTATACGCACTGCGCCAAAGAATGGTGGGAAATGATCTCTTGAGCTTGGTTAAAGCATCCGTGATGATGTCTAGACACTTTATCAGATACTTCATACCGATTGACTAATTCATTAAGAATTACCCTCCAGGCATTTTGAAGGGCCAATACAGTGACTTGGGATGCTGGAATATTCCTCCATTTGCCTACCCCACTCTACCCCTTCCCATCCCATAAAAAATAATTTACTGGACAACAAAGTAATGTGACTCAACCTAAATGTAAGTCACCACTTTTTAAAAGAGCTCTGTTGCAAAACAGAAACATCCATATAAACATTCTAGATAGTAAGAGGGTCTGTTAATTACACAGCAAAAATTCCACCCTAGCTTGTTATTTTTCTTTACTGGAAGAAACAAAGCCCAGGGGTGACATGTTTATGAGCATAACATTCCAGTTTTAACCCTTTGACTGCCAGCCTACCAAGATATGTTGGTTGTCACCCTCTATTGCCAGGCTATTATTCACCAGTTTGCGCTATACATGTTTGACTGTGATTTTCGAAGGAATGTGCAGGGACAGACATTGTGACTGTTTTTAGGTCCTGGTGGTACCGTTGTAATCAAGAGGAATAAAGCCTTTACACGCAACATGGTTTTCTTTAAAATATATATATATATATATATATATATATATATATATATAGTGTCAAAATGTAAAAATATAATTTTCTATTATTTTTATTTCCCCAGGAAAATTATATGTTGTTTTTTTCCAGCAGATGTGAAATGTCTTGCTTGTCATTTTCTCTGCTTTATCAATATTTTTGGGTTAATATATGGAGAAATATTAAAAAATGCTATTTTTTATGTTTTCTAGCTATTTAAAAAAAAAATGTAAAAGTTTTTCAAGAAAATCATATTGGGTGTAAAAGCCCCATTCCTTCCGGTTACAGTGGTACCACATATGTATTGTTAGACTCTGCCCAGGAGACTCCCCAAACTAAAACAGCTTTTTAGGAGATTTCTAAATACAATACAACTGCTATGCGCACCTTGCAGTTTTTCAAGAAAAACAACCTTTTACATTTAAAATAACCCCCACAAACTAATATTTTCTGGGAGTACGTGCTTTCTAGGTGCACCAGGTGCATTTTTTTTGCCTAACAATTAATGAAAAAGCAGAAAAAACCCATTTACAAAATGCAAACAAGAAAAAACAAGCTAAATTTGAAAGTGCCATTTCACCCGAACAGAACATATACTCAACATGCTTAGCTACTTCTACCCTTTAATTGTCAGCCTATTTGAGATTTTGTCACCCTCTGTTGACCTTTTTCACTTGTTTGTGCTATTTAAGTTTAACTGATTTTTGCAGGGATTTCCAGGAAAATTAAATATTGTTTTTTGGCAGAGTTTGGGCTTTATCATGTTTGCAATGTATATGTGCTTTTCATCATCATTTTGTATAAAAATGTAAAAAAATAAAAATTAGCATTTTTCACATTTTTACACTTTTTTTAATTTTTTTTGTTTCAAGAAAACCTTGTTGCATTTGAAAGCCCCATTCCTCAACAATGTATATATAGGTGGTAATTGGCACACAAAGATAGAAAGAAAAAATTAGTGGGTGCTATTTAAACCCGGGGTGTCTCACCACTGACCACCTCCTCATAGAAACCACTAAAACCAGTATGGATCAAATGCACACCAGACACAGTAGGTTCATTTGCATATTTATTACAGGTACAACATATACAACAATCAGTGTAAATGGATACAGGTTGTTAGCTTCTGGGAACAGCATACAATGTAGCGCTAGCATAAACACAAAGGAATATAGAAAGGTAAAAGGCTGGAGGGAGGGATAGAAGTGGGCTGAGGGCAGACTGGATGGAGGATGGGGGCGGGCTGGGAGCAGGCTGGATGGAGGTGGGCTGAGGGCAGGCTGGATGGAGGATGGAGGTGGGCTGAGGGCAGGCTGGATGGAGGATGGAGGCGGGCTGAGGGCAGGCTGGATGGAGGATGGAGGCGGGCTGAGGGCAGGCTGGATGGAGGATGGAGGCGGGCTGAGGGCAGGCTGGATGGAGGATGGAGGCGGGCTGAGGGCAGGCTGGAGGTGGGATGGAAGTGGGCTCAGGGCAGGCTGGAGGGAGGATGGAGGTGGGCTCAGGGCAGGCTGGAGGGAGGCTGAGGGCAGGCTGGAGGTGGGATGGAGGCGGGCTGAGGGCAGGCTTGAGGTGGGATGGAGGCGGGCTGAGGGCAGGCTTGAGGTGGGATGGAGGCGGGCTGAGGGCAGGCTGGAGGTGGGATGGAAGTGGGCTGAGGGCAGGCTGGAGGTGGGATGGAGGCGGGCTGAGTGCAGGCTGGAGGGAGGGATGGAGGCGGGCTGAGGGCAGGCTGGAGGGAGGGATGGAGGCGGGCTGAGGGCAGGCTGGAGGTGGGCTGAGGGCAGGCTGGAGGTGGGATAGACGTGGACTGAGGGCAGGCTGGAGGGAGGGATGGAGGCGGGCTGAGGGCAGGCTGGAGGGAGGGATGGAGGCGGGCTCGAGGTGGGATGGAGGCGAGCTGAGGGCAGGCTGGAGGTAAATTGGGGCAGATGGCTCACACGCGGCCACGCTAAACAAAGCTCTATATATCAAAAGATTTCACAATACAGCTACTTTAAGAAGGTCTCTTTATATTCAGATGTTGCTGAATACATTTACAGATGCTGTACTCCTGGACTGTGTGGGAGCTGACATGTTTCTACACCTGAGGAGACCGGCGGCCCGGTTATCAGGAACATCTGTTTCGGACACTTTCCCCGCCACCTCCCTGACCGAGTCCCAGAGGTATTTGTGTTCAGGGCAGCTCCAGAAGATATGTAACAGGTCCCCTCTCGCCACTCCACACCTCCAACACTCAGCTGGAGCCTCCGGGTGCCACTTATTGACCAATGCCAGCACTCTGTACCAGCGTGTAAGAATCTTGTAATTGCACTCCTGCAAACTAGTGCAAATGGAAATTTTCTGTGGAGTGGCCAGAAACCTCCTGCATTGTTTCTCTGTGAAGGAAACCTCCAGGTCCTCCTCCCATTTCCTTAGAAAGGGGAGCCCATCACCCTCTGAGGGGGATATCAATAATTTGTGTATGTAGGAGAGCATGTGTTTACCCCCTTTGAAGAGCTTTGCTCCAGCACAGAGGCTACCAGTTTGTCTCATCCTTCCCGAGAATTCCCGTGAGCGAAGAAAGTGCGAGAACTGAATTTGTTGCCAGCTAGTCCATGCCGGCAGTCCTTTAGCCTGTGTGAGGGTTTCCAGGTCACACCATCTCTCTCCTGACCAGAAATGTTTTGCCCTATAAACACCCACCCCAAGCCACTCCCTAGGCGTCAACCCCTCGCATCCCGGGGGAAAACCTGGGTTCCTAATATAGAGTACATTGGGGAGGGGGAGGGAGAAATATCAGGGTGTACCTTGTACCTCTGGCAGGTTCTCAGGGTTGCACCTATAGTGGGGTGCTTCGTGGCTTGAACAGTGTCTCCTTGCCATTTAACCAAATTATATTGGCCAACGGTGCTTCCAAGAACCCCTGCTCTAGTCCCACCCATTGTTTGTATTTCCCATGCAGAAACCAATCTACTGCTCTGCTTAGATGAACTGCTGCGTGGTACGTGACTGGGTCGGGAAAGCCCAGCCCACCATTATCCCTAGCCCTAGAAAGTACGTTTCCGTTTCTTTCCCCCCCAAACAAATCTAACAAAGAGAGCTCTTACTTTCTGAGGAAAGGTCTGCGGGACCACAATTGGAAGCGTCTGCAGGAGATACAGCAGCCGAGGAAGCAAGTTCATTTTAATGGCATTACATCTTCCAAACCAGGATATCTTTCCACATGACCCTCTAGTTGTTTCCTCCTCAAATATTTTCGATAAAGGTGGAAAGTTAGTGGCAAAAACGTCTCAGACAGATTCCTTCCAATTTTGGTCCCCAGATATGTCACATTCTCCCTAGCCCATTTAAATGGGAAAGCAAATCTCTTCGGGGGGATGTTTATGTTGAGTGCCTCGGATTTTTGGAGGTTGTACTGCCTCAATTCTACCATCAAGTTTGGATACCTCGGGGCACGTCAGGCTAAAGATCAGGTCATCCGCGTAGGCGGCTACTTTGTAGTGATTGGATGCACCCTCTAAGCTCTTAATCGCCTAGTTCTGACGGACTCTGCAGAGGAATGGCTCTAGGGTGAGTATAATTTTCAGGGGTGAGAGTGGACACCCCTGTCTTGTCCCGTTAGATATTCCAAAAGACCCCGAAAGCACACCATTCACCCGAACCGCGGCCGACAGAGAACTATATAGGCTCCCAATCCAGCTCATCATGTTTGGGCCAAATTTGACGTGTTTGAGCGTGGCTTGCATAAACTCCCAGCTTACTCTATCAAACGCTTTTGCGAGCAAGAGAGTGGGAGTGCCTCTCTGCTGCACGAGATGGATCTAATTCAAGACCTTTATGGTATTGTCTCTCGCCTCTCTGTGTGGCATAAACCCCACCTGGTCAAGCCCTATAACGTGGTGTAAGTACGGAGCGATCCTGGAGGCTAGTAGCTTTGGAAACAGCTTTTTGTCCTTATTTAAGAGTGAGATCGGCCTATAACTGGCATTGGACGGGGTCCTTCCTCTCCTTCGGGATTACCGTGATGTACGCTCTCAGGGTGTCTGGTGGGAGAGACCCCCCTCTTTAATGGAGTTAAAGACCTTTAGCATTTTGGGGGCTAAGATTGGAAAAAATTTCTTGTAATACGGGAGCCTCAAGCCATCTGGCCCGGGGGCCTTCCCCCCGCCACTCCCGACACTGCCTTTTGGAGCGCAGTAAGAGAGATTGGATCCTCCAACCCTTCTAACACTTCCCTTGGTAATTTGGGCATACCCTATTCCCCAATGTATTGCACCAGACGTGGCTCTCGATCAGCTCCTTGTTCCTTGGGGAGATGGTACAAGGTTTCGTAGAACTTGCGGAATGCCTCTTCAATATCCCTAGTTAGATGTGCTACCCACCCCCCGGCAGTGTTATTCTTTGGGATATAAGATCTAACCCATTCGGCCAGTAGAGCTCTCGCTAAGAATCTGCCACACTTATTGCCGGATTCATAGAATATTCTCTGACAATTGCTCATTTGCGCTTTTATTTTTTCACAACAAAGCATTTTAAGTTTCTCTGAGGGTGGTTAGGTCATTATTATTATTGTTTATTTATATAGCGCCATCATCTTCCGTAGCGCTTTACAAAGTAGTAATTACAGACAGGGTAGAAACATACAGTACACAGACTATTTCAGATGCAGTTTTACAGAGTTGACAATAGATATTCTGAGTACAAGATACAATAGGGGAGAGAGCCCTGCCCTTGCGAGCTTACAGTCTAAAGGAAGAGGGGTGAAGACGAGGGGGAAGGATCGCAAACAGTCAGTATTGAGCTTTGTGGCATGTGCCCTTTAGAAAATTGGTTAAACCAGATTATATACTTGTCTGTATAAGTGAGTTTTAAGGGCGCCTTTGAAGGTTTTGAGAGTTGTGGTGTAGCGGATTGGGTGGGGGAGGGCATTCCTGAAGATTGGAGTTGCACGTGAGAAGTCTTGGAGGCAGGCATGAGAGGAGGTACCAGGGTGGAGGACAGGAGAAGGTCAGCAGCAGAGCAAGGTTGATATTGTTGGATTAGAGATAAGATGTAGGGAGGGGCCTGGTTGGAGAGAGGTTTGTATGCGAGAGTTAGAGTTTTGAACAGGATTCGCTGTGGGACTGGCAGCCAGTGTAGGGATTGGCAGAGAGGCGCAGAACTGGAGGAGCAAGAGGAGAGATGGATGAGGCGTGCCAGTCTGTTAGTTGGTAAGCCACAAAGAAGAATGTTGCAGTAATCCAGTCGGGATATGACCAGGGAATGCACTAACATTTTAGTGGTGTCAGGTGAGAGGAAGGGACAGAAGCGTGAGATGTTTTTAAGTTGGAGGCGACAGGAGGTGGCCAAGGAGTGAATATGTGGTATGAAAGAGAGGGCAGAGTCCAGAATGACTCCCAGGCACCGAGCTTGGGGAGTTGCTGTTATTGTGTAATTGTTGACAGAAATAGACGTGTTAGAGAGGGGAGGGGAGTTAGACAGTGGGAAAATGACCAGTTCTGTCTTGTCCATGTTTAGCTTGAGGTAGCGAGATGACATGAATGAAGAAATAGCTGCAAGGCAGTTGGGGAGGCGAGATAGGAGAGAGTAGAGATTGGGGCCTGAGAGATATATCTGAGTGTCATCCACATAGAAGTGGTATTGAAAGCATAGTGAAGTTATACGTTTGCCAAGGCCATAGGTGTAGACTGAGAAAAATAGGGGGCCTAGGACAGAACCTTGCAGCACACCAACAGAAAGGGTATGTGAGGATGAGACTGTGTTAGAATAGGATGCACTGAATGATCTGAGGTGAGCCAAGAGAGTGCAAGACCTTGAACCCAAAGAGAAGAGAGAATATCAAGAAGCAGAGAGTGGTCGACAGTGTCAAAGGCTGAGGAGAGGTCAAGAAATAAGAGGATGGAGTAGTAACCTTTGCTTTTGGCAGTGAGCAGATCATTGGTGACTTTGGTGAGGGCAGTTTCAGTGGAGTGGTTACGGCGGAATCCTAATTGTAAAGGGTCAAGTAAGTTGTTAGTGGATAAGTATTGTGCCAGTTCTGAGTGGACATGTTGTTCAAGAAGTTTGTAGGAGAAAGGGAGTAGTGAGATAGGGCAGTAGCTGGAGAGGACAGAGGGGTCGAGAGAGGGTTTCTTGATTATCGGAGTAATAACTGCATGTTTGTAGGAGGAAGGAAAGGTACCAGTGCAGAGGGAAAGGTTGAATATAGAGGTTAAGGCTGGAGTGAGGGATGGAGACAGTTGAGGAATAAGGTGGGATGAAATAGGATCGAGGGAGCAGGTAGTCAGGTGGGCCCTAGAAATGAGAGAGGTTAGTCCAAGCTCAGTTATTGGAGTGAAGAAGGTAAAAGAGCAATGCAGGGGGATTGTTTGAAGTGGTGAGGGATTCTGAGGGGCAAAGCCAAGTCGAATCTTGTCAATTTTTTCTTTGAAGAATGTAGAAAATTCTTCTGCTGTTATTTGGGAGGTTGGAGGAGGAGGTGGTGGGCGGAGTAGAGAACTGAAAGTGTTGAATAGTTGTTTGGGATTCCAGGCTTGTGCAGAAATCAGTGAAGAGAAATATGCTTGCTTAGCAGATGAAAGGGCCGTCCTGAGTTCCTGAAGGGTTTGTTTATAGAATTGAAAGTCACAACTGGATTTGGTTTTCCTCCATTGTCGTTCAGCAGCTCGAGACAGCTGTTTCAATCTGGTTGTGCGTGCATTTAGCCAGGGTTGGTGATTTTTGGGGGCGGGGACAGCTATGGGTGAGGGGGGCGTCAGAGTCTAGAGCTGAGGAGAGTGTATTATGGTAGTGTGATGATGCAGTGTCTATGTCAATGAATGAGGTCAAGGACTGAAGAGGTTGAAGTGAGGCAGAAAGGGACTAAAGATCTAGGTTTCTTAAGGCCCTGCGTTGAATTGTAGGTTTGTGTGGAGGAGGGTTAGCAGGAATTGGAGAGAGGGTCATAGTCAGCAGATTGTGGTCAGAGAGGGGGAGCAATGAGGATGAGAGGTTTGATAAAGAGCAGAGGTTATTGAAGAGGAGGTCAATTGTGTGGCCGTCTTTGTGGGTGGATGAGGTGGACCATTGCTTTAGTCCGAAAGATGAGGTTAGTGACAGTAGTCTGGTGGCAGCAGGGTTGCTAGTGTCAACAGGTATGTTGAAGTCACCCATGATGATTAGGTGCGAAAGATGCTCAACTGTTAGTGATTTTTTGTGGATCCTCTATTTCTCTCTCTGATGAGGTCCAGCATGCGCTTCGCTTTTTCCTTTTTAATTCTGGTCCCTATTTTAATGAAAGATCCCCTAATGACACATTTATGTGCCTCCCAAAGGACTCCAGGGTTAATTTCTGGTGTGGTGTTGAGATCAAAGAAGTTTTGTAACTC
The DNA here is from genome assembly GCA_027917425.1 of Gastrophryne carolinensis. NCBI lineage: Eukaryota > Metazoa > Chordata > Amphibia > Anura > Microhylidae > Gastrophryne > Gastrophryne carolinensis. The sequence goes on from CM051236.1 coordinate 77,357,239, forward strand.
TTTTTGCACTTCCGCTAGCACATTTTGATCCTCCAGAAGGGAGGTGTTTAGCCTCTAAGATGGGTGCATGGTCAGAGACTCTGATATTGCCAATGGTGGCATCCGCGATCCGACACAGAGAGACGCGAGGTACCAAAAACAAATCTATCCTAGAATATGACCCATGCGGTGAGGAGTAAAATGTGTAATCTCTCTCATTCGGGTGGTGTATCCTCCAGGGGTCCACTAGCTGGTGGAGGGCTAGGACCCTCTTTAGTCGTTTCAACCCAGCGTAGGACTTGTGGGGACTACCTCTGGAGGTGTCGATAAGTGAATCCAGCGCTATACACAACAACAAAAAGGGCTGCCAGATCAACCCCAAAATGGCTCTGCAAAATATACAGCCGCACACCAAGATATTATGTAAAAATAAACAGAATATTTATTTATTTACACAATAATCAATTCATACATGAAAGACATATACATTTAAAACCAATTTAAACTATGTACAAGGGTAACCAAGGACTAATGGACTAGATATATTATCAAAATAAATGTTCTTATAAAAAAATAATATTACAGGCAGTTGTTAAATTAATGAAAGTAAGTTACATTAGTTACAGTACAATATATGTAATAGTGGTAAGAGAGGTAGACAGATACAGAGATACTTATGGTTTCAGTTCATGGTCATTCAGGTCCAGGCATCCATCCATTCATCGTCTCCCTGCCATTCAATGACTGAATGCCTCCCCCATACAGCTTCCTAATGTAAGAACAATAGGGGGAGTGGCCAGCATTCCCCGCCTCGTGGGAGTCTCTGCCAAGGTCGGCCTACATGAGATCTCCATGAGATTAGATGTATATTTCATAAAAGGCATAACTCCCACAATATGCATGTTATCAACTTGTAACCAAGAAATGTATGATCCCCATTAATTTCTTAGTTAAATGAACCCAAACACCCCATACATATCATCCAGGGTCCGGTACTATGTGAATTACCAGGTTCTGAACAACATATACATGTTATGTTTGATATCAAATGAAAGGTTGCATTGTCCTGAATAAGACCCTCTCATTAATATAGTCATAACTTACATATTACAAGAGCTACAATACTTCCCAGAAATAACAGCCAATGCCAATATGCCCATGTGTATTCAATGTCTGGAGTCTGGAGACCTCAGTAGGAATCCAAGGATGCCTTTTCAAGGCAGAACACCGCAGCTGTTGGAATAGAATGGTAGCTAGGTGTGAATAGGTGTCTATTGTCATGGTCTGTTTACCATAGACATGGTAGGACTTTCAGCACACACCCTTCTTTGAGTGTTAGGAATTGAGGTGACTCATTCCCCTTTAACACTCACCTTCCTCAGAGACAGCTCCGGTGAGGGGCCTCCAGCTCTCCATGCTGCCCTTGCTGCCTTCATCGCTGGCTGAAGAGATGCCAGGCATCCTCTCCGCTGTGCTGTTTCTCCATGACCTTTCAGCTGGCGCCATTTTGACCAATGCTGCTTCTCCTCCTCCGTCCCATAGGTTCCTTAACACCAGGCGATTCAGCTGGGGCCTCTTGCCCTACTTTCTGCCCCTCCACTTGTTCTGCTTCTTCGGCATGACTGTGACAGCCCCTCCACTGCACAGTGAGTCGTCTAATACGGGTCAGGGAAGCAGGAGCCAGGCTATGTGCGACTGCTCTCCACCATGTTGGGACACAACCCCTCTATGAACAGTACATTTGACGGTGAAGGGGATTAGAGCATTCTTTCTTTTTTCCGCAACAATAGAATGCGTTGATTCTTTCACTGCTATTGCTTTCCATTGAGTCTCCCGAGATAAGACCTTATCATGACCCCATGCTGTGATCCAATTAACCCTTACCATCAACTACCACACTTGTGTACTGTGTGTCAGGTCCCGTGGGATGCCCACCTTCCAATAAGTCTGCAACCCCCAATCTCCACTGCTTTCTTCGCCTATAGACAAGCCCCCGTTTGCCGGGACGCAGGACACGCCTCACCGGACACGGTTGCCCCCAGGACTTGTTAGCACAAAGGATGCAGACTTATGCAGGGGAAGGCAAACGAACCAGGAACGAGACTGGGTAGGGTCAAACGGGCAAAGGTCATACACGGTAGATCAATCCAAGGAAACACGGTACAGGAGGGTTGAGATAGAAGAATGGTCAGGTCAAGCCAAAGGTCACACCGGGGAATCAGAGATACGCAGTACAGAGGAGCAGGCAGGAATCATGGTAAAAAAACAGGCAAAGGTAGGTCCAGGCAGCAATCAGGGATGGTCATGCACGGCAAGATACGTAAGGAAACAGACACCAATTCACACCCAGCAGCACGCTATCACGGGCAAGGATCAACTGCAGTAGGAACACCTTTATAGGAAGTGATGGAGCAAGAGAGGGACATGATTGGTGCAACCAGGAACCTGAGGCTGATTGCCCCATTCAAACCAGAAGGCGTTCCACCTTAAATGACCTTGGGCTCATTGGCCCAGAACTAATTACCTCTGGCGGGCGCGCTGTGTGTAGCGCCGCCGGAGGGCATAAGTATAGAGTGCTTGCGCGCGCGCGATGCTGCGTGTCAGGAGCGCGCCGCGATGGCAGAGGCGCGGCCGCTCCGGACGCCGCCGAAGAGGAAGCCGCCCGGGCAGCCGCTCGCGACGGAAACAGCCGAGCGGCTGCTCGCGACGGAAATAGCCGAGCGGCGGCCGGGAGCAGAGAACGACGAGCCGCCGCCTGCCGGGGACGCCGTCCAGCCCGCGCGCCGGCCGACCGAGTACAGGCGGCGTGGGACCGGAGGACAGGTGAGTGCGTGGTGGTCCCCGTGACACTACCCCCCCCATTCACGAGGGGCCTCAGGACCCTTACCAGGCTTATCAGGGTTCTCACGATGAAATCTATTGACTAAGGTTCTGGCATAAACATCCTTGGCCGGTACCCAACACCTCTCCTCAGGACCAAAACCTTTCCAATCAATTAAATACTGTAATGAATTTTGAACCACACGAGCGTCGAGTATTCTGTTAATTTCATATTCAGGTTCATCTCCCATTACAACCGGAGGAGGAGATGATACCTGAATATTTCTGGCAGATTTTAACAAAGAGACATGAAAGGTTGACGGAATCTTCATGGACATAGGTAACTTGACTTTAAAGGTAACATTACTCAGTTTGTTAGTGATGGGAAAAGGACCGATGTACTTAGGGGCTAACTTAGACGAGGGTTGTCTAAGGGCAATATTCCTTGTGGACACCCAGACCCAGTCTCCCACCTGAAATGGTGGTTCTCGCGATCTATGTCGGTCCGCAAACACTTTATATTTTCCGGAGGCTTTCTTAAGGTTCGTCTGTATCTCAGACCACACCTTAGTCCTCTCCCGTAGCCATTCCTCCAAGGCCGGCAAGTTGGAGGAAGGACCAGAGAAGGATGACGCCTTAAGATTCCTGCCATAGTTACAGAAAAATGGCGAAAACTTAGTCGACTCGCTAGGCGCGTTGTTAAAGGCGAATTCTGCAAATTCGATAAATTCCGCCCACAGCTCTTGACGGTCAGACACGAAACAGCGTAAGTATTGTTCTAAGCTCTGATTCACCCATTCGGTCTGTCCGTTAGACTGGGGGTGATTAGCTGTAGAAAGAGAAACTTTAATACCTAAGCGATTACAGAAAGCTTTCCAGAAACAGGATACAAACTGAACCCCCCGATCTGAAACAATATTCTGTGGTATACCATGAAGGCGAAAAACATGCTTAATGAATAATTGTACTAAGTCTGGCACCGACGGAAGTTTTACTAAAGGAATAAAGTGTGCCATTTTACTGAAGCGGTCCACCACCACCCAGATTACAGTATTCCCCTGCGACGGAGGTAGATCGACAATAAAATCCATGGATATGTGAGACCATGGCTCACTAGGAATTTCTAGAGGTACTAATAATCCCGCTGGCGACCCATGGATGGTTTTACTCCGGGCACATACAGGGCATGTTTCGACAAAGGCGGTTATGTCACGTCTGATGGTGGGCCACCAGACATGGCGTTTGGCGACAGCCAAGGTTTTCCGAATCCCTAAGTGACCGGCGGACTTGGCATCATGAAGTTCCTGTAAAACGGCGAGACGTAAATGAGGTGGAACAAATAAGCATTCAGAGGGTTTACCAGGAGGAGAATCAATCTGGAATGGCATCAAAGAGCCAGACAAATCAGGGAGAAGAGCACCCACAATACAACCTAAGGGCAGAATCGGTTCAGCAGGACCAACTTGGTCCTTACAATCCCCAAAGTTTCGAGATAGGGCATCTGCTTTGGTATTCTTCTTCCCTGGTTTATAGGTAATAATGAAATTGAAACGAGAGAAGAAGAGTGCCCAGCGAGCCTGACGGGAGTTGAGCCTTTTGGCGGACTCTAAATATTCTAGATTTTTGTGATCAGTATATACGGTAATGGGGTGTAGGGAGCCTTCTAGCCAGTGACGCCATTCTTCAAAGGCCAGTTTAATACCCAATAGTTCCCTATTCCCAACATCATAATTACGTTCGGCAGGAGAAAATTTACGTGAGAAGAACGCACAAGGATGCAGTCTCTCCGGATTGCCTGAATACTGGGAGAGAACTGCTCCCACCCCTAGTTCGGAGGCATCCACCTCTAACAGGAATGGGTGATTAGTATCGGGATGTATCAAAACTGGAGCTGAAGTAAAAGTCTCTTTCAGTAGCTGAAAGGCGCTTATTGCTGAGGGAGGCCACTCCTCAACAAAAGTGCCCTTCCGAGTAAGATCAGTTAAGGGACCCACAATAGAAGAGAACCCCCTTATAAATTGTCTGTAAAAAATCGCAAATCCTAAAAACCTCTGAAGCGCCTTAAGGGTTCTAGGTTGCTCCCACTCCATTATCGCGGATACCTTGGAGGGATCCATAACCAACCCACGCTTGAAGATTAAATATCCCAGAAACGGAATTTCAGACACCTCAAATACACATTTGGAGATTTTTGCATACAGACGATTCTCCCGTAACCTCTGTAACACCGCTTTTACATGCTGACGGTGTTCCAACTGGGAACGGGAAAAAATGAGTATGTCATCTAAATAGACCACCAGAAACCGACCCAGGAAATCGCGAAATATGTCGTTCACGAAATCTTGGAACACTGCAGGGGCATTACATAGGCCGAAGGGCATCACCAAATATTCATAGTGCCCATCTTTTACATTGAAGGCTGTTTTCCATTCATCTCCCTGGCGTATACGAATAAGGTTATATGCCCCTCTGAGATCTAATTTGGAGAAAATCTGAGCCCCAGAAACCTGATTGAAAAGGTCATTGATTAAAGGTAGCGGATATCTATTCTTAACTGTAACCTTGTTTAACCCTCGGTAGTCAATACAGGGGCGTAACCCGCCGTCCTTCTTCTCGACGAAGAAGAAACCTGCACCAGCAGGTGAGGTTGAAGGACGGATGAATCCCTTCTTGAGGTTCTCTGAAATATAATCTTTCATGGCCAGCTCTTCTGACCGTGTGAGATTATATATCTTCCCTCTAGGGGGCATTGTACCTGGGAGTAAATCGATAGGACAGTCGTAGGTCCTATGCGGGGGAAGACTGTCAGCGGATTTTTCAGAGAACACATCTGCCCAATCTGCGTAGGCTGGTGGTAACCCATCAAGGATGATCTGTGAGGATCTAAGGGATGTGGAGAAGCAATGTTCATAACAGAAAGGGTTCCATTTAACAAGATCCCCAGATTCCCAATCTATAACTGGATTATGGGTTTTTAACCATGGGAACCCTAATACAATAGGGGAAACGGGACTCTCAATAATTAAAAAATTCTAATTTTTCGGAAAGGGCTGAACCCAAAATTAAATTCACCAAGGGGGTCTTGTAGGAGACCAACCCTCCCTCAATGGGCTTATTATTGACCGCCAGGACCCGAAGGGAATTTTCTAATGGAATCAAAGGAATATCAAGGGTGGAAGCGAGTGACCTATCCAGGAAATTGCCAGCCGCTCCACTGTCTATGAAAGCGGAGGCAACAGTCTTGGAAGGACCCCAAGAGACCATAACAGGTAGGAGTAACCGATTAACAAGAGGGAATGATACCTGACCGCCTAGATGAAGTCCCTCAGCAGGATCTAGGCGCTGCAGTTTCCCGCCACCGGAGCCTTGTTTGGACAGCTTTTGGCAAAGTGGCCAGGATTTCCACAATAGAGACAAAGGCCTACGCCGAACTTTCTCTGCCTGGGAAAGACGGGTTACGCCAAGTTGCATGGGTTCTTCAGACGTCATAGAGGAAGAGGCGACTGCACCCCTAAGACTTGACTCTTGACGTGAGGGTCCCCAAGGTTGATCCTTGCCTTTTTCTCCTGGCGTCTTTCCCTGAGACGTCTATCCACTCTAATAGCCAGTTGCATATACTCATCAAGGCTCTTGGGTTGCGGATAATTCACTAGAACATCTTTTATGTTCTCTGAGAGTCCAATTCTAAATTGGCTGCACAAAGCTGGGTCATTCCACTTGGAATCAATAGCCCATCGCCGGAATTCTGCGCTATACTCCTCCGCAGAGCGTTTTGCCTGTCTAAGGTTCCGTAACTTGGAATCTGCCTTTGAAGCCCGATCAGGATCAGCATATAACAGCTCCATGGCAGAAAAGAAGGAGGAAACTGATTGTAAGGCTTCATCAGAAGGTGCCAATCCAAATGCCCAGGTCTGAGGATCACCCTGGAGAAGTGAGATGACTAGGCCAACTCGTTGAGACTCTGATCCAGTTGAGTGGGGCCGTAGACGAAAGTAGAGCTCACAAGAGTTCTTAAAGTTAGAAAACTTTGTCCGTTCCCCGAAGAATTTCTCTGGAAGAGGAATCTTTGGCTCGAATGTAAGTCCAGGATCCAATGGCACAGGTAGTTGGCGACTTTCCTGAGTAGCCACTCGTTGGGCCAGCTGGTTGATGTCGGTGGCCATAGCTTGCACCTGCTGCATTAATTCTTCCATCTAGAATAATATTTTTTCTGGCCCGTGATAATGTCAGGTCCCGTGGGACGCCCACCTTCCAATAAGTCTGCAACCCCCAATCTCCGCTGCTTTCTTTGCCTATAGACAAGCCCCCGTTTGCCGGGACGCAGGACACCCCTCACCGGACACGGTTGCCCCCAGGACTTGTTAGCACAAAGGATGCAGAATTATGCAGGGGAAGGCAAACGAACCAGGAACGAGACTGGGTAGGGTCAAACGGGCAAAGGTCATACACGGTAGATCAATCCAAGGAAACACGGTACAGGAGGGTTGAGATAGAAGAATGGTCAGGTCAAGCCAAAGGTCACACCGGGGAATCAGAGATACGCAGTACAGAGGAGCAGGAGCAGGCAGGAATCGTGGTCAAAAAACAGGCAAAGGTCGGTCCAGGCAGCAATCAGGGATGGTCATACACGGCAAGATTCGTAAGGAAACAGACACCAATTCACACCCAGCAGCACGCTATCAAGGATCAACTGCAGTAGGAACACCTTTATAGGAAGTGATGGAGCAAGAGAGGGACATGATTGGTGCAACCAGGAACCTGAGGCTGATTGCCCCATTCAAACCAGATGGCGTTCCACCTTAAATGACCTTGGGCTCATTGGCCCAGAACTAATTACCTCCGGCGGGCACGCTGTGTGTAGCGCCGCCGGAGGGCATAAGTATAGAGTGCGATGCTGCGTGTCAGGAGCGCGCCGCGATGGCAGAGGTGCGGACGCTCCGGACGCCGCCGAAGAGGAAGCCGCCCGAGCAGCCGCTCGCGACGGAAACAGCTGAGCGGCTGCTCGCGGCGGAAATAGCCGAGAGCAGAGAACGACGAGCCACCGCCTGCCGGGGACGCCGCCCAGCCCGCGCGCCGGCCGACCGAGTACGTGGGACCGGAGGACAGGTGAGTGCGTGGTGGTCCCCGTGACACTGTGATTACATTTGTATTGAATATAATTAATGATTGGCATCCTAGTAGCTGAATGTGACAGAACAAATGATGGTCCTCATTTGACATCTGCAACCGGGCCTGGTCACATTTTGTTACGCCTCGCTATATCTCAGCTTGTTGTATAAACCAAGAATGCTAATGCATATGGCTACATACTGTCAGTGTATTCCTCATCAGTAAGCTCTTTCTATCTGTTGTCATGTTAGTCATACACCTTCACCTGAAGACATTATCAACACCTTGGTTTCTATGGCAAAGTAACATTTTACAAAACAAAGCAAAGCATATATACACCAAAGCAAAATCTCCCCTTTAATTCTGACAATGGATCCTTTTAAAGTCATTGTCCAGTATGAAAAGAAAAACACAATATACTTTTCGTCCCCCCTATCATCTCTCCTACTCATATTATTTACCTGATGGCCAGATGTGAGTCCCACATTGTATGGCCCCATTGCCAGTAACATCTGCATTCACAATAGGGCGACTCCCCCCTGGCATCAATCACAGCAACTCTAACACCCCCCCTCTATTCACTGCCATGTGGGGGGTGCCAAATCTTGACAAGTGTGAATGTTGGGGGGCAGCCCCTCTTTGTGAATGTGGATGTGACCTGTGATGGGGCCAGGCAATGCAGGACTTAGATTTGACTGATTTGATTTTGATTGATTTGGCAATTCGGTAAGGGATACACGCTAGACTAGAGAGAACATCAACGGGGACAACAAATGAGTATATCTTGTTTTTGTTTTTAGGCTGGACAATGAATTTACGTGGCAGGCAGGGCCGTATTTGGTGTTCATGCTGCTCTAGGGACTTCAAATGCTGGCTCCCCCTTTTGTTAAATAACATTGAGCAGGGCCAGCTCCAGGTCGCCTTGGACGATAGTATCAGTGGGTCCCTTGTGGTGTGGTATGATTCCATACATGGTTATAAAGTTGCATGTATGGTGAATACTGCTAAAGAATAAAAACAAAAAAATTATAGAAGGAATGACCAAGTATAGAAAGAAAGAGAAATAAGGAAGATAGGAATAAAAGGAATGGCAGAAAAAAATGTAAGCAGAAAAGAAGGAATCACCAAAAAAAAGCACAAAATAAATGACAGAAACAAAGATAGAATAAACTGAAAAAAACTGAAAAAACTGGTAAGATACCGAATAGGTAGAAGTAATGAGAGAAAAAATAAGCTGAAGGAAAACACAATGAATAGAAGGAATGACAGAAAAACTAAAAAGAATGGCATAACAGATTAAAGAAAGAAAAAGGCTAGAAGGAAACAGTAGAATAGAACAAAAGAAACAAAGAATAAAACAAATTACAAAGAAAGGGGCTTTCCCAATGGCCAATTTGCCCCCTGACTGACAGTCCTTAATCCTGGTTACTGCAAGGCACTGCATAGGAGCTGCCCAGGGAAGATGGAATGAGGTGGGCCCTCCCAATGTGCAACAGCCATGGCACCTTCCTGAGTATGTTCAGTGCTGACACCTGGCCGGATGTCACGCTCCGCCACTATAAAAAATAAATGTGTAGAAAGGAGAGGTTTTGAGGGGCGAAATTCAGAGGAGCATGCACTTGTATTATAGATTACTTACACACATAGGTCATATGGGCACAGCAATAAAGTGGAGAGGGTGAGGGGGCAGGCTGCCTTTAACCCTTTCCCCCCTCTATAAACACACACACGGTGCAGGAGCATTTGTATGGAGTGTGGTAAGGTGCAAGGGGCCGTCATTGACGGAAGGTATGTGGCACCAAGGTACCTGGCCTTGGTGCAGTAAAACCGTGTGTTTTGTTTCCCCGTGTGTTTTGTTTCCCAGCATCAGCTGCTAATGGCAGTCTGGTGCTGAAGTTAGTATAGCTGAAAGGCTAACCCGGGACGGCTTTACTGGGATGGAGTAGAGCAGGGTGGGACTCCATCCCACTACCCAGGTCCGGGTTTTGCGGGCCGCATAAATAGCCTGGGGAGTCAGCTGTGACTGGAGCTCACTTGTGGAGTGAGACTCTGTGAGCCTGGCTGAAAACTCCTATGCAGGCGGTTTCATGCAGACCCAAGGTGGATTCGCAGCAACTTTGCCCAAGGACTAAAAACACTGTTTGCCAGTCTGATTGACTTATGCTGCATTTTCAGGTCATGTAACCCGAAAGGGCATATGCTTTTATGGATTTTGGTGTGAATCAACACGGACTTTAAGTTTAACTTTTCGCCTCTGAGCCTCTATACTGCAAACATCCTGCTGTCTACCAGAGCTAATCATCACAGGAGGCATTAATGCGCCAACAGCTTTTTTTTCACTATAGCAGTAATGTCAGAGTCCCCCCCCCCCCCCCCCCACAGGTGGCCACCCTAGGCACAGGCCTAGGTTTGCCTAATGGTAAATACAGCCCTGGTGGCAGGCAACAAGATACTACGTGCAGCTTCCCCTTTGTGCTTCCATGACAGTTGGATGATCAAACAGCAATTCTCACACAGGGATCTGTGCAGATGACATAATGGGAAACACACAGACACCCGGAGAGAATGGGACAGAGTAACAGCAGAGACGCTGGCCACAGACAGAGGGTCAAGCCCAAGCCTTGTGTGGTCGCTATACATAACGGTGACTATAATCAAATGTGAAATGTTCATAAAACCTCCGGCACAGAGGAATTCCGCACTGACCACATCACACACACACTGCTTTACAATGTTTGAAAGTGGACAGCTAAATGCATGTTCCCAAAAGATTTATATTAATGAAAATTACATTACAAGCTTTTATATACTATTCACATAACGTTCATCTTTACTTATGTACTTTCTGTACTCCACAGTTAAAAAGAGCCCTAGGTCTATGGCCGGGGATCTGAACTGACCACCCCCTGGAGTTATATAGTTAATATGGTTGAAAAAAGGCACTTGTCCATCATGTTCATGTCCATCAGAGTTAAATAAAGTTTCTTTTTATTAATTACAGATAACAGCTAATAGTAACTGTTGACACCATTTTAAGCCGTCAATGTCGTAACAAGCTTCTGTGGGAGGCTATTACACAGATTTATAGTTATAAAAAGGATTGTTGCTTCTGTAGATTGAGGGGGTAATTTAAGATACAATAACGCCACGTAGTTCCATGTGAACGCTGGGCGCAGTATGTGAAAACCATATATATGAAAATCAATCTGGTGAGCTCCTCTAATAGCGTCATGTAGCGTCACATATATCACTAGCGGTGGCTCAGTGTAAAGCGCCGGCGCTCTATGTTCAGCAGCGCCATGGCGCTCAGCAGCGTTATCCAATACATTTCAGTGGTGTTTTTTGCTTGTGTATAAATAGCATTTTAATTCATTATTTTTCTCAATTTTAGGATATAGTGATTGTGTGACCTCACCTGCCCAGCAACCAAATACTTATATTGTTATGTTTTGATTTTGCAGAATTGTATGTACAGGTTGGCCATTGCAGTGTCATTGTTACAGTGTTAAAACACTGTCATTCCATATGTTTTCGCTCTGGTGCTGGTGGATATGTGTTGAGAAGCAGACTTATTTCATATAGAGTCCGGCGCTCGTTGCTAGAGCGCCCAGTTTTAGAGTGCGGGAGCTTTTTGTTTTTGATTTTCTTAAGTATGGACTTCAGACCTGAGACCCATTGTTCGCTGCAGCGTTGTGCTGTTGTTATATTTGGTGTTGCTCTGGGCGGCTTTTCCTCAGGACACTACATATGCATTGATTGATGGAGAGCGCTTCTATAGTGTCCTCCAGACATCACATTTATCAATGCTGGAAAGGATACTACAGTGTCACTTGTCCAGCCGCTACGCTAGGTTATAGCGCCAGACACCTGCTTGCAGCGCCCAGTAGTGGACGCTCTAAGTGCCGCTACATAGACGCTCAAATGGCAATATGTGGCGCTTGTTTTAAATTAGCCTCTGAATCTTTTTTTTTTTTCCTGATGGAGGGAGTGTCTCCTTGTCTTAAGAGAGAACTTTATGTGACATTGTTTTTCCACATATTTTTGTATTGGACATTTTATATATTTTATTATTATTATTGTTGTTTATTTATATAGCGCCATCATCCATAGCTCTTTACAAAGTAGTAATTGCAGACAGGGTAGAAACATACTGTACAAAGCCTAGTACAAATGCAGAGTTACAGATTTTACAATGAATATTCTGAATACAAGATACAATAGGAGAGAGAGCACGACCCTTGCGAGCTTACAGTCTAAAGGATGAGGGGTGGAGAGAAAGGGGAAGGATCACATACAGTCAGTATTAAGCTTTGTGGCATGTGTCCTTTAGAGAATTGCTTAAACCAAATTGTATGCTTGTCCGAATAGGTGGGTTTTAATGGCACCAAGCTTTTAGGGCTGGGGAGTGGCGGATTGGGTGAGGGAGGGCATTCCAGAAGATTGGAGTAGCATGTGAGAAGTCCTGGAGGCGGCATGAAAGGAGGTGACCAGGGTGGAGGACAGGAGAAGGTTGGCAGCAGAGCGGAGGTTGCGTTTCAGTTGATATTATTGGATTAGAGATGAGATGTAGGGAAGGGCCTGGCTGGAGAGAGCTTTGTAGGTGAGAGTTAGCGTTTTGAACAGCATTCACTGTGGGACTTAAATTTATACAAGTTTATCATCTCCCCTTTAGCCGTCTCCTCTGGCGACTAAATAGATGTAATTTCTATACTCTCATAACTAATTTCCTTTATTAGATAGTGGTTCTCCTCTGCACCCTTTCCAAAATCAGGACACAATATTACACCACAATCCTTATTTGCCTCTTTTAATACATGATAATATCTTGGTGGCCTTTGCAAGCAGCTGCTTGGCATTGCATGCTGTTATTTAACATGTGGTCCACCAGTACCTCCAGATCCTTCTCAACAATTGATGCTCCCAGTTTGACTCCCTTCATGGCCTTCATGACTTTACATTTTTCCACATTGAACTTTACCAAGTTGAAATTTAAAGTCCAAGTCAGCCTGAAGCTTATGAACTTCTTCAGTAGTCTGCACTGTGCTACATATCTTGATGTCATCTGCAACAATAGAGACAGTGCCATTAATTCCATCTTCTATGTCGTTTATAAACAAGTTGAATAATAGTGGGCCCAGCACTGAAGCCTGGGGTACACCACTTACAACCGGTAACCAATCAGAGTAGGTATCATTAACCACATCTCCAAACACGATCTATCAGCCACTTATTAATACAGCCACAAACCCCGAAGTCCTCAATTTCCCCAGACTTCTAGAGCAATTGTTTCCCGTCTTTCAGGCCTAATTGGTAGTTACTGTCTGATATGTTTTTCATTTTGATTTTCCAAGGATTAGACATATGGGTGATTTTTGAGATTTGATATTGATAGACAGGTGTTTTTCCACATAAATTACTATGTAACTATCTAATTTGAAATGACATTCCAGGCAAAAGGTTAAATTCGTTTTTTGCTATCCCTGTGTTAGTTGCCATGGGATTCATCCTTCATTCCGCCATCATTCATTTCGCTTTATAATTCTTATAAAATCTTAGTGACCTCTTTGCCGTCTGTAGGGCCTCCTCAGCAGCAGAGGATGACTCATCCATGCATGCCTTAGTCCCCTAAGAAGTGAATTCACTTTGGGGACTGTGAAAAAGTGCCAGCAAAAGGGAACAAGTTCTGTAGGATTTATTAGGGAATGCAGTGTACTGGTAAATGACAGATGTTGCCCTGACAGCCAGCATGGGGCGAGCTACCTTAACATTTTGCCTGGACATCCTGTATTCAGATCAGATGTGCCAGGAGGGCACGAGCCTTCTTGTCTCTGGTCTCACTGATTTAGACTACCAGTTGGATGGGTTGGCTGGATGTAGAATCACATAATAAAAATACTTTTAAAAGGGCACCACCAAAGATCACTAAATGATATGCAATTACAACTGCTGCCACGTAGAAAACAATCTGGTGTTAGATCATGAAATTAAAGGAGCAGTATTGCGAATTTTTCTTGATGACTTATATTTAAATGGTACTTTGAATGTAGGTAAGTGTTGGAGTAAGAATTACAAATTTAGAAAAAAATGATGTCTGTGTTGTGCAGCTGGAGACTAATAGCTCATATTTATGTCTTCTGAGTGTGGGAGCAGTAACATTCCTGGCCTCCCGACCTGTCTAAATGACTATCTGCGTGAGCGCTGCAGAAAAATGGGGGGATCTGTGGTTATCCAGGGATCGTTTCACACAGTGGGGCATTCCGATTTAGGATGCCCAAGGGGCAAGGTCAATGGCCAGGTCTTATAGACTTCAGGGTCGGCAACTCAGGGTTTTGTTCCACTTTAATACCTTTAGATTTTCCTGCAGTTATTCAAAGAAGAATTTCAATCATTTTCATTCAGTTTAGTTTATTTTGTATAGATTTTACACATTTGAGTCACCTGGTCTCATAACAAAAGCAGCACCTCACACACACACAGCCGGTACCACTGATTACAGTGTCAGCCTCTGAGGTAAAGTGTTGCTAGGAGACCAGTGGGCTAAATGAAGCAGCTCACTAAATACAACCCAGCAGATCCCCCTATTCAGCAAATGGACTGAGCCATTGTCATTATACAATTTAAAAGAAAGGCAGATATTTTTTCCTTTTTCTATCGCCAGATTATTTATACACATGTTAGAAGCTATTGTGTGGCTATTTAATTATTTATCTTTTTTAAAGCAAATTTCGCGATACTGCTCCTTTAAGTCCATGGAGCTGTTAAGAACTACAGTTGCACCTGGTGACTATGGATTGAATGAAATTCCCGCTTTTCCACCACTGTATTGCGCTTACCTGCCAATATCTTTATATGTGAGTGCATTTCTAATTACCGTAAATTAGGGTTTTACATTTAAACATGTTGTCCTATTAGATTTTCTAGATACACTACAAGAGGAGACCCCTGTTAAGCACTACCCAAAACAATCAATTCATACAGGGAATAGAGAGTGTGCAAAGACTGGTAATCCATATTGATACTACAATACACCAAGAAACCTCTGTGGCTCCAGCAATCCACAGACTAGGAACAATTTACCAAGAAAGCACCACTCACCCCCCAAAAATAATTCAATACCACTGACCAATCTTAATATCAATCCATTTAATACATCAATATATTTACTTAAAAAACACACATTAGGGACAATACAACATCACTACAAACATTTAGATTTTCTACATGTTTATTAATGCACTTTGATATGGCTTTGGTCAGAGGCGTAACTTGGAGGGAGCAGGGGGGCACTTTCCCCGGTGCAGCGGGTCAGGGGGCGCCAAAGGGGGGCAAAAAAGCCTAGCTACTCCTCTGGCTTTTAGGTAGGTTTAGGTAAAGCAGAATTTATCAAGGCATTATATTGTCTATCAACTTTAATGATTTGATTAGCTTTTGTCTAGTAAGTGCAATATGGTGGTCGAAAAGTTACAGGAATTTCATCTAACTCATAGTCATCGGGTGCAACTGTAGTTCTGAACAGCTCCATTGACTTCATTTAATTTGGGTGTAGAATCAGCTTCTTTTGATTTTTCGGTGATTACTGTATGACTTCTCTTGTGTAAAGTTTAGTAATTCGTTTAATCAATTAATTTGATTATTTCATAAGATAAGTAGATGCATTGCATTTCTTAGTGATTTTATAAAATAATATATATTACTGGTTTATATCTTATCTGGTTAAATCAGCAATACATTGGCACAAATGAGAATTTCCAGCCAAACAAGAATTACCAGGCCAAAGGTAGAGCACAACCCATCCCTAAGCGGGGGCAGCAATGTTTACTTCCCACATGTATTGCACCTCTACTTGTCCTGCAGTTTCCGCCAAGAAGACATTTATTTGTGACCACATATTGTTTATTGTAGTTAGATTTGTATTACAATCCACACATAACAACATGGTATTTTCAGGAACAATCTATAGGCAGGAATTCCCCTTTAGCATCCTAGAAACAACCCATTGTTTTATCTACAGCCCAGTAATGACAGGTCATTTTTTTCCAGAGAGGAAATAGACGTGCAGACAGCTTCCTTCCTTTCTTGATACTGGACGATTTCTTTTTTCAGATCTTATTGGCTGGTGGTGTGATTGCCCGCTGCGGCAGGCTGTCCTGTTGTAGGCAAGGCGCACAAGCACAGGACAACTTCAAAAATGTAGCTTGGGCCATATGTAAACAGAGCCATTAAGGAGGGAAGACATAAAGGATGGTTTGTTATATTTTCACATGGCATATTGCACTTGGGAACAATGGTGGGCAAAGAGTCATCCATCTGCCACTTCATTTAAGTCAAGTTATGATGCCTGCTTAGCTTGGCTTTTCCTCCGTACCTCTGCCAGGAACAGAATTTCCGTTATTAGCTCTTGGGGCACAAATTTGTCAGATGGAGCTCCAGGAAGGAATCACCTCCTACATCAGAAAGTTTATTGTTTATTTCAGTATTGCAAACTTGCACTACAATCCCAGTTGGAACTGGTCCTGCCAAACTGACTTTTGCAGCCAAACATTTCTCTAGCTAAATGCATACCTATCTTGTGGTTGGGTGGTGGGGGGCAGTTAGAGTTGTAAGGCTCTGAAGTTAGATTTTGAGTTGTTAACAAGATATGCCTTTGTTGACAGTCATCTCTTGGTCTAAGGCCAGCAAGTTCATGCACTCTCAAGTTCATGGACCCTCTAGTGTCTAGTGTCTGGCTGTTGGGACTTTTACATTTGGGGCATGCGTGTGCCTGGCTTGAGATAGAGAGATTTTAGATTTTGCTTAACTGTCACGAGCAACGACCTTACAAAGCGACGCCAAAGAATTGTTGGTCAATCGGTTGCTAGAGCAAACGCTAATGCAATCACTTGTTCTCAAAGGAAAACACATTTTTGTGGGCGACTTCTATTTCCACATTCCAACCATCACGTGACCAACCGATTAACCAATTCCTGTTCATCGCTTGCTTGCAGCGACCATTTCCATGGAGCGATTATTGCTAAATTGCTGTCGCTTTAGGGATTTCTGACTTGATAATCACTCCATTAGAGTCGACACTAGAGATGAGCGAACCAGTTTGCAATAATCAAAGTTCACTCTGATTTTCAGGAAAAATTATATTCTGCACCAATCCAAATTTTGTGTGATTCACGCTAAACTAATCTTTTCCTGAAATCCCCTCCCAGAATAGTGAAATTTGTACAAGGTTATTTGCCCGGATGTTTCAGGGGTTTGCCTAACTGATGGCTCCCTTCTCCTTATATAGTGGGAGCATCCCAAGACTCGTACTCACCAGCCATGAGTATATCAAATAATATACTCAAATTAGGCGATTACCTTCAGAAGGCCCTTCTTTAAAGGAAGCTCACAAACTCTGAGCTTGTTATAATGATATTTAGGCGCATATTAAACTATCGCTAAGGCAGTTTATGGAAGTTGTAGATAGACGTCACCAAATTATGATACACAAAAAATTGCAGCTGATTTAACAGACTTTGGAGCATTTTAATATAAGCAGTTATAGTTTTTGTGACCATTTTCCTCTCTGTCCCCCTCCCCCAGCTTTGTTTCATTCGAACTGCGTGTTATAAATGTATTTTGTGTCTATTTTATTCTATTTCCCTTTTTCCTCTCATTTTTTAGGTTTAGGGAGCAGGGGGAAATGAGTCCGATCCAGATTGATCCAGATATAGGGATAGCCTTGTTGACTTTGTGTTCATGAGTATCTCTGTTCTCCAAAGGTAATTAACTAAGGCTTTGTATTGTAGTAGAATTAGCACCATACAAACTATCTGCAATATTCTTGCACATAAGGCTCGATTCAGAGAGACACAAAAAAACTTTCGGTTTGGTGCCGACGTCGTAACATTTTCAAAATTTCCCGCTCTCGTATGAGCGTACGAGCGATTCTATGAATGCATTGAAAACCTTGTGTAAAGTTTCCGTCCGTTCGTACGGCAGATTACGAATTACGCGGATGTCATTTTCCATCCAGACTTTTCCGTTTCATTTCCACATGTTACAACGTAGGCTTTCGTTTTTGCCCTTTTCCCATCGTATCCTCCAACGAATCCTTTACGTTTCCCGATAGATTCTGTTTCCATTTTACCAAAAATAAACGTCCAGACGGAATCCTTACGATCTTGCGCCTGCGCACTACAAACTTAAGTCATGAAAGTGCTCGCCTACATATTTGCCACCCTCACTTCTACTACAATGTTTAGCTAAATCACTTAGCACTGTCCTCCATCTTCCCTTTTGGACCCTTAAAGCTCACCCAAACCACTTCTCGGTCATGTGAATATTCATCTTTAAATATTTCTGTGCCTATTAGTTTTGTGTTAATGTAGTTTGTTAATGAAATGACAATGTAACTTTTTAAAAATAATTACCAGCATCAAATATGCATTTTTACAAAATGTGTTAAATTTCAACTTTTTACAACTATAAATAATTAAATACATAGCAATGGCAGGCCACTGAACATTATTCTTCATCTGTGGTCCCCAACGAGTTGCGCAGCTCCTGCATCTCGCCCACCAACTGAAGGACCCTGACACTCAGTTGTGCCACTCTGGCACGTGTGGTCCCTGTTAAAAAACGTAAATTAAAATATTGGTATAACCTTGTTGGGGGTCATACTGTAGTGCCCCCCCCCCCCGTAACACCTAAATCTGGACTTCATAAGCCAGAGGGCCCTCGCCACCACGGTCCGGGTTTTGCATAGTGCCCGATTAGAGAACCCCTGGCCCGCATTCTGCAGGCAAAGAACAGGCATCAGGAGCAAGGGCGAGTGGCACATCTTGCAGTTCCTGCAACCAAATATAAAATAATTACACAAAGCAAAGGTAACCGACTAAAACAATAACTCCTACAACACATTAAGATTCAAGTTCAACAATTCAAATATAATTCACAAAGGACATAAGTCTTCCAAAATATAGCAATTATGTGGATGTGTGGAAAAATACATTTTTACATGCTAAAGACTAATTTAGGTCAGCATTAAAATGCTTCTATAAGGCATACATGAAATGTATTGATTCAGGTATGCATTGCTATACAATTTATGGCCTCGGCCATGCTGATACATGCAATGCCTTGGTGCTAAAGGCGCGCAGACTCCTCCACATAGCCGCAAAACATGTTCAAAAATAGCAATCCGAGCCCTCAGAGGTGTCGGAAGTGGTTTTACAATTATACGAATTTATAGGGTGGTGAGCCGTCGGCAAACAGCTCTCTGAATGTGACGTAAACCATCCCAGCAACGGAAGTTTTCTGAAGGAACGAAAATTTTCCAATTTTGTTTGGAAATGTTCCGAATTGCTTTCGCTAATCGAAAGCGCATATACGCATTCTCCCGAACGTTCGTGCGAGTCGAAAATGGCCAAAAAAAAGGAAAAAATGACAAACACCCAACAAAACTTTCGATTGCAAATACGAACATAATGACATTTGGGATTTTGAATCGAGCCTATAGTTACACTCTGTCTTTTTAAGATCCTGTCTGTAAATTGTGACTCAGATGCTGACTGCTGCAACTATGGTGAAGTGGGGTGCTTATGATGCCAATTACTGTGTATTATCCTATAAACATGTATGGTATGTAAGTGCTGTACTTTGATTTTATTTTCTGTTGTTTGTGATTTTTTAATTCAGACAGAAAAAATAATGGCAATTTTTGTAAATCATTTATTAAAAATGATGTGTACCATGGCAGCTGAAGTATAAGTCCCTTTAGATGCGTGTATCAATTTAAGTTACTAGGCCACAGTCTCAGTAAATTAACAGTAATGTGCAAATGTGCAAATGTGGACCTCATGGTCCAATTTTATTAACCATTATCCAATTCTTATATAAAACCATACCATGTTTCTAATGTAATACCAATGAAGAACTGTTACAAACCATTACCTCAAAGAAGAGAAGAACATTGTCCCAAATATAGTTATTATTGCTACTGTACAGTATGTCCAGCCTACGCAAAGTGAAATTGGCACCAGGAATCTAAATGTGGTACAAACAGTACCATGGACAGACACCTTGAAATTATAAGTCGTCTCCAATCCTGTAGTATATCTATAATAAGGGTGAGTCCTGTCTCAGTTTAGTTCCATACTCCATCCTCAATGTGCTTCCCAGCTGGCCAACATGTAAACTCCATGTCTAACTCTATAGCATTGCATGTCATGGAAGGGGTTGGTCAGGGTGACTCCTAAAGCAATTGTACTGAAGCTTTAGTATTGCAGAGTAAGGGTCCCCAACCATCCTACAGGCCCAGTCCATGACAGCTGGTCAAGTTTTATGGATCTGCACATGAATGTACAGATGAAGTAATTAGTGCACGAGAAGAGCTATAGATGCCTATGTGGATCCACAAAACATCACCTTTTGTTGGGCCATGAGGACAGGATTGGGGAACACTGTTGTAATGTAGCCTGGGTGGGTGTGGCCAATATTCTTATACCATTTCAGGGGCAGGTGGGGCTGGGTACACAGGGACACTTGGTAGGCAGGAGTTTGCAGTATGGGGGGATTCTAATTTGGATTGCCCGCAATAGTGCTCAATAAGCCCAGAGATTGGACTGCCATTACTCATTCTCTAATTGCTCCCTTAGCAGGGCTGCTGGCTTAATCTTATAGGTTGCTCGCAGTCATGTGATGTGTGGAATACAGAAGACGTAAGTGTTATCATCATGGTCTCCTGGCATACTGGCATACCATGTGCAGATACTTAGAGGGACATCCCGAATCGGGAGAGTTGAGTGTATTTGGGGCACAGTCTCCAAATGAGGGGGGCTGTGTGCTGGGGGCTACACCCAACCCAGCCAGCCCCAAAGCAGCATGGCCCACTGAGGATTCTGACATACTCATTATAGCCAGTCTGCCATTGAAGACAGGGATTCAAAGTAGATATTTTTTTACTAGAAATAAGTGAGATATACTTTTCCTACGATGCCCTATCAGAACTCTGTACCACATTTCCTTTGATACTCGATCTTGTATTCTTGGATTTTACTATCTTTGCATCACTATTTAATGATTTTGTTTTTGACACGAATATTTGATGTTGGCAGCAGTTTTGTAATGCCTGAGTCTAAGAATGCCTGAGGAAGCAGCTAATAGTTTCCCCTTTACAAACAGCTGTTGCCCTACATGAGTATATGGGGAGCATTTAAGATGGTTTGGATCTGCAGAGGCTTTGTGCTCGAGCCAAGTGTTTGATGAATAAAAATGAGTGTGCCACACAAATGTATACACTCTAATTTACATTGATGGTGGGTATGTGTGATTTGAAATGCAGTCCAAGTATCTTTGATGTAAGAGAAAAACATTTTTTGTGGGTAAACTTTAATTTAATTTAACGTTGTCATATTATTTAAAACACTTTATTTTTACCTATTTTGTTTTTTTTAAATCTTGGATTGATTTTGCTATTGTCTGTCTCTTACTGGGCTAGACATTCTAACTTTTTGCAACACCTTTTCCTTTTCTCTCCATATGCATTATATCTTCCATATGTTTAGTTATGTGTTAAATTATTATGTTAAATGTATATTTATCCCTATCTTTGTACACAGTAGTTAGATATGTATAAAGGGTTTTGCATACACATTATCAATTTGGCAAGCTCTGGCAAGCTAAGCCCCGACTCCTCAATATTATCCAGCCCCTACTCTGACACCGACTCCAACTCCTTCTAAATAGCCAATAATTAGTAATACATTTCCTGTAGTAAAATCGCGGGGCTTTTTCTCACCATTATATAAGCAATAGCGCGACTTATAAAGAGCATAAAGCTTATTTATTGTAATACAATTGCTGAACAAATAACCTAAAGTAAGGTTGATCAACTATTTGACAAGCGCAGGCCATATAAGAGTCTCCTGGGCAGGAAAGGGTGTCTACCAATACACATGTGGTATCGCTGTAATCGGGAGAAATTGGGATTTCACACGCAATGAGATTTTATAGACAAACTTACATTTTTTATTACAAAAAAACACTACAAATTGTAAAAAATAGATTTTTTTTATAGATTTCTTTTGCACGAAATTCACCCATCAGTATTGTGAATATACTAAAAAAAAGGCCAAACAAGCCCAGACTCTGCTGAAAAAAAAAAATATAATTCTCCTTGGAAATCCCTTCAAAACTCACGGTTGAACATGTGTAGGGCAAAATAGTGAAAAATGGTCTGGCAACAGACAGAGACAAAATCTCCAGGTAGGCTGGCACTTAAAGGGTTAAATTTCCTCTCCAGGCAATAATATAAAAAGTCTATACTCACCTTTTCCCCCATAGCTCCTCAGTGCAGTGCAGGCATCTTCATGCTAACCAACAAAAAACATGAAACATTTCATTGAATAGATGCAGAAAAAGCATTCAACAAGGTGAGCTGGCACTTTCTGAAATGTAGCCTGAAACAGCTGATCTTCCAAGTCATGGTGTTATACCACTTCCCTTCAGCTAGGATTAGGGCCAATGGCATTCTATCCAATAGGCTTAATATTTAAAACGGGATCTGACAGACATGTCCTCTGTTGTCCCTACTCTACGTTATAGTTATGGCGCACCTAGCCAATGCTGTTAGATTAAATCCTAACATAAGAGCGATACCCTTCCAGGGCCAGAAGTACAAACTATCACTTTATGTGGACGACCTCCTGCTGCATGTTACTCACTAGTAACATCATTTCCCTCAATAATTAAAGAGTTTGGCGACTTAGCCACTTCAAAGTAAACATATCTCTGCCAACAGGAATCCTACAACAATTACAGACTAATGTTTCCTTTTACTGGCAATCAAACCAGATCACGTACTTGGGCATTCAGATTCCTACATCACTAAACGACATGTACAGACTAAATTACCTCCCCTGCTTAAGAAGACCAAAATAGACCTGTAACCTTACAGTGGGAGAGTCATATTAACATGCTAATAACGGACTCGCACGCTTTCTGTTCTTCAAGACAGTCCCTATACACCCCCCTCGAGATTTCTTTAAACCACCGAGATCAGCCTTTATTGACTTTATATGGAAGAGCATATGACCTAAGGTGGGAACGGCTCTACTCACAAGGCCCAAGCCTATGGGCGGAGCAGGGATGCCTGACATGAGACTTTATCACGTTGCAGCAATTCTGACCAGAGTGGTTGACTGGTTTCACCAAGCTCAAAATATATTGTGGGTCCATCTGGAGGAAAACATATCTCCCCTGAACCTGAAAGCTTTGCGATGGTTGGTCCCTCTCAACAGGCCAAGGAAAGATGAGCTACCCTACCAGGTGAGTCTGCTACTTGACGTATGGGGCTTTGCTCTTAAACGACTCTTGATCTCGCATAGGTCTGGCCTTTTCACTCCTCTCTGCAGCAATTCAGCTTTCCCCCTGGTAGTAGGGGCTCACAGATATCAAAGCTGAGAGGCCGCTAGGGAAGACCACCTGAAGCACATACCAATCGATGCCAGGGAACCTTCCTGTGCAGACCACCATCCTGGGCATAGGCACCGTTGGTTGCAGGTCAGGAAGTTACTGGCCTTTCTTGCTTCATTTAAAAGCCTCTCCTTGCTAGCCGCATCCCATAGCCCCTTCGAGGAGATCCTTTGGCAACACTTCTACTCATACTCTCACTCTAATATACCAAATTCTTTGGAACTCGCACGGACAGAGGTTTACTCGAAATTGGGAGGCAGACCTAGGCCAAACCATAGAGGAATCAGAATGGGAAAAAATCTCTCCTACTAACACATAAAATGTCGATCGCTTGTAAGAGCCAAGAGAGCAACTATAAGCTATTGGTTAGGTAGAGGTTCCCTGGCTCTCTGGCTTCGATCAAGAAAGAGTGTTTGAGGCATTTCCTATCTGCTGCATGAGCAGTCATCCCCAGATATTGGAGCACCCAGACTACCCCATATCTTTGGGGATGGATGTAAGAGATAGAATCAATCAGGAGCATGGATGAGCTCATGGAAGATAAATAAGATTGTATACAACAGTATATCATGATATGGGCAAGTTAGAAATTGTTTAAGAAATTCTCTAAATTAACTGACATACTACAAACACAGAGCTCATGGTCCCCGACAGGCCCCCATCCCCTTCCCCTTTTCCTATATCTTCTCTCTACACTACCCTCTTCCTACAGCATTTTGACAGAGAGATGCTTCCTGGTTCCTCCTTCAACAGACCTTTTTTAACAAAATTTCTTTACTACATGACATTGTGAGATTTGGGACTACAACAACCTTTTCAGCACTCTTTTGCATGTAAACCATAAATGATCAAGTCAAGCTGTTGGTAGCTGTCCTAACATTCAATTTCCTTTTGTGAGACAATGAGAGTCCAATATGGTCTGTATCCTTTTTATTTCTATTTTCAAAAGTTTTTGTACGTTATATGCAAAAATTTAAATATAATTATAAAAAAATAAATAAAAATAAAATAAATAAATCAGAATCAGATGGATAAGCTGATGCCAAAGTGGGTCAACCATCTGAAAAACTTGGATAACCAGCAAATGTTAATGATCACTTTTGCGGTGTCATCATACAATATACACTATTCTAATCTACACTACACTAATCTATTCTGTTGCCCTGTTTATCAGCAGATTTTAAAGTAACCAACATCCTACTTGTTTAAGCCTCCTAATAAAGACTGGTTCTGACTGACTCTTCTACAGCCATGTATATAACGGCTTGGGCTGAATATCCGCTCTTGTGTATGACTTTGTCTGGCTGATTCCCTGATCATGTGTATGACCCAGTTTCGCTCCAGAACGACTGACTTCCCACATCTGTAAATGTATAATTTGAGATGTTCTACAAGCTGCTACTTCTGCTCTTTCAGATGTTACCCTTTTGGTTACATGACCTTCCATTCTCCTGCAGTTTAAACTCAGCCTTGCCAACAGAGGCCCAATTGGAGAAAACTCATTTTGCCTCACATATCAAAGGGCACCTAAATAAAGGAGAAAAGATAGCAAGCAATCCATATTTAAGTTAGAATCCACAATAGTAAACTGAGGTCTCTATGGAGACACCAATGGCAAACATAACAACTGCGCTGAATTGCATTCACCAAGGTCTGGAGTTCATGTTGATGCACTGGAACTCCATTTTAGGTAACCCATATTATTGGATTTCATAATGATCGAGAGATGGCCATTGCTGAGATCAGCATGCCAAGGTTATTCCCCTAAAGATAGGGAAGATGGAAGAGAAGAAATATTATGAGCTGAGAGCAAAAAAGCAAAAAGATACAGAAGAAATAAATTGTGAGGATAAGAACAGATAACGCCTCCAACTAATTAGACTGGAGGGTCCCTTTAAAGGGCAATGGGGGGTATCTGATTAAGGCATGGCCGCTTCACATACCTGCACTGGGAGACCGCAAACAGTGCCAGTACTCCTGGAATCAGTTTTGGTCTTCTGAATGCTGTGTCATGTGACCTCCTGGCTACCAGTGAGGCTCATGGAGTGAGATTACAGTGATGGTCAGCCACGGGGCCACCAAGCCTCACTGGGCCAGCAGTGATCATATAGGTCACAAACCAGCATGGAATGTAAGCAATCAGGTATGGTCCCCAGCAGAGGTATATGGAGCATGGTATCCCCTAATCAGATGCCCACCCGCTGCCCTGTAAAGTGACCCTCCAGTCTTATTTGACTGGAGGGTCACACTAAGGATGAGCATGGCAGGTATGTTCAACCTTTTACTTTATGCTTCAGGATGGCAACATGTCTAATCTTACATTGTTCTGCCACTCTACTGCCTGTCTACAACATAATTAGTAACATAGTAACATAGTATGTAAGGCTTAATAAAGACTTTAGTCCATCCAGTTCAGCCTGTTTATGTCCTTCCAGTGGTCTAGTAGCCATAGCTGGAAATGTTATTACATTCCAGGAAGGCATCAAGGCCACTTTTGAATGTTTTTACTGTATCCATCATTACTACCTCCTCTGGCAGCAAGTTCCATAGTCTCACTGCTCTAAACCTAAACCTAACTTTGACAATCTTTCAGGGTACTCTAGCCCCCGCACTCCTTTTATTAACTTTGTTGCCCTTCTTTGAACGCGCTCCAGTTCTGATATGTCCTTTTTAAGCACAGGTGCCCAGAACTGTACACAGTGCTCCATATGGGGTCTGACCAGTGACTTGTACAGGGGTAAAATGATGCTCTGGTCATGAGCACCTATGCCCCTCCTGATGCACCCCATGATCCTATTTGCTTTGGCAGCAGCTACCTGGCATTGATTACTACAGTTGAGCTTATTGTTAACTAAAACCCCTAGGTCCTTTTCCATTGTTGTTTTACCAAGTGTTTCTATTTAGTGTGTAATCATGACACCGATTTCTCCTTCCCATGTGCATAACCTTACATTTATCTGTGTTAAACTTCATTTGCCATTTAACTGCCCATGCTTCCAATTTATCTAAATCTGTTTGTAGCTGCCTGCTGTCCTCTTTTGTTTTAATTACTTTACACAGCTTAGTATCATCTGCAAAGATTAAGACTTTACTGTTTAATCCATACCCAATGTCATTTATATATATATATATATTGAAGAGAATTGGTCCCAGAACTGACCCTTGTGGTACTCCACTAGTAACAGTGACCCAATCTGAGTATGTACCATTGATAACCACCCTCTGCTTCCGATCATTAAGCCAATTTCCCACCCATCTGCACACGTTTTTCCCCAGTCCAAGCATTCTCATCTTTTGTACCAGCCTTTTATGTGGCACAGTATCAAAAGTCAAGATATATGATATCCAATGACTCCCCCTGATCCAATCTTGAACTTACCTCCTCAATCCTCATAAAAGCTGATTAGGTTTGTCTGTTAGGAGTGATTCCTCATAAATCCATGTTGATATGGAGTAATAAGGTGCTCCAGGATAGTATCCCTTAAGAAACCTTCAAACAGCTTGCCCACCACAGATGTTAAGCTTACTGGTCTGTAGTTCCCAGGTTCCCCCCTAGATCCCTTTTTGAATATTAGCACCACATATGCCAAGCGCCAATCCCTCGGAACAGACCCTGTAGTTATTGAGTCCACAAATATTAGAAATAACAGCTTGTCTATTACTGTACATAACTCCCTTAAAACACGAGGATGTATGTAATCTGGTCCCGGTGATTTATCAATTTTTATCTGCTTGAGGCGGTGCTGGACTTCTTCCTTGGCTAGACCAGTGACATTTAATGGAGGGTTTCGGTTATTCCCCTGCATTTCACTCGGCATGTCACATTATTTTGTGAATATAGAAGCAAAGAAGTTGTTTAGTAAATTAGCTTTCTCCTCATTTCCCTCTATAGGTGTCCCCTCCTTGCTTTTCAGGGGGCCCACACCCTCAGGTTTGTACCTTTTATGGTTTATGTAGCTAAATAATAATTTGGGGTTAGTTTTACTTTCTTTCGCGACCAGTCTTTCTGTCTCCAGCTTAGCTGCCCTTATCTGTTGTTTACATTGTTTATTTTCTTCTTTATAGTTTTTTAGCACTTCCGCTGTCCCTTCCTGCTTTAAATGTTTAAATGCCCTTTTTTTGTTGTTTATTGCTAGAGATGAGCGAACTTTTCTGGGAAAAATCGTTTCGGTCCGAATTCAGAGGCGTCGCTATTAGATTCGCTGACGCAGAGTGGCACAATTACAGAGCCTTGAGGTGGCATCAGCATAATGAGCCCATATATTGCCTGAAAGACACACAGTGGAGTTGGCAGCAGCATAGGGAGCCCATATATTGCCTAAAAAACACACCCTGAATTTGGCAGCAGCATAGGGAGCCCATATATTGCCTGAAAAACACATTGTAGTTGGCAGCAGCATAGGGAGCTCATATATTGCCTGAAAGACACACCCAGGAGCTGGTGGCAGCAGCAGCAGCAGCATTAGGAGCCCATATATTGCCTGAAAACACATTAGAGTTGGCAGCAGCATTAGGAGCCCATATATTGCCTGAAAGACACACATTGGAGTTGGCAGCAGCATAGGGAGCTCATATATTGCCTGAAAGACACACATTGGAGTTGGCAGCAGCATTAGGAGCCCATATATTGCCTGTAAAACACATTGGAGTTGGCAGCAGCATTAGGAGCATATATTGCCTGAAAGACACACCCAGGAGTTGGCAGCAGCAACAGCATTAGGAGTCCATATATTGCCTGAAAAACACACTCTGGACTTGGCAGCAGCATAGGGAGCACATATATTGCATGAAAAACACACCCAGGAGTTGGCAGCAGCATAGGGAGCTCACATATTGCCTGAAAAACACATTGGAGTTGGCAGCAGCATTAGGAGCCCATATATTGCCTGAAAGACACACCCAGGAGTTGGCAGCAGCAGCAGCATTAGGAGCCCATATATTGCCTGAAAAACACATTGGAGTTGGCAGCAGCATAGGGAGCCCATATATTGGCTGAAAAACACTTTTTTAATCCAAAAAACAGACTTTTTTTATACAAAAGGCAAAAGGTTAGGAGGCACGTACTCTTAAAAGATAAGTGCTAGCACTGACAATGGCCCCCAGTGAAAGGCAATGGGTGCTTTTAACTTGTAAACCAGACTTGTTTTATACAAAAGGCAAAAGGTTAGTCGGCAGGTACTCTTAAAAGATAAGTGATAGCACTGACAATGGCCCCCGGTGAAAGGCAATGGGTGCTTTAAACTTGTAAACCAGACTTGTTTTATACAAAAGGCAAAAGGTTAGTAGGCAGGTACTCTTAAAAGATAAGTGCTAGTATTTGGGATTACCCCTTCTCACATACAGAGGTGGCCTCCTTTGATTGTGGAAAAGTGACTTTGCTTATAAAATGCAAGCAGTTATTAGACAGGTAGTCTTGAAATATTTATGCTAGTGTTTGGGATGCCCCCTCCTCACATACAGAGCAGGCCTCCCTTGATTGTGAAAAAGTGACGTTAATTATAAAATGCAAGCAGTTATTACACAGGTAGTCTTGAAATATTAATCTATCAATCTATCTATCTATCTATGTATCCCTCGTTCTCTCCCTGCCTGATCTGCTCTGGCCACAATACAGTGTCAGAATGATCTTCCGCAACATGGTCGCCGTTTATATGGGGCTGTGACATCATCGGTAAGCCTGTCTGCTGATAGGTAGCATGTGACACCTACCCAGCATTCCTTGCCCCATGGGACATGTCCTGACATGTGGATCCACCATTTTAGATGGACTGTATAGCAGTAAATGGAGTTTTAAGGAAGCGATTCGAGCAATCGAATCGCAGCGATATTTGGAATCATAATGAATTGAATATTTCATGAAATTCGTAACAAATTCGGGTTCCTCAGAATCGATTCGCTCATCTCTATTTATTGCCCCCTTAACCTTTTTGTTTAGCCACATCGGTTTAAATGTGTGTCTAATAGTTTTATTCCTGTAAGATATATATCTGTCACAATGAAAATGAAGGATTCCTTTGAAAGTATCCCATTTAGTGTCCATGCTTTAGTTTTTAAGGACATTTTCTCAGTTAATGCCGTTTAGGGCATCTCTAAGTTGGTCAAACTTTGCCTTTTTGAAGTCCCGCGTTTTTGTGGCTCCTTGATAAGGCACCCTAGTGACTGCTAAGTGGAAATTAACGATATAATGATCACTGCTTCCAAGGTGTCCCCCAACCTGTACTTTTATTACTTTGTCTGGTACATTGGTTAGTATTAGGTCCAATATGACTTTCCCCCTTGTTGGAGCTTGTACTTGTTGGGAAAGGTAGCCATCTTTTGTTTTAGATAAAAAACTATTACTTTTATGCGAACCACATGTTTCAGCGTCCCAGTCTATATCTGGGTAGTTAAAGTCCCCCATAACCATTACCTCATTTAGTTTAGCGGCTATATCTATTTGCCTTAGCATCATATTTTCTGTGGATTCGGATATATCTGGAGGTTTGTAGCAAACCCCCATCAGTATTTTATTTTTGTTTCTCCCTCCATGTATTTCTACCCATACAGACTCCACATGGTCATTCCCCTCGCATATATTCTCCCGCAGAGCGGGTTGTAGAGAGGATTTTACAATTAAGCAGACTCCACCCCCTTTGCGTTTGTTACGGTCCCTCCTAAACACACAGTAGCCCTGTAGATTTACTGCCCAGTCATAGCTTTCATCCAGCCAGGTCTCTGTTACCCCCACTATGTCATATTGCTCTTCTGTTATTATCAGTTCTAGTTCATCCATTTTATTAGTCAAGCTTCTTGCATTTGTAAGCATGCATTTCAAATGCTTATGATATTTTTGATAATTTTGTATATTGCCCTTATTCCTCCTAGATGTGCTAACCCCTCCCCCCTCTCCACCCCCAGTTTCATGCCTACACCCACTGTCACTTTCTTTCCTACCTTCCCCTTTGTAACTGCTTTTACCCTCCCCCCACCAGTGCTTAGTTTAAACACTCCTCTAACCTTTTAGCCATCCTCTCCCCCAGAACAGATACACCCTCCCCATTGAGGTGCAACCCATCCCTGCCAAAGAATCTGTAGCCCACTGTGAACTCGGCCCAGTTCTCTAAGAACCCAAACCTCTCCTTTTTACTCCAATTTTAGAGCCACCTGTTTACCCCTCTAATATCCCGCTGCCTCACTGGTGTGGCTCTTGGTACTGGAAGTATTTCTGAGAATACTACAGTTGAGGTCCTTGCCTTAAGCTTACGGCCTAAGTCCCTGAAATCAATTTTAAGGACCTTCCACCTACTTCTTCCTATGTCATTTGTGCCAATATGCACCATGACCGCTGGGTTCCCGCCAGCCCCTCCCAATGCTTTTTCTTTTTCTTTTGTTTAAATTTGTGGCAGCATTAACACATTGATTTACAAAAATAAACCAACTACAGTTTGTTATATTTTATGCATTGGCATAATTAAAGCAGTTAGGTTATTTAAGGTGAAAGTCCAAGCTCAGGGTAACACTCCCACCCCCACCCTGCACCTGGTGCTGAGGCAGGATGGCAGCTACAAACAAAATAACCCCTTACCTCATCAGCGGTCCAGTATCGTTCTCCCCACGCTCCGATTCCTTGGCACCGCCATCTTGGGGAGAAAGCACAGAGATTTCACTCGCATGGGAAGATGGGATCACACACATAGCGGGGGTTGCCACTTTGTGTCAGGAGGGCGGCGCTGGACCACGGGTGAAATAAGGGGTTTTCTTCTATGTAATTCACCAAACCTGCCTTAGTGCCAGGGGAGGCTGGGGGGGCAAGGGATTTCCCCCGAGACTGGGCTTCCACTTTAAACTGCTAATAAAGAGGCCAGTATATTGAGCCCTGGTTTAGTTTAGGCAGCATACTGACCCTTATGTATCCAACATTTTTATTATGCATTTGAGACATTGAAAGAGAATTTCATAACTACATTGCACTTCCACTACCCTCAGCGTAGATTCTGGTTCTGCTCATTTAGATGAATCTCCTTTTACATCAATGGGAAGATAAGTTTGGGGAATGCTAATAGAGTCCATGTTATGACTTACCATGAATTATTCACATGACAGGAAATAAATAACCATAATGTTTGCAGACATAAAACAGAAATGACAACATGACAAGTATGAGGAAACTCACGGCAGAGAGGAAAGCATCAAACCAAACCCCAGTGTCGGAAAATGCTTTGAAATGAGATAATTAATAGCAATAGTACATTACTGAAACGGCATATGGTAAAATACATATAAAAGCAAAAGTTATCATTTCTTAGACTTGCCATGTAAGCTTTAACTAATACCTCCAACATGACATAGGAAACCCCTGTCATGCTAAATTGGACCTTCAGCATCATTTAATGAAAAGCCCAAACCTTTAAAAAACTATTCTTCAGCATCTAAAATTAATATATTTTACGTTTTTAGTCACTTACTAATTTACTACGCCAACTTGCCTCAGAAGCATCACATACTTAGGAGAGGAGAGAGGGGCAAAAGTACAGGGGGGCGGGCTATAGCTGTGCTTTGCACAGACAGAGCAGATCTGGGGTCAGGAATAGGTCAGCAATCCCAGAATGCAGAGCAGCACAGTTAGAAGACACTTCCTGTTTGCAGGCAGCCTGAGACGTCATGGACCACCATCTTGGATGTTTAAAGGCTCATAAAATGCAGTAGATGAAGGTAGGATGACTTTTAATGTGGGCAATCTGTATGTAAAGGGTGGGGAAATATATAAGATAGGCTCTTTTTCAGGATGAATGTCTGGTTTAATTCCTTTTCTGGTTTCAGAGCAAATACCTACATGAGCCAATAATGAAAAGAATCAAATAAGTTGACAACCTTTTCTTTAGTTTCAAGTACATTTCAATAACATTTTCCCATAGCTAACCAATTTCTTAACTAAATAATAGTGCTCCTAAGCACAAAACTTTTTGTCCATGCAAATACAAAGGACTAATAAACTATAGACTATAAACTCGCAAATCCGGGGCTCTCTCTCTCTCACAACATATGGTCTGAACTTTGAAGCACCTATTTTGTAATGCTCCCTTTACAGTATGTTTTATCTTGTCTGTAATCATACCATGTACAGCACTATGTAAAAATATGGTGCTATATAAATAGATAATAATTAGAGATGAGCCAACTTTTGAAAAATTTGATTCGGCTGATTCGCCGAATTTTCCGACAAAATTCGCTTCGGTCCGAATTTATTCGCGACGAATCGCTATTAAAAATGGCTATTTCTGAGCCTCCTAGAGCCTCAATAGGGTTGTAAACCATTCTGCCTTGCTGTAACATGCATAGGATGCGTGCTGGGTTACTGAAATAATTCTGTAAATAATTAGGACATGCAGATCAGAGGCATCGCTATTAGAATCGCAGAGCGGCACAATTACAGAGAGTTGAGGTGGCATCACTATGAGGGGCCCCTATATTGCCTGAAAAACACACCCTGGAGCTGGCAGCGGCAGGAGCTCAAACATTGGATTTGGCTCAAAGAGTCATTGGAGTTGGCAGCAGGAGCAGCAGGAGCCCAAAAATTGGTTGAATGACACCCTGGAGTTGCAAGCAGCAGCAGCAGGAGCCCAAACATAGCTTGAAAGACACACTGGAGTTGGCAGCAGGAGCTCAAAAATTGGATGAATCACACCCTGGAGTTGCAAGCAGCAGC
Organism: Gastrophryne carolinensis; assembly: GCA_027917425.1. Taxonomy (NCBI): domain Eukaryota; kingdom Metazoa; phylum Chordata; class Amphibia; order Anura; family Microhylidae; genus Gastrophryne; species Gastrophryne carolinensis. The sequence continues at coordinate 77,390,279 of CM051236.1, forward strand.
AGCAGCAGCAGCCCAAACATAGCTTGAAAGACACACTGGAGTTGGCAGCAGGAGACAAAAATTGGATGAATCACACCCTGGAGTTGCAAGCAGCAGCAGCAGCAGCCCAAACATAGCTTGAAAGAGACACTGGAGTTGGCAGCAGGAGCCCAAAAATTGGATGAATCACACCCTGGAGTTGCAAGCAGCAGCAGCAGCCCAAACATAGCTTGAAAGAGACACTGGAGTTGGCAGCAGGAGCCCAAAAATTGGATGAATCACACCCTGGAGTTGCAAGCAGCAGCAGCAGCAGCTGCAGGAGCCCAAACATAGCTTGAAAGACACACTGGAGTTGGCAGCAGGAGCCCAAAAATTGGATGAATCACACCCTGGAGTTGCAAGCAGCAGCAGCAGCAGCAGCGGCTGCAGGAGCCCAAACATAGCTTGAAAGACACACTGGAGTTGGCAGCAGGAGCCCAGAAATTGGATGAATCACACCCTGGAGTTGCAAGCAGCAGCAGCCCAAACATAGCTTGAAAGAGACACTGGAGTTGGCAGCAGGAGCCCAAAAATTGGATGAATCACACCCTGGAGTTGCAAGCAGCAGCAGCAGCAGCCCAAACATAGCTTGAAAGAGACACTGGAGTTGGCAGCAGGAGCCCAAAAATTGGATGAATCACACCCTGCAGTTGCAAGCAGCAGAAGCCCAAACATAGCTTGAAAGAGACACTGGAGTTGGCAGCAGGAGCCCAAAAATTGGATGAATCACACCCTGGAGTGGCAAGCAGCAGCAGCAGCTGCAGGAGCCCAAACATAGCTTGAAAGAGACACTGCAGTTGGCTGCTGGAGCCCAAAAATTGGATGAATCACACCCTGTGGAGAAAAAGTAGCTTAGTTAGTAATATCTACATAAAATTATGAATAAACAAATGCAAAAGTATTGCCAAAGTGAAGTTTTGTTTGAGGGTGTGTTTCCACCTTTTAATTAAATCAGAAACAACAAGGTATCATTGCCTCTGACTAATTAGCCCTCAAAAATTCTGGGAATTTTTAATCTGGATGTCTGATCCGTCTTATCCGAAGAATATTAATAAAAAGTAAGAGTAACGTAAAGGATTTTTTATCAATACTTACTTGTGGTCCGATGCGGAGGAATGTCTGTAACTGGAGAGCAGCGCCTTAAATCTGTTTTGCACGATCCATATTTCTTTAGTGTTGGTCTGGCCCCGTCATCAATCTACTGGAATACATCAGGCATTGTTGGGAGGAAAGCTTGGCTGATCCATGCGCCATTCATTTCCACGCAGGGCAGTCTCTCGAAAAAAAATGGATGTATAAACCAGGGTCTTTTTCATATAAAAACAAATGGTTATTCTTGCTTTTCAACCATATGTTCCACAGCTTTACCAGTCATTGTGTCAACCAATGAAGCAACTTTGTCTGGAAGTGCTGCAAAAGCAGTCCACTGCATCACAAGTGGCATCTGACACCCCCAGTCAACTGTCTGTTGTCTGTTGTTATACTTTGGGTTCAGCTCCACTATCCATTGATGAAGATCTGATAATCATAAAATTCAGCAGCTACTGCCCAGCCAAGAAGTGGAGGAGACACTCGCCTCTTCTTCCACTAGCCGGGCAATTAGTGATGAGGAGAGTGTCGTGGGAGGAGGTGTTGCAAGCGGAGGTAGTGGAAGAGGGGCCCTGGAGTCTGCGGCGGTGGCGGCAGCAGCAGCAGCAGCAGCAGCAGCAGTGAATTATTGCGGATTGTTGGTAGGAAAAATCAGCTACTCAGCGATGTGGCAGTTTTTCATGCAGCATCCACAATCCTGTGGAGAAAAAGTAGGTTAGTTAGTATATATACATAAAATTATGAATAAACAAATGCAATAGTATTGCCAAAGTGAAGTTTTGTTTGAGGGTGTGTTTCCACCTTGTAATTAAATCAGAAACAACTAGGTATCATTGCCTCTGAATAATTAGCTCTCAAAAATTCTTGGAATTTTTAATCTTGATGTCTGAGGGATTTCTCCTCTCAGACAGCGTCACCATAAGTCCAGCCTGCTGCATTACCCAGTGGTGGACCTTTCAGAGAACTGATGGCTTGTGCCGAGCCGAGGTGGAGAGTCCCATGGTATCATTGCTTTGCGAAGATGGCAGTACCTGCCCTGTAAAATGTTGTTGAACAGAAGGTGGGCCAGTCCTTTAGCCTGTCAGTGTGTACCAAAGTGCACAGTGTTGTCTACGTCTGGAGCTGTAACTATGGACTCATGGTGGACAATATATATCCTTTTAGGCCCCCTTGGTGATTGTGGTTTCACGCTGTTCTTCACATGGTTTTCCTTGACCAACAGAGTCACACATGGGAGGAACTACTAAAAATGAGAACTCAATCCATGAAATCATTGCTTAACCCTTTAAGTGCCAGCCCACCTGGAGATTTTGTCACGCTCTGTTGCCAGAGCATTTTTCACAATTTTGCGCTCCCCATGTTCAACTGTAATTTTTGAAGGGATTTTCTGGGACTTCCCATAAAAATTACATATTGTTTTTTTCAGCAGAATCTGGGCTTTAACATCATATCTCTTGTTTATCAATTTTGTAGTTTTATCATAATTATTTTGGGCAAAATATGTGAAAGAAAATAAAAAATACACACGTTTTTACATTTTGCAGTGTTTTTTTTTAATCGAAAATAAAGGTTTTTCAATAAAAACATATTGAGAGTAAAAGCCCCATTTCTCCCGGTTGCAACGGTACCACACATGTATTAGTAGACACCCTTTCCTGCCCAGGAGACCCCAGAAACTGCAAAGAGCGCTAGAGGAGATTTTCAGATAAAATACAAATACTTTGCGCTCCTCGCAGTTTTTCAAAAAATACAACCCTTTACATTTGAAATACCCCCCACAAACTATATATTTTTGGAAAGTGCACAATTCAAGGTTTCTAAGCATACTAGGCTTGTTGGCGTGGGTCCATTGGTTTGAACTCTATTGATTGGCAGAATCTCTGGTTCCAAAGGATTTCCCTAAAAAAAAAAGCAAAAAGCAGATTCAAAACCATATTTTCCTATAAAAACAATAAGCAAGCAAGAAGTAACACAGTAAATCTGAGAGCACAACATCTGCTGAACAAAATAATACCCCACATGCATAGGTACGTTGAAGTGTAGAGTTGCCAAACACCCCAAAGTCAAGCATGCGTTTGAGGGTCATTTTACTTGAAAAAATCAGCGGCGCACACAAAGTGTGCACCTTGCAGTTTCTCCAAATTTACAACCCTTTACATTTGAAATACCCCCCACAAACTATATATTTTTGGAAAGTACATACCTCAAGGTTTCTAAGCCTACTGGGCTTGTTGACGTCGGTTACTTCGTTCCGCCTCTATTGATTGGCAGAATCTCTGGTTCCAAAGGATTTCGCTAAAAAAAAAAGCAAAAAGCAGATTCAAAACCATATTTTCCTATAAAAACAATAAGCAAGCAAGAAGTAACGCAGTAAATCTGAAAGCACAACATCTGCTGAACAAAATAATACCCCACATGCATAGGTACGTTGAAGTGTAGAGTTGCCAAACACCCCAAAGTCAAGCATGCGTTTGAGGGTAATTTTACTTGAAAAAATCAGCGGCGCACACAAAGTGCGCACCTTGCAGTTTCTCCAAATTTACAACCCTTTACATTTGAAATACCCCCCTCAAACTATATATTTTTGGAAAGTACATACCTCAAGGTTTCTAAGCCTACTGGGCTTGTTGACGTCGGTTACTTTGTTCCGCCTCTATTGATTGGCAGAATCTCTGGTTCCAAAGGATTTCGCTAAAAAAATAAGCAAAAAGCAGATTGAAAAACATTTTTTCCTATAAAAACAATAAGCAAGCAAGAAGTAACGCAGTAAATCTGAAAGCACAACGGCTGCTGAACAAAACAATACCCCACATGCATAGGTACTTTGAAGTGTAGAGTTGCCAAACACCCCAAAGTCAAGCATGCGTTTGAGGGTAATTTTACTTGAAAAAATCAGCGGCACACACAAAGTGCGCACCTTGCAGTTTCTCCAAATTTACAACCCTTTACATTTGAAATACCCCCCACAAACTATATATTTTTGGAAAGTACATACCTCAAGGTTTCTAAGCCTACTGGGCTTGTTGACGTCGGTTACTTCGTTCCGCCTCTATTGATTGGCAGAATCTCTGGTTCCAAAGGATTTCGCTAAAAAAATAAGCAAAAAGCAGATTGAAAAACATTTTTTCCTATAAAAACAATAAGCAAGCAAGAACTAACGCAGCAAATCTGAAAGCACAATGGCTGCTGAACAAAACAATACCCCACATGCATAGGTACTTTGAAGGGTACAGTTACCAATCACCCAAAACTAACACATGCGCTATGGAAAAACAAAACAATTTCTTACCTGTTCTAAGAAGTGCAAGTAGGATACTGTAGCTGTGCCATCAGATTATAGGATACTGTAGCTGTGCCATCAGATTATAGGATACTGTAGCTGTGTCATCAGATTATAGGATACTGTAGCTGTGTCATCAGATTATAAGATCAGTGCAGTGATCAATGACCAATATTAGGAATCAAGAACCTGAAATTGGTCACATTTTATCATCACTTGCCACAAGTAACCAGCTGCTCCTGCTCCACCATTTCCCTTCGGATTAGCAACAGCGAAAAGAAACTAAAAGAAAATAAAATATAATGGCAACACAAAATACCTAAGAAACCTAATCCTAAAAGGGGCCTACCTACCAAAAAAAAAAAATGCATTGCTCAATAATTTAGTTGAGTATGGTATACCTCAAAACAATCTTCGAGGCATAACCCGGGTTGGCTGGGACAGGTCGGGCAATAATACCGCACATCTCTTCTAATGCCACGCTTCCTACAAACCCTACAAGCTCTCTGGGGATACCGCTTTTTACCAATTTCAGGAAGCAACTTTATAAAGTGCTTCCCTACTAATCTGGCCTGGTTGTCATTGCTAGGCAGATCTGGTTCTTCCGCAGTATCCCCAAACAACAAAGCAGGGAGTAACTGCTGCTGGTATTTTATGTACGATAAATTGGAGCCTGGCACTGCTGCCTTGAAGGCAACAAAGCTGTTGTAGGTTGCCATTTGGACCAAATGAATAGCAACTTTAGTGTACCAGGCTCGAGTTTTTCGGGTGGCGTTGTAATAAGTTAATATTTGGTCCGTTTTATCAACGCCACCCATGAATTTATTATAATCGGTTATGCAACGTGGCTTTTGGGAAGGGGCTCGGGGACCACGTTGCCTTACATTCACAACTGACTCATCGTGGAGTGTTGTCAGAAGGAATACATTTTTTTTGCCCATGTATTTCATGGCCAGGACCTCATCGCTTCTTAGAGCATAAGACTCCCCCCTTTTTAATTTTTTTTCAAGTAGTGGCCTGGGCAATCCTTTGCGTTTAGGGTTGATGGTGCCGCAGGCCGGGGTATCCAACGAATAAAGGGCGCGAAATAAGGGGATGCTGGTATAGAAGTTGTCCACATATAAGTGGTAACCTCTACCCAACAATGGAGTCATAAGGTCCCAAACGATCTTTCCACTTATTGACAAATCAAGGGGACAACCAGGGGGGTCCAGATAGGTGTCCTTTCCTTCATAGATTCGAAAATATTTGATGTAGCCGGTCACACTATCGCATAATTGGTAAAATGTAATCCCGTAGCGGGCACGCTTGCTAGGGATATATTGCCGAAAAACAATGCGCCCTTTGAAAAGCAGTAGTGACTCGTCAATTGATAATTTTTGGCCGGGGGTGTACACTACTGCGAAGCGATCTGACAGGCTGTTGAGCAGGGGCCGTAATTTATGCAGCCTGTCGTGACCGGGCTCACCACGGGGAATAGCAGTGGAATTGTCGTTAAAATGCAGAAACCGCAGTAAAATTTGGTAGCGGTTTCTGGACATTACGGCCGGAAATAATGGAGTTGCCAATATGGTTTGGGTATCCCAGTAGGAGGAAATACTAAATTTTTTTAGGATACCCATTGCTAGAGTGCGCCCCCAAAATTTCTTTATCTCACTCAAATTTGTGGGATGCCATGCCTGAGCTCGGGCGTGCCTCTGCTGGGGGTTTTGCGCTAAGACCTGCTCGGCATACAGATTGGTATAGAAGACCATATCCAGTAGGATGGCTTCTGTGAGGAACAATTTGAAAAAGTCAATGACACCAAAATTTGTGGTGTCTACATTGACCCCGGGGACCGAATCAAAAGGGGGAATTTCGGGGGAAATATTATTAGGAGGCCTCCACGCAGACGCTCCTTCACCAGCTGCAGCACTCGATGCCTCATCCTGCACTACACTCGCCTGAAGCGTGGCCTCACTTTGTGCGGTACTATCCCTTCTACGGTGGCTACTACTGGTAGCACTGCGCGGCTGTGTTTCCTCAGTAGAGTATACACTGTCTGACTCGCTATCTGATGGGAAGAACTCAGACCCTGACTCACTAAAATCTTCCGAGTCAGACGCCATCAGGTAAGCCGCAGCTTCCTGTGCAGTGTACCGCTTACCAGCCATACCCCAATGCAAAAAAAAATCTAAAAAAAAGGCTAAAACTAAAGACTAAAACTAAAGGCTAAAACTAAAGGCTAAAACTAAAGGCTAAAACTAAAGGCTAAAACTAAAGACAAATTACAAAAAAATACAATACAATAAAACAAAGCAAAAAAACAGACAAAAAATGAAACAAAAAAATACAATACAATAAAACAAAGCAAAAAAAACAGACAAAAATAGAAATAAAAGTGTATAGTTACAACCCGATGAGAAGTGGTGGAGTCAGGAGCAGCAGGTCACGGGATCCCAGCTAGGCTCCCAAAAGGAGGAAGGGGCTAAGGTCCCAAAAGGAGGAAGGGGCCAAGGTCCCAAAAGGAGGAAGGGGCCAAGGTCCAAAAAGGAGGAAGGGGCCAAGGTCCAAAAAGGAGGAAGGGGCCAAGGTCCAAAAAGGAGGAAGGGGCCAAGGTCCCAAAAGAGCACGGTCCAAACAAAAAGCAGTAGCGATCTTCAAATCTCAGCGAATCACCTAAGGGAAAAAGTTAAGATTAGGGAGTGTGGGTGAACTGAATGCCTGATAATAACTACCTGATCCCCCAATCTAACGACACATGCATGGGCAATAGCCGCACTATGCTATAGCTAGAGCGGTGGTAAGGTAAGTTTTACTGGGGATTCACTCTACTAGCGCACTGGATTGGATGAGCGGCTGCACCTGCGCAGTAGAAGCGGGGTGAGGTGATTTGATCTGGGCATTCGGGGGGGGGGTTCACAGTGACCTCCCCCTGACCCTGCCTCCATTAGGATATTGGGGTGTATAATGGGGTGCACCCCACCCCTTTCTCTTACCGTCTCGTTGGCGGCTGTGACTGGCATCAGGAAGCCCCGGGGCCCCCAGTTCTTCTCCACCATCAGCCGGTCCCGTCCCCGGTGCTGCAGGCGGCCGCCGCCATAAGCCGCATAACAAGCCAGAGCCAGCCCGGCCCCGGCCGCACCCGCCACCATCACCCGAGATGTGCCGCCACCGGGCACCGGCGCCCAGGACCAAAAAAACCAAGGGCCCTCAGCGAGACCCCACCCCTTGTCCCACCTCTGCCCCGTCCCTGTTCTGGGGATGAGTGTGGATGGAGGCATGAGTGTGGATGGAGGCATGAGTGTGGATGGAGGGGTGACAGGGGCA
>CM051236.1:79200474-79382974 GCA_027917425.1 Gastrophryne carolinensis
TAACACGATCATCCACTTCATCACAAGTGACATCTGACACCCCCAGTCAACTGTCGGTTATATCTTATGCTTTGGGTTCAGCTCCGCTATTCAGTGAGGACGATCTGATAATCAGAAAAATCAGCAGCTACTGCCCAGCCAAGAAGTGGAAGAGACACTCGCCGCTTCTTCCACTAGGCGGGCAAGTAGTGATGAGGAGAGTGGCGTGGGAGGTTGTGTTGCAAGCGTTTTGGCTTCTTAAGCAGACACTGTTGAGGAACCTGAGGAGGACATCAGTGAGTTTTGAGGGCACTTTTAAAGGCTTGGAGTGATGGAGAGTGACAGATCTAGTGGTCAGCATGGTGGCAGAAGGGGAAAGTATGGAGGCAAATGTGCTCGGGGTAGACCACTTGCTGCGCGGCAGGCTACCTTCCCAGGAGGTAGTGGAAGAGGGCCCCAGGAGTCGGCGGCGGCAGCAGCAGTGAATTAGTGCGGACTGTTGGTAGGAAAATCAGCTACTCGGAGATGTGGCAGTTTTCATCAAGCATCCGCAGGAGGTTAACATGGCTATATGAAAGATGTGAAGGCAGAAGGCGAAGTGTGGCCAGGGTCCCAATGTTGGACCCACAGCCCTGCGTCAACATTTGTAGCGTCACCATAAAGTGGCCTGGGAGAGTTGGCTCCAAAGTAGTGGTCCAGCCTGCTGCATTAGCCCAGTGGCACGCGGCTCCCTGTTCCAGCCAGCCAAGGCTCCACCACCTCCTGTGTGTCATACCCATCCTCTGTCACTCCAGATGCTCCTCCTCCTCTTAATCCAAGTCAGTCATTCCGCCAGCAATCCATTGGCCAAGCCATGTCCAAGAGACAACAGTATGTGCCCACTCATCCAACATGCAGGAGCTAAATGTGCTCCTGTATAAGTTGCTGGTGCTGCAGTCCCTCCCTTTTGAGTTGGTGGGCCTTTTAGAGAACTGATGGCTTGTGCCGAGCTGAGATAGAGAGTCCCAAGCTGTCATTTCTTTGCGAAGAAGGCAGTACCAGCCCTGTACAATTTTGTTGAACAGAAGGTGGGCCAGTCCTTTAGCCTGTCAGTGTGTACCAAAGTGCACAGCAGTGCCTACGTCTGGAGCTGTAACTACGGTCAGGGACAATACATATCCTTTAAGGCCCACTGGGTGATTGTGGTCCCTGCACAACCACAACAGCAACTTGGACAGGTCCCTCCGCTGTGGCCTCCACGCTCCTAGGCCGTTGTGCCTGTGGCAGTGCACATGCATTTAGCAATGGTGTCACAGAAAAAAGTGCCTAATTGTCAATTACATATTAATTGTTAACATTTATCTTATTTGAACACATTTATAATAATAACATATAACATAATAACAATAACATATAGTATAATAACATTTTGTATTTTTTTTTTATTTTTTTTAATTGTCTTTTTTTATATTTTGTTAATTTGTTTACACATTTTTTTTTCATTTTTTATTTTTTTTGTATTTTGTTTTTTCTAAATATTTTTTTTCTGTATTTTTTTTTATTTTTTTATTTTTTTCAGTGCCCTTCCAGCCTACCATGTGTGCAGGACACGGCGGTTTCACGCTGTTCTTCACATGGCTGGCCTTGAGCCACGGAGTCACACATGGGAGGAACTGCTAAAAATCATAAATCTCCACCAAAACTGCAAATGGGAACCATGGTGACTGACAATGGGAAGAACATCTTGTCTGACATCTTGACGTGACCATGCCAACACACCTTGAGGACCCGCTGGACTTCTGGGCAGCCAAACTTAATTTGTGGCCGCAACTGGCAGAGTTTGCCCTGGGAAAGCTGTCCTGCCCAGCGAGTAGTGTGCCATCTGAGTGGGTGTATAGACGGGGGCCATAGTCATGCCAAGGAGAACTCGTCTGTCCACGAAAAATATGGAGAGACTATCCTTTGTGAAGATGAATCAGGCATGGATCAGCCAGGACTTCCATCCACCAATGGCTGATCCATGGTAGTAGCTGATGCATGGTAGCTCCGTATGCTGCTGCCAATGCCAGGTTGTGTCTTTCAGGCAATATATGGGCTCCCTATGCTGCTGCTGCTGCCAGCTCATATGTGTGTCTTTCAGGCAATATATGGGCTCCTAATGCTGCTGCTGCCAACTCCAATGTGTGCACTCTTAAAAGACACATGCTAGCAAATTTGGGATGCCCCCCCCCCCCCCCCCCCCCCGGTTAAAGGCAATGGCTGCTGGCAATTTGTCAATGTGACTTTCTTTACAAAATGCAACCATTTAATAGACAGGTAGTCTTGAAAATCAATGCTAGTATTTGGTATGCCCCCTCTTGAAATACACAGGTTGCCTGCCTTGATAGTGGAAAAGTGACTTTTATTTAAAAATGCAACCAGTTAGTAGACAGGTACTCTTGAAATATTAATGCTAGTGTTTGGGATGCCCCCTCTTGAAATACACAGGTTGCCTCCCTTGATAGTGGAAAAGTGACGTTGCTTACAAAATGCAACCAGTTAATAGACAGGTACTCTTGAAATATTTATGCTAGTGTTTGGGATGCCCCCCCGGCGAAAGGCAAATTATGCTTAAAAAGTGACTTTGCTTACAAAATGCAAGCAGTTATTAGACAGGTAGTCTTGAAATATTTATGCTAGTGTTTGGGATGCCCCCTCTTCAAATACACAGGTTGCCTGCCTTGATAGTGGAAAAGTGACTTTGATTACAAAATGCAACCAGTTAATAGACAGGTACCCTTGAAATATTTATGCTAGTATTTGGGATGCCCCCCCAGCGAAAGGCAAACTTTGCTTAAAAAGTGACTTTGATTGCAAAATGCAACCAGTTAATAGACAGGTACTCTTGAAATATTAATGCTAGCACGCTTTTTAAAGAATGACACCAGGAAAAGGAAAAGCTAAACAGGCAGGAGTGTTATTAACACTAAATAGGCTTGAAAGCTAATGCAAACACTTTAAACTGTCCCTGTCTTTCTCTGTCACTGTCACAGCCTCTCTCCTTCTCTATCTGTCCCTTGCTCGGCTTCTTCCATTCTATCTATCTATCTCTCCCTCGCTGTGTCTATCTATCTATCTATCTATCTATCTATCTATCTATCTATCTATCTATCTATCCCTCGCTCTCTCCCTGCCTGATCTGCTCTGGCCGCAATACAGTGTCAGAATGATCTTCCGCAAGATGGCCGCCGCTTATATAGGTCTGTGACATCATCGGTAAGCCTGTCTGCTGATAGGTAGCATGTGACACCTACCCAACATTCCTTGCCCCATGGGACATGTCCTGACATGTGGATTCACCATTTTAGATGGGCTGTATAGCAGTAAATGGAGTTTTAAGTAAGCGATTCGAGAGATCGAATCTTGGCGATATTCAGAATCGTAACGAATCGAATATTTCCTGAAATTCGTAACGAATTCGGGTTCGTCAGAATCGATTCGCTCATCTCTAATCACATTCATCAATGCCGGCCAGGGTACTACAGCAACTGAGGCGCTCTGTTACAGCTCACGATACCCGCTTACAGCGTCTACTAGCGGTCGCTCTAAGCGCCGCTATACAGACGCTCATCTGCTGATACCTGGCGTTAGTAATGAATCAGCCTACACATCTCTTTTGTTCATGTTTGTGGTGGTCTTTAGGTGCAGTTTGGAGGCATTTGGCTGTATTAGTTGCTTTCCAGAAACGTCAACACAAAGCCAGAATTTTCACCTGATAGCCTTGACCGGTTATCAGATTCAAAATATCTCCAGAAAATGCCCAAAACCAAATGGAGGCCGAATCCAGCAATGTTAGTGATATAATGCTATGATATATCTAGAAGACACCAGCAGATGCCGCTAGTGATTTATCTAGAAGACACCAGCAGATGCCGCTAGTGATTTATCTAGAAGACACCAGCAGATGGCGCTAGTGATTTATCTAGAAGACACCAGCAGATGACGCTAGCGATTTATCTAGAAGACACCAGCAGATGACGCTAGCGATTTATCTAGAAGACACCAGCAGATGGCGCTCTGGATGATGTTTGAATGCTCATGATTAGCCAACTTTGTATGAAAGTGACTCATGGTGTAGTAATCTGTGTAAATAAGTCTTGAACATTACAGTTAGGAAAGAGGAAACAGTGGACACCCTTTAAAACGAATGAAGTGAAATCCTAGCAACACACTTTAGAGAGAAGGATAAATAGAGGTTTAGAATTAGTTCCTGCCACCATTTGTGTAGTAGCTGCGGCACACAGTGCTGTGGATGAGTCTGATCTGCCGTGCGGTATTTGTGTATAGAGACCCAATGCCATCTATTGTATTCTGCACATGACACTGTGCTGCCTGACCCAAGAGTAACCAGCCACACAGAGCTAGCAGGGCTGTATCCAGGTCTATATGGCCCCTGAGCGGGAGTATCAATGGGCCCCTTTGCAGCATGTCACATCACATCACAGATCTGCGCTGCCATAGATGAGTCCCCCTCTTCCACTGATCACCCTCCAGTCACAGAGCCGCCAAGCATCCTCATTATTCTCATCCTCATATTCATCGCCGCCTTCTCTTCTGCCGCTGATGGTCCTCTCATTATTGTCACCCACTCCACTGCAGCCAATCAGCCTCTAGTCTTTCCAGCATTCTCTGCAGCTGCTGATCATCCTGTGGTCACTTTCTTCACGGCCGCTGATATTACAGCTGATTGTTCCTCGTCACCTTCTAAAATGCTGTTGAAAGTCCTTCAAGTGGACCAAAACCCACCAAACTTGTGAAATACATTTGGCCATAGCCCCTGCCGTTATTCCCTTGTGTAGAACTAGAAATGGATGTTTTCATTTTTTGAATTGTCCTGGAACACTGATTTTGCTGTCCCTCTCTGTAAGATGGCAGGTGATCAGTCATTGCATAGGTGTGGCAATGACATCATTGCCACACACAACATTGGAAATGAATGGAGGAGGTGGGGTTTACAGCTAAAACAGGCGCCATTATCTGGGATTAGAGTGAAGCAGGAGCACTAAAAATTGGAAAAAAGTGCATTTCATGGGGAGAGCAATTCAGGGGATGCTAGTTAAAAATATGTTTTTTGGCCCGCTTTATAGAGGAACTTCGGACCTTTAAACTACAAGGCCCTGATAGTCCCCCACCGCAATTCTCCATATGTTTTGAATGATGGCGTCTTCCAGATCGCCATCATCCTGGCGCTTTTCCACCCCCCGGCATCTGTCACAGCCGGCTAAGACGCCGGGGGTGGAAAAAGCAGCAGGATGATAGCTTAGCCGCCCTGCCGTCCTCCCCCTATGCTCTCGCTAGTCGCGCTGACATTTTGCTGTGTGGACTGTGAGGACTTCACTGCGCAGGCGTGAGATCTTGGGGGCAGAGCAGTGCATCGTGGGACAGAGAAGAAGAAAAGATATATAATGGGCAGAAACCTGTTGCAACACTACAAGTAGGAAGAATTAGAACCCTGTCAGAGGAATAGCCCCCGATAGTGATAGAAATCTGTTAGATGCAGTTCTTGGGCCCATTACATCATGGAACCACATGATGGCAGTGGTGCCTAAGAAATGGGTCTCTTAGATTTAAGTAGTCTGGTGTACTTCTTTAGGTTAAGTAAACAAAGCCTTGACCAGATGGCATTGGCAACATTGTCTGTCCTGCCATTGGCCGAGCTTTGCAACTGTTGGTATATGTGGAAACATTACAGAAGTTACATAAAGAGGAGACCAACCCTTCTAGGTGGTTCTGTTGAGTTCTAATAATGTAGTGAGGAGCGAAGAGGAAATGCTGCTGTGATTTGCTGGATTGTACTAATTGACTTTGTTGTATGATACCGAGGATGGATGCATCAAATAAATGGCAAGTGAATTCACCAGAGAGTGTCGTGTATGGATGCAAGCAGCTATTACAGAAGTAAGTGCACCTCCACCCACATGGGATACCCTACCCTAGGTCCAAGATTCCCCCTCGCTCCCCAGGTGCGTGCCCCCGGCCAGGTACGCGCCGGCTACAGGTACCCTATGGAAAGCACCTGGGAAGTATGGTCGAGCGCAGAAGGAGAGCAGAAGACAGGTAAAACCTGCCAAATGCAGAATCGGGAGTTTAAAGGGAACAGAGGGCAAAGTTTGGGGAGTTTTTGAGAACCCCCACAGACTGTCCAATGTTATATTTTAAGTCTAGTCCAGTCTTCCAATGGTGCTGAGGCAGGGTGGGAGGTTACAATAAAAATGCTTACCTGGCCCTGATCCAGCAGCATTGGCTATTCTCTTGTACCAGCCGCACGGACAGTGCACAGAGTGGCATTCCCCATCCAAGTGAATGGACGGACAAGGCTGCACACAGAGTGCTGGGAGGCCGCTCATGGCAGCCTGTCCAGGACCTGAAAGGCCGGATGAACAGTGCTGGATCCTGGGTGTAGAGAAGTTTTTTTTCTTGTACCCCGCCCCCAGCCCCCCCACCCTGCCTCAGGGGAGGGATTGATTAGAACACTGAACTTCCACACTAAAGTCTCTGTCCAGGCATTAAATTAAAAAAAAGTCTATACTCTCCTTTTGTTCCCTGCAGCGCCTCTGTATGGGCCGGGTGTGGCTGTGCAGCTCTCCCCCGTCTAGCCCTAGCATCTGTTTATTTACGGAGGGCAGAGATCCAGCAACTGTGTGTTCATGGCTGTGGTTGCTCTTGGCTGCATCCAAGGGGCCTTGTTTCTGCCCCTACATGCCTACTCCATTTTTTACAATAGAGTGGGGTTTGGTGCACGCCACCTTGGCACGTCTCCTGCATTGCAAGGAATAGAGTGGGAGTGTGGGGGCATAGAAAAGGCCCCCAGACAACACCAGACAAGGCCGCAGCGCTGGGAGATGGAGTTGCAAGGTACCAGCCCTGGGTAAGTATGATGATGCTGGAGCTGGATGGAGAAGCTGCACGGACACACCGGACACACACAGCTACACAAGTGAGTATATGCTTTTTTTTCGCATGAACTATTACTTTAAGCAGGGGGATTTTCAGTTTATTACCAAACCAGTTCCGCTCCTTATGTAAGTCATGCACAGGAAATGTTTACGTATACGTAGCAAAGATTGTTCTTGTATTTGCATTCTCAAACATTGCAATATTCAGTGTGTTTTGCTAAATCTAAGCAGACCTTGTTCATTGCAATTCAGTGGCTGAATTTCCAACCATCCAATCTTCCTGCTGTAAGCCTGGCTGTGACTAAAACTGAAATAAATAATAGTGCAAAGAAATGCATAGAGGGCAATGTATGTATGCTTCAGTGCTTCTTCGTCTCATTAATGTGGCCGGTAGCTTGCTGCAGAGAGCTGCGCACTTAGGCGGTGAACCTGAATAAAGATAAGAGAGGAGGACGGAGAGAATAAACTGAATGCTTCGCTAATCCTGGATAAGGAAGACACATGTTATATGTAATAAAGTGTTTAAACCATCAAACAATAGTGAATGGAGTGTGTAAAGTGGACCTTCAGTCAAAAAAAAACTTTGGGCTTTTAACAGCTTTCCAGCTGCCGCAGGGAGGGGCCATTTGCACAACAAGTGAGATGACATCATTTCTCTCTGCCGGTATAAAAGGCCGATTGGCAACCTGTGAGCTGTCAGAAAGTGGCAGTGATCAGTGGAGGTTAGGTGTGGGGCAGGGGATTCTGATCCCTTACCCTGCACCCGGCTCCCGCTGTCAGTGCAGAAGTGAATGGTGCAGGACATAGCGATCGGTAATGGCATCGAGGAAAGTAAAAAACTAAATAAATAAATCACTTTTTTAAGGTAACTGTGTTTTTTTTACTTTGAACTCTTTATGAACTTGAGACCCCTATACCAATTTACAGGACAGGAGGGGCTGGCAAGTCATCTGTAAGCAAGCGATTGTGTTGCCATTGCCCATAGCTGGTGCCTGGGTTGGTTTCCTGGAAAGGGGGGACCTCACCCTGTTTTTTTTTTCATTTTAAAGCAGATTTCCAGTCAAAATTTACCACCCCCCATCCTGCCACCAGCTCCTGGCGCTGAGGCAGGAAGGGGGGTTACAGAAAAAAACCCTTAAAAAGAGAAAAGACCCTTAATATGTGCAGCATGCAGCGTTGGTTGGACAATAGGTATGTTTTTATACAGCATTGCATTGATACAAGAGACTCACTTCAAATAGGGGCACAAAAGGTACTTTACTTCATGTCACCATGATCCAGAATCCAGATCGGTGGGTGGGGTCTCTGTGGCATCGGAAGAGCCATGAGCATGCTCTGTTTTGGTCATAGACAGTGCTTGGACCACTGTGACTTACCATGCTTATTCACACTGAGAGTCCCAAGGGACAGAGTGGCTGTTAGACCACTTTTTTGACAAAATCTGGAGCCCTGCTATTGTGTGTAGCCTGCTTTACATAAAATAGACGAGAGGCACATAGGGCATGGTGTCATGTTCCATGACCTGTGTTTCATTTTACCAGAGATAAATGTCTGCTATGGAGTTAGTGGTGGTTGGATGGAGTTAGTTATGGTAGTTTACATAGGCTGAGCAATGTGCCTTGTACTGCCTTTTGTCCCTTCCTGGATCCTGTAGTCTAGCTGTGATGCAAGCAGCTCCTCCCTTCTTCCTCTCCTCTTCCTCTCTCCCACAACCATTTTGTGTCTTGTAGTCAGACAGTGACATGTGTGCTGCTCCTTCTAGCAGTCAACAATTATTTTACCTGCTGTTATAGGTGTACATTTCAAGATTCCTGTTGTAAAAACATTTCAAGATTCCTGCTGTAAAAAGTGTTTATTGCAAGATTATGTACTAAAATAAAGCTATTCAGGAACTTATCTGCGTGTCTCATCATCAGCAGAGTAAGCTATCTGCCAAGCCTTATGGAGTAAGAACACATCTGATACAGACATTACTGCCATCTGGGGAGTCAGAATAGAAAAAAATGTTTATTCATCTGCTAAGATTGTCCAGCAGCCCTCATATGCAGCTTAGCTATACAGCTATACAGTTCATCACTGTGTGGGTGTGTGTGTGTGTGTATTCATGCTCAAATAGAAGCCAGTCTAGCTCTGCCAGTGTACATCCAGCCTGTGTGTGTTATTGCACCTTGAGAAGCCACAGCACTGCTAACCATCTTACACTGGAACTCCTATGTGTCAGGGACGCGGGCTCCGGCGGCTGTCTGGCTCCCTCCCCGCCCAGCGGTCGCGTCTCTGTCAGGTGGCGCTGAGGCGAGCGGGGCCGAGCAGACACGCCCCCTCTCCGCGTCACCTCTCCTCACTGACAGTCTGTCTTATGACCTCAGGCGGCGCTGCAGGCAGCGCGCCCATCGGACGCTGGAATAAATGGGCCAATGAGCCCTGGGATTTAGTGGCCAATCGGCCAGAGGCTTCTGGGCGAAAACGCCCTTGTAGAAATTAAACTGAGCAATCAGCCCAAGGTTCAAGGTTACACCAATCAGCCCACTCCTTCCTATCCAATCCCATCTAGTCCCTCCAAATAAAGTTTTGTTCTCCGCAATTATTCCTTGCCCGTGATAGCATGCTGATGGGTGTGATTATTCGTGTCTATTCTTCCCGTTTTGATCTTGCTGTGTATGATCATCCTGTGATTGCAGCCTGGACCGACCATTGCCTGTTTCTGACTTCGATTTGCATGCCCCTCTGTACTGCGTACCCATGACCTCCCGGCTTGACCCTTGGCTCGACTTGACTACCCTTCTGTCTCATCCTTTGGTGCCATGCTTGTCTGGACTGATCTCCCGTGTATGACCCCTGCTTGCCCGATCTCGCCCAGTCTCGTTCCTGGTTCATCCGCCTTCCTCCCCTTAAGTCCGCATCCTTTGTGCTACCAAGTCCTGGGGGCAACCGTGCCCGGTGAGGTGTGTAAAGCGTCCCGGCAGACGGGGGCTTGACTATAGGTGAAGCTAGCAGCGGAGATTGGGGGTTGCGGACTTACTCAGAAGGCGGGTGTCCCACGGGACCTGACACTATTAAAGCAGTTTACACCTATCTGTGTGCCTCTGTGAGAGATTATTGAAGTACATTCTTACAAGTTAATCGGACTTTGTTCAAATCATCAGCATATTCTACAACCAAGTGAAACAGATTTATTTGTTTTATAAGCTCTGAAAGTGCCTGTTTAATATGTGAAAATCATACCTAATGCATAAGCAGGAATTGCCACCAGAACTCCAGAAAACTGCGTCTCACATTTCTAAGACCACCAGTCATTCTAAAAGTTCAAGGTGATCATCCAAATCCCAATCATCTAAGTATTCAACAATTAATCATCAACTCATAGTGGCACATTCAGAGGTGGCAACCACTAAATTCCAAGCAATGTTTGCACAGAAGAAAGCGGATATGAAGGCAAAAGCAGTGGCAGCAGCTCGCCAGAGGGCAGATATCGAGGCAGCTTACCAGAGGGTAGATATGGAGGCAGAGGTAACTTGCCAAAGGGAAGCAGGGGTGGCCCGTAAAAAAAAAAGCAGAAATAGATATTCTGGAAAAACAATGTGAGCAGGCCACATATATGGCAAGGCTGGAGGTTTCAGAGCAAGCCATCAGTGGTAGCAAAAAGAACAGTGTCAGTTTAAAGCAGACCAACAGTCAAAAATGACTTAAAGTGGACCAACACCCAGGATTTTGACTATCCTGGGTATTGGTCCACTTCCCCGGGGCACCCCGATCGGGGGTGCCCCGCTGTGTGAAACCCCCCCAGAAAGTCCCCAAAACTCACCTCTCCCCGCCACGGAAAAGCTGATTGACAGCGACGGACAAGCAGCTTGCCCGTCGGCGCCTCCCGCGCGTCACTCTTGACGTGTGCGCGCCCGCGCCGGCCATTCAGAGACGGCCGGCGCGGGCGCGCGCACGTCTAGAGGAGCGCGAGTGAGGCGGCGGCAGAGGAAGCAGCGGCTGGAGAGGTAAGGTTTTTCGGGGGTTTTGGGGGGTTTACACCCCGCGGGACATCCCGATCTCGGATGTCCCGCGGTGTGTGAGGTGATCGGCCCGGGAATCTTATAGATTCCCGGGCCGATCACCTCAGGGTGTTGGTCCACTTTAAACCAGACCAACACAACAAAAAGTGCCCATATGCATCCCTCCCCAGGGCAATTTAAATTGCTACACATAAAAATGAATTTAACTTTTTCTAACTCCTGCTGTAGTCAGTAGAAACAAGATGGCGGCCCATGCATTTGCAGGCCACCTGCAAACAGGAAGTGCTGCTGGGCTTCTTATAACTGTGCATTGTCAGTTATGTCAGTTGAATCCATGAAGCAGCATGGCTGAGATGTTGGGAGAGGAAGCCCCAAAATGGTTGCTATCTTTATTTCCCAGCTGTGCCAGACTGTTGGTCCGCTTTAAGTGAAGAGTCTGCAGATGATCCTCTTGAGCACACAAGGGACTTGGTGCTAGTTTGCTCCTGAATGCTTCAGATGTTCATGATAGTAGAGACATTTCTCCACAGTGCAGGGGACAGATTCTTTGGCAGCACCCCGCTTTCAAGGTCAGTACAATGCACCACCCACTTTTCAACCTGTTAATCAAAAATTCACCTGACAATCAAAAATTCTTAGAGCTCAGTGACCTGCTGTTAGAGCTCCAACTTGCTAAAGCAGACCCACACCTACCTGGACTGAGCTACCAGGACACCGCTCATGGGGTAAACCGCCTTGTTTTGTGGGCGAGTTGTCCTTTTTGCAAGAGTTACATAGTTACATAGTTAATACGGTTAAAAAAAGACATATGTCCATCAAGTTCAACCGAGGGTGTTGGGGTAGGGGAAGTTATTTTTTATTTTATGGGGGAAGCTATTTATTTTATTTTTGGTTTTTTATTTTTTTTACTGATAACCGCTAATAGTAACTGTTAATGTTATTTTCTTCTAAATAAGCATCTAATCCTTTTTTGAAGCTGTCAGCGGTTGATGCTGTGACAAGCTTCTGTGGGAGGCTATTCCATAGATTTAGAGTTCTTATGGTAAAAAACGATTGTCGCCTCTGGAGACTAAATTTCTTTTTTCCAATCGAAGGCAGTGCCCCCTTGTCCTTAGAGAGGATTTTACATGAAATAGTGTTCTCCCATATTTTTTGTATGGTCCATTTATATATTTATACAAGTTAATCATGTCCCCCCTCAATCGCCTCCTCTCAAGACGAAACAGATTTAATTCTCGTAATCTTTCTTCATAACTAAGATCCTTCATTCCCCTTATTAGTTTGGGGGCTCTCCTCTGCACCCTTTCCATAGTCAGAGCGTCCTTTCTATGAATGGGTGCCCAGAACTGGACGGCATATTCCAGGTGAGGGCGCACCAGTGCCTTGTAAAGAGGCAAAATTACATCTCTATCCCGTGATTCCAGGCCTCTTTTAATGCATGATAGTATCTTGGTGGCCTTGGAAGCAGCTGCTTGGCATTGCATGCTGTTATTTAGTCTGTGATCTACCAGTACCCCCAGATCCATCTCAACAAGTGACTCTCCCAGTTTTACTTCCCCGAGGATATATGTGGCCTTCAGGTTGTTAGACCCCAAGTGCACGCCTTTACATTTTTCCACATTGAACTTCATTTGCCAAGTGGATGCCCAGACACTCATTGTGTCCAAGTCAGCCTGAAGCTTGTGAACATCTTCCATAGACTGCACTGTGCTACGGTACATATCTTTGTGTCATCTGCATAAATAGAGACAGTGCTTTTAATTCCATCTTCTATGTCGTTTATAAACAAGTTGAATAACAGTGGGCCCAGCACTGAACCCTGGGGTACACCGCTTACAATTGGTAACCATTCGGAGTAGGTATCATTAACCACAACTCTCTGCACACGATCCTTCAGCCAGTTTTCAATCCAGTTACAAACTGCGTTTTCTAATCCTGAAGACCTCAATTTCCCCAATAAGCGTCTATGGGGGACAGTGTCAAATGCTTTTGCAAAATCCAGAAAAACTATATCCACAGCCGCCCCTCTGTCTAGGCTTCTACTCACCTCCTCATAGAAGCCAATCAGGTTAGTCTGGCAGCTTCTGTCCTTAGTAAAAACCGTGTTGGATGTTACATATTCGTGTATGTTGTCCCTTAATAGTCCCTCAAGCAATTTCCCCACAATGGATGCTAAGCTAACAGGTCTGTAATTGTTTATGGTATGTGTACTCCAAACTGAATGTTCGCGGTATAAATACGGCTCAAAGCGCCCATGCATAATTTTATAGGTTTTGCCTGCGCTTGCTCGTGATTCAGAGCCCTGATTTGTGGGGTTTTTTTTGTGGACCTATAAAAACCGTAGGTTTCTGGTTCGAACTTACGCCATCTTTTTGCTAGCGGGAAAACTTTGATGGTCTTTTGTTGCTAGTGAAAATACAGCATACATCCTTTGCACCTACGATGGAGCCCCTTGACGAGTTCTGTGAAGAGTACGAGTGGCAGCTGTTAACCATGTACCTTCCAGAGTTAGGCATACCTGCAGTTGCAGTAACGATCAGATGACCCGACTGAGCTACCTTTCTCTTGAGAAGCTTTACTCAGAGTTGCGGCCATGGTTGTCCCCGACACAAGAAAGGGGAATGCAATTGGAGCTATGACCAAATTGGTTGGCTGCCTACAATTTTTAGTGAATGGCTCCTTCCAGAGGCTAGAGGCACTGTCAGTTGGCATATCCCAGCCTTCGCTCAGCCACAGCCTCGCTGAATTTCTGTCCTGCAGGAGAAATACATCTCCTTCCCTAACAGCATGGCAGCCTGGAATGCGGTGAGGTTTGGATTTTTCAATATTGCGAATATGCCAAGTGTAATGGGTGCCATCCATTGTAAGCATGTGGCCATGGTTCCCCCAGCTGCTCAGGAGTATATGTTCGGTAGGGCCACATAGCTCCTCCTTCTTGCTCACTCTCCTCTCTTGAGGTTAGCTTCCCCTCCCCCAAACACCTTTCCTGTCTCTCAGTCTGTTTAGGTCCACATAGCTCCTCCTTGTAGCCTACTCTCCTCTCTTGAGGCAAGCCTAGCTTCCCCTCCCCAGAAACACCGTTCCTGTCTCTCAGTCTGTTTAGGTTCACATAGCTCCTTATAGCCCACTCTCCTCTTTTGAGGCTAGCCTAGCCCCCCCCCCCAAAAAAAAAACAGCTTCTCTGCTTCCCATTTGGCCCTTTGTTTAACTTTATTTTGGCTGTTTATTTGTTGTTGCCAGTCTAGTGACCTTTTTTATTTGTGGCTTCTTTTCAGCAACCACAAGACGGGCCACTTTCTTAACGTCCAATGTGTTGTGGGGCCCGATATTCGCTTTTTCAGTGTTCAGCCGGCTTCCGACGATGTATTTATATTGAGTTGGCGGTTGGCTTGTGGTTAAGTCTGTTTATTATTGGAGAGGATCTGCCTGTTTATTTCTGTTATGTGCCCCCTTTTTGTAATTGGTCCAAGTTTCTTGTGTTAGCCAATTGCTCTCCCTGCCCTTAATCACTTCGACTGTGCTCATGGCCTTCTTTGAATGCCCCCTCCTCCCTGTTGCAGTTACAAATGCTTAGTCTGAACATTCTGCCTTACCTTTGGCCCTACTCTTTTGTGATACTTACTATTTGGTCTAGGCTGTTCTGATGTTGTGTTGCCTGGTTAATTGTTAGTAATTTTATTTCCATTTTCATTTGTCTTGTAGGTGATTCTGGTTATCCGTTGCTACTCTGGCTCATGACACTCTTCTTAAGGCCCCAGACACCTGGCCAGGAGGCATATAATGTGCCCACCGCCGCACACGGGCAGTAGTAGAGCATGCTTTTGGGCTCTTGAAGGCCAGATTTCGCTGCATGGACAACACATGGGACACCATTCAATACAAGCTCGAGAAGGTGATTCAAATTTTCATGGCATCTGCCTCTATAACTTTGCCTTAAGCAAGAGGGTGTCAGCATATATTGAGAAAACAGCCCCTGCTATTGCTCAAGAGATTCCGGGACATCTGTATGCTGTCACCCAGAGCCGTACAGGCCAAACTATTTGACAACATTTGGTGGACTTCACTTTTTCCTAATTCATTATTTGTTTTGCTCCTGTTTTAATTTCTCATATCCCTTGCATTGTCTGGGTGTGAATAAATAACACCCAAACAAACTTTTTTTTTGGTATTTATTCTCTAATTACATTAATGGTCACAAGTTGTTGGGTTATGGCACAACTGTAGATGGAGGTCAACAGAAAACTGATACCTGAAAATGTGCCTGTCTTGCTTAACTAAAGCTTTGGGACCCCCCACAACCCAAAGTCCAGCATGCCAGGTTAGGTGGATGTAGCCTGGCTTGTTTGTAGCTTGCTGTGCCTCAAGCCTCTTGTCAGGTCTTGAGTTCCTCCACACCTTGAGTTCCCCTGCTATATGCCACTTCACCTGCAGATGGTGCTGTTCTGCAGACTTCCTGGGAATCATCTTGCACCTGTGATTACCTGGCCTATATAAGCTGAGCAACACATGGCCTCAGGGGATCAGCATTGTTTCTGTTTTTGAACCCGGACCCTGGAACTGTGATACTTTAACTCTGGACCTAATACTCCAGCCTTAGCCTTAGCCTTAGTCTTAGTCTTAGCCATTGTTGGACTTGGACTTTTATTTGGCCTCCTAAGCACGTATGTTTCTGATTTAACAGCAATATATGTGTATATATGTATATAGCAGCTTGGTTGGTGTGTACTCACTGTTTGTTATTATTAAACACGGTTTTCTGCATATCCGCCTCTGTCTCTCAGTCTAATTATGGTCATTTACTACTATTGGGATTTCTCCGATGAGAAATCCATAACACCTCTCCAGCCTTTGAAGGACAACCTAGTTGTCCTCCAGTCTTTGAAAGGCAACCTGGTTGGTCTCCAGCCTTTGAAGAGCATCCTGGTTGGCCTCTACCAGAGCCCCAACCAGCATCTCCATCTGTTGGTGGTGGTGATGCTGCTGCTCCACAACCACTGCAGCCAGATCTTCATGGAGCAAACTGGTGGTCCATTGCACGGCTTTAAATATCTATTGGCATTTTGCCTAAAAGTGGTGCTGTTAGCCCACCAGTTTTCCTTCATGATTTGGCATTGCTTTACCAAAGACTGGTGATATCTGGCTGCAGTCTTCTTTCTGGGAGCTCTTTGGTGCTGTTGGGGCTGCTACTGGCAGAATGAAGCTGGAGCTGAAGGGGGGAGCGGTGATGGCCAGTGTCTATGGTGCCAGCATCTGGAGATGTCCAGATAATATTGGCGGTCTCATCCAGATGTCCAGAGTGCCCTTCCTCCAGCTCATTTATTTCATCCAAGAGAGGTGCCGTCTGTGTGGAGAAAGGCCAACATTAGTGTTAGTTTTTCACAATGTTTCCACACAGCCTCCAGGGCCCAGAACTTTACCCTGGGTTCACCCTAATACTCCACCTTGCCCCTTGCCTTTTGCCTAGAAAGCTCACTCATTTACCTCATCACTTTCTGGACTCTGCTATCTTGGTGGCTGGCTTGGTGGCTGGCTGGTGGGTGGTCTCGGCCTTGAGGTTGTCTTGGTGGTAGTCAAACCAGAGGGGCCAGTTGTGACTGCAGCAACCACCACTTTCAAGTCGTTCCACTTTTTCTTGGTCTGGCCACTATCCTTGGGCTATGGCCCCATCAACTGCTCCCGCAAGGCTTTGGGGGTTGAGCAGGACCAGGATCCAGCCAATCAATTATAATTTTTGGCAACACCACCCAGCAGAACCTCCAGCTGGGCATCATTAAATTGGCCACTTAACTTGTCCCTTGTTAGTTTGCACCCAGAGTGAGAGGCCGATGCTCTGGTATGTAGTATGGAATGGTGTCTTGGCTGAAGGGGTAGTCACTATGGTCAATTCCATGCTCAGAATGGATGGATTCCAGGCTACTGGCCAGAAAAGGAGCAGGCCTAGCTGTGACAACGCTGCTCAGCCTTTAGCTCCCTCGTTGCCTCTGCATGGGGCTTTGCTGTGGACTTCACAATGGGGCCCACACTGGGGACTTAGGTTGGTCCGTGGGGGGCTGTGCCAGGAGTCCTAGGAGCACTGGTTTTCTGACTCCCACTGCTGATGCCTTAAAATGCTGTAGGTGATTGGCTAGTGGGCTGGGGCTGTAGTACCTTGACCGGGTGCTGCCGGTTCCTCGGCCATGTCTGTGTTCCTGACTCTGGGGGCTGTGGTTGCTCCTATGCCTTGACATAGTGAACTCCTAAGTCAGCAGTGACAAGTAAATTTGACCCTCAGCTGTGTTTATTTATTGAGTGGGTAATTGTATTGTAAACTATTTGGTTTAATTAACAGCCCCTCAGAGACGCAAGCAACCTATAGGCTACATGTGCATATGGACGCAAGCACGCTATTGGGGTACACCAGGGCCCACCTTGTGTGCCTCGGCGCAGGGGTGCATCACATAGAGGGCATCCAACAAAAACCAACATGGCACCCACCGTGTTCACCGTGAGCGGCAGGAGGCACCTGTTGGCACCGTGCTGCGTTACACGCAGGCCCGTATTTGCCACAAGCCAAACAAAGGCACGTGCCTAGGGCGGAGCTACATCAGGGGCGGGGGCAGGGGCAGCAGCAATTTTATTAAAGAAAATCACCTGCCAGCAGGTGCTGAAAAGAAGCCACAAATAATAAAGGACCAACCTAAGTCCCCAGTGTGGGCCCCATTGTGAAGTCCACAGCAAAGCCCCATGCAGAGGCAACGAGGGAGCTAAAGGCTGAGCAGCATTGTCACTGCTAGGCCTGCTCCTTTTCTGGCCAGTAGCCTGGGATCCATCCATTCTGAGCATGGAATTGACCATAGTGACTACCCCTTCAGCCACCATTCCATACTACATACCAGAGCACTCTGGGTGCAAACTAACAAGGGACAAGTTAAGTGGCCAATTTAATGATGCCCAGCTGGAGGTTCTGCTGGGTGGTGTTGCCAAAAATTATAATTGATTGGCTGGATCCTGGTCCTGCTCAACCCCCAAAGCCTTGCAGGAGCAGTTGATGGGGCCATAGCCCAAGGATAGTGGCCAGATCAAGAAAAAGTGGAACGACTTGAAAGTGGTGGTTGCTGCAGTCACAACTGGCCCCTCTGGTTTTACTACCACCAAGACAACCTCAAGGCCGAGACCACCCACCAGCCAGCCACCAAGATAGCAGAGTCCAGAAAGTGATGAGGTAAATGAGTGAGCTTTCTAGGCAAAAGGCAAGGGGCAAGGTGGAGTATTAGGGTGAACCCAGGGTAAAGTTCTGGGCCCTGGAGGCTGTGTGGAAACATTGTGAAAAACTAACACTAATGTTGGCCTTTCTCCACACAGACGGCACCTCTCTTGGATGAAATAAATGAGCTGGAGGAAGGGCACTCTGGACATCTCGATGAGACCGCCAGTATTATCTGGACATCTCCAGATGCATAGGCAAGAAGCTCGGAGGAGGCTGGGGATGAATGACGTCACCCTCAGCAGCGCGGGCCCATCAGAGGAGCTGTGTGGAGCTGACTGGCCATTCATCATGTGAGATCAGGTACTTGTCTGCAGGCAGAGGGGAGGTGTGACAGGGAGGGAGAGGGGCCATTAACCATTGAGTCACCAGTGATTTACTATGCAAACAAATAGGAGCAGTTGAATGATTGCTTTTCATCTGTTGTTGCCTTGGAACGATAAAGCAGGCCAAAATGTGACATTATGCCCCCCCCCCAGGTTTTGGTCCCCTTTAGCAGGGTATCCCTGTAATCGCTGGTCTCTTACCTTCCTCCATGCTACAATAGGGCTTCCTCTGCATCCCCACATGCTGTGTCTCCCATCCCAGGCAGCTTTGAATGGCCGCCAGCAAGAGCGTGCAGCTGCAGGTGGCCGATTGCCGCGAGGTGCATGTCAGTGAGCTCATTGCCTGCACATGCATCATGGGAGTGTGAGGGGAGGTGAGTGATGGGAGTTGTAGGGGCTTAAAGCATATTAAAACCCACCCGGGCAAGCCCTGGAATCTGAAATGCCCATCTGAATGCCCACTGTGTGATACCCCCCCACCCCTCCCCCCCCCCCCAGGGTGCTTGTAAACACTTTTCTAATCCAGAATTTCTGCAGCCCTCCTGTGCATTGCCCCCCCCCCCCCCCCCCCAGAACACCCACAATTCTTACCTTCCTTAAACTGCGCCTGGCGGCCAGTCAAGGGGCTGCATTTCTGGCTGAGAATAAGGTAAGAATTCTGGGCATCCTGGGGGGCCATGCACGAGGAGGCTCCAGCATTCTGGATGCCCCCCCCAATCTGTCTGAATGCAGCCGGTTAGCCCATTAGCTGTACGGGTGTTGGATTGCTTTGAAATTGTCATGGCACCCCTGGCTGCACAGTATAGTTTTATCACCCTCCCCCCGAAGGATAAACTCATATTGTCCTGGTCTCTTTAAAGTGGACCAAAACCCACCGAGATCAGCCCAGGAATCTATAAGATTCCAGGGCCAATTGATTCTCTCCCCCCAGGGCATCCATAATCAGGATGCTCCGCTGTGTGAAACCCCCCAGGTCACCCATATACTCACCGTCTTTCCCGGTCTAGCGGCGCATGCACAACCCGCAGCTACATCCCCCGCTATCCCTCTAGCAGGGTGCGTTCCAACTCCAGGCATTTGCGAATGGCCAGCGCAGGTACACTCTCTGTTAGAGGGTAGCAGGGGATGTGGCCGTCAGCGTGCTCGGATTCTCTGGTATTAGACAAGCTCCTGAATGAAGGGGCTTGAGCGGATCCGAGCGCGCTGACTGTACGAGAGGGCTGCACATGCATCGTAGGACCAGGAAGAGGTGAGTTTGTTTGGGCGACCTGAGGGGTTTCACACAGCTGCAAGGACCAAAACCGAGGATAGTCAATCCTGGGTTTTGGTCTACTTTAACCAAGTAGACTGAAAGGCATAGCACACATTGCAGAAGACATTGTGTGTGTGCGCGGTCATTTCCGGCCCCCCCTGAGGCCTGGTCAGGCGTTATGTTAAATGGCCAGTGCAAGGGCTGGGAAAATAACAAGGGAGCATATGTCCCAGCCAGCAGGCTTGAACTCTGCAACGCTCCAGTTTCTGACCAGTCGATTCTAGTAAGGGGCCCATTTTTTCAGAGGAACAAATTTGGGACACCTATGACAGCTTAACAAATCGCTAGGTCAATTTTCAAGTGACACGATTGGTCACACATCATACAATGTTGTCGCTATCAAAAATTGAGCAATTTGTTAAGCTGTCGTAATGTAAATGTCTCACATTTGTCCCTCTGAAAAAATGGTCAGCTTAGTGCTAGTCAAGATAAGTAATTGGTGGCACACTTTCATTAACCTCCTTAGTGGTGATCCCGAGCGTGACTCGGGGTTAATTTGCGCTGTAAGTGGCGGTAACCCCGAATCACGCTCGGGATCGATTTGGGAGCAGGAGCGGGCGGCGCAGTCTCCTTACCTTCTCCCTGCGATCCAGCGATGTCCCCGCTGCGATCGCAGGTGAGAGCCGCGGCTGCGGCGTCCGTCTCACTTCCTGGTTCTGTCTCTGTGAGCCGCAGAGGCTCATGGGGCGAAGCCGTGCGTCAGAGACAAATGTAATGGTAACGCTTTCGTTACAATTACATTTGTCTATTTCAAAACGCCAGGGAGGTTAAAGACTAAGCATGTAAATATCGACTTATAGGGTGCTGCCTGTCTGGATAATTCTCCTTATCCCACAGACCATATATTTAAAAATATCAGGCGCACACCAATTAACTTTTTTTTAAAAAGGTTTTTTTTTACTTTTTGTTCTGCAATTATAGACCTATATTCAGTTCATACAGGCAAGAATTAGATGGCACATCATCTCAAACATATATACAGGGACAGTAGCATAACAACTGCAACATATTAGTTATATATGTGCAGGTAAGTTAAATGTCAAACAATCTCATTTTGTATGTGAGCCCCTTCTGTGATATCAATATAATATTAATATATATATATATATATATATATATATATATATAAATATATATATTTATATAATGCTTATGTATATTTATAATAGAATTCCATGTTACATCCTTCAGTATGTTGTGACAGTACTTTATATATTGTAACTAGTTGTGGGGTACAATTGCAAGGCTTATGCTAAAACGCAATGACTGCACATATATTATTGTCTGTGTGCTGCAAGCTGTAAAAATATAATGCTTATGTATATTTATAATAGAATTCCATGTTACATCCTTCAGTTTGTTGTGACAGAGTCTGTTGATGAATAACAGCATCTTGGGTTCTGCCACGCAGCACATTATGATAGTGTCTGCTTATGTATCTAAATGTTTTATTGTAAATACCATGGATTATTGCCTTGTATAATTTTGCTCTCAATATGCAGGTGAGCCCATACTGTTGATACAATTGTTTCTATTGCCATACGATTGCTGATCTTTGTAGCTACATAGCAGTCGTTCTACTTGTTATTGATATCACAGAAGGGGCTCACATACAAAATGAGATTGTTTGACATTTAACCTACCTGCACATATATAATTAATATGTTGCAATTGTTATGCTACTGTCCCTGTATATATGTTTGAGATGATGTGCCATCTAATTCTTGCCTGTATGAACTGAATATAGGAGGCCGATTCATTAATAGCGCCAGGTAGCGACAGATGAGCGCCAGTAGCGTGATTTTCACAGCGCCAGCTAGTATTCGCTGTGCTTGGCCGGGGTTTGCTTGTTGACAGCGACTCAGTCGGTGTGCGGTAATGTTGAATACGGGGTTAGGGGTCGCTGTTTCACAGGTTCCGCGTTGTATGGGTGCGCCTGACAGCGAATGGCCAGAGCGAACGGCTTGCTGCAGATTCATTAACAAATCACGCTCAAAAATTTCTTGCGCTGTGAATTCCTTGTTTAAACCCCAGAGCGCTGGCGGCGATGTGTGTAAAGTAGTTTTTAACCCCCAAACAACCATTTTTTTTTAATGTAAAAATTATACAAGTTTTTCTAAACATTTTGTAATATGAATACATGAATATCAGACCTGTAATATCAATTCTGCACAATTTTATTTTTTTTTTTTTTAACTTAAAAAAAATTCTAACATTGCAGAAGTGGTCACAGAATTTTTGACATTAAAAAAAAAAAAAAAAACATTAATAGCAATTAATTATGATTATTTAAAGATTTCTCCATTGAAATGCATTGGACAACGCCAGGGAGCGCCAGGTCATACCTGTCGCTGTGATGGGATTAGCAGCGGCACTGTTCGTTGCAGTCGGCTACATGATGAATCCCGCGCTAGCTGACGCTCTCGCCGGCGCTAGCCTCATTTAACGTGATAAATGCGTCATTGTGACCGCCGCCGGGCGTACTTGATTCGGTAGCCGCCGTTAGCTGGCGGTACCTGCCGCTCGTCAGACACTACCTGGCGCTAGCCCTTGATAAATAAGGCCGTAGGTCTATAATTGCAGAACAAAAAGTAAAAAAAAAACCTTTTTAAAAAAAAGTTAATGTGTGTGCGCCTGATATTTGAAAATATACAGCTTAGTGCTAGTCACCTGATGCCCCCCTTCTGCCAGTCAGTAAGGGAGCCTGCTCCCACATGACTGGCAGCAGAGATGTGTGGTGGAGCCCTGCAGGAAGCTTGCTGTCAGTAGTGCTAAAGCTGGAGGGTTGCACGTTAGAGATGAGCGAACCGGTTCGGACGAACCGGAATTCGCTCCGAATTTCAGGAAATATTCGATTCGGCACGAACCCGAATATTTTGTGGTTCGTGCCGATCGAATTTTTCCTGAAATTAAAAAAAAAAAATGCCGGCATGGTGGGAGCGGAGCCGGCTGGCGGGCCGGTAAAGCCGGCCGGCCCGCTCCCACCATGCCGGCATTTAAAAAACAAAGAGAAAAAAAAAAGAAAAAATGCCGGTATGGTGGGAGCGGGCCGGCCGGTTCCGCGCTGACAGCGGAACCGGCCGGCGGGCCGGTAAAGCTGGCTGGCCCGCTCCCACCATGCCGGCATTTAAAAAACAAAAAAACAAACAAAAAAGCATTTTTGCCGGCATGGTGGGAGCGGGCCGGCCAGCTTTACCGGCCCGCCGGCCGGTTCCGCTGTCAGCGCGGAACCGGCCGGCCCGCTCCCACCATGCCGGCATTTTTGATGGGGAACTTCGTAAAAGTTCGATTCGGCCGAACCCGAATTTCTTTGTGAAATTCGGCGAATCGGCCGAATCGAACTTTTCAAAAGTTCGCTCATCTCTATTGCACGTCACAGGACTCTGTGGCATTGAGTCTGAGAGGTCAGTTCTTTGTTTTTTTCCTGTCTGTACAGGGATATTAAAGTGGACCAAAACCCTCCTGGATCGGCCCGGGAATCTTATAGATCCATTCCCTCCCCACGGGGCATCCAAAATCCAAAAGCGGGATGCCCCGCTGTGTGAACCCCCCCCCCAGGCTGCCCACTACTCTTACCTGAATCCCGGTCCAACGGTGCATGCATGGACAGCGGGCGCATCTCGCGCTTCTCTCTAGCAGGGCGCAGGAGATGCAGCCGCATGCGCGATTGGAGCCGCTGAGCTAAGACGTGCATAGCTCAGCATCTCTGAGCGCGCTGATTGCACATGCGCCACATAGACCGCGGTGAGGCGAGTTGAACCGGGCAATCTGGGGGGTTTCACATAGCGGGGCACCCCCAATCGGGGTGGCCCGGGGGAATGGACCAAAACCCGGGATAGTCAAAATGCTGGGTTTTGGTCCACTTTAAACCTTAAACACCCCGCTGCAAGCTACCCATGCTGGAGATGGGGAACCGAATGCCATTGTACACACTCCAGGGCCACCTATTGGAGAAGGCAGCACCTGCTGCTGTTCATGTTGCAGCTTCCAGACCCTCTGCATCATGTTTTGGAAAATAATTCATACATCGTTTGCCTTTAAAGTGAACGCAGCAAATCCATATCTGCCTATGGGCAGTGCAGGCAACATTTATTGCGTTGCGATTTGGCCTTCTGGCACCCATCACTGCAGACTTGCCACCAGTGTCCACTGACACTATCGTGCCTTCTCCTCCACTCACTCGCTGCTGATCCTTTCAGATTTTGTTCTTGCTTTTTTCTGCCCTGTCCTCCACTGTTGCAGTCTCCTCTACCTCATCTTCTTATCCTTACTGCTTCCTGGTGCTTAGGTCTTTGATGCGGTTTTCTCCCTGCATTGCTATTTCTGTACAGCTAAAAAAGGCCGGGGGGGGGGGGCGTAAGCCTAAATAGTGCCTAGGGCAGCATGAACCCTAAATACGGCCCTGGTTACATGCCTGCCATCAAATGCCAACAGATGACAGTGGTCGCGAACTACGAGCAAAGGCACATGGCACCACTTTGCTGCCACTGTCACATGGACTACTCTGGCATGTTTCTATGCGACGCAGGGGTGCCTAGGTGTTTTAGGTTTGACATTTCTAGGCAGTCCGCTACTATTGTGGGTTGAGAAAGCTGGCTATGGCTTGTTGCTGGCCGCGGAAATCAGGACAGATGACTTGCCTGAACAGACTGTGTACCACTCTGTTTTCATACACTGAAACTTTATTAGAGAAATACAACACACATAGACAAGCAATTAAAATCCACAAAGGGGATAAGGTGGCCCTCTACTGGTGTATAATCAATAAAACTTTATTAGAGGAATACAACAAACATAGGCAAGCAATTAAAATCCACAAAGTGGATGAAGATGCAGATTGGAGAAGTAGCTGTTCCTTTTGGCATAAGTTAGTCTGCGTTTGCAATCCGCTACTATTGTGGGATGGGGGAGATGGCTTCAACTTCTTGCTGGCCACGGTCAGTGAGCCCTATTTGACAGTAGTCATGGATTGGAGAGGTAGATGCAGCTTTTGGCCTAAGTGCGTCTGCCCTCGAAATCCGCTACTATTGTGAGATAGGAGAGCTGGCTTCTTGTTGGCCGCGGTCAGCGAGCCCTATACGACAGTAGTCGTGGATTGGAGAAGTAGGCACGCCTTTTGGCCTACTACTACTATTGTGGGATGGGAGAGCTGGATAAGGTTGCATTGGTATACACTAGCGCAGGGGTACTCAATTACGGTCAGTGGAGGTCCACTTACCAGGGTCTGCCGTGGGATGAAGGTCCGGGGGGGGGGTAAGTAAGAGTGCATGACTTCATGTGTAGAGTGCAAGCTCCTCAGCCAACCTGAGCAATGAGCTTTCCTGTCCCCCCACCCACCTGTCATTTACTTCCTGCTTCTCGCCCTTCTGTGTAGAGTGCAAGCTCTTCAGCTAACAACAGCTGACATGCACTCTTACTTACACCCCCCACCCCATGTCAGCTGTTGTTAGCTGAAGAGCTTGCACTCTACACAGAAGGGCGAGAAGCAGGAAGTAAATGACAGGTGGGTGGGGGGACAGGAAAGCTCATTGCTCAGGTTGGCTGAGGAGCTTGCACTCTACACATGAAGTAAATGGGGGACAGGAATCTCACCTCCTTGCACTTTCTCAGCAGCTCGATGAACTGGTCCCGGGTAATGGCCTCCTCGCCCCGGGCCAGCCGCTCCTCCAGCCAGCGCAGCAGTGTGCTCTGATGCCGGGCCTCCAGGTGTGTGCAGCGGGCTCTGCTTGCCGCCCGAAGCCTCTGCCAGCTCCGCGCTCTCGGCTTCTTCCTCCTCCCGCGCCTCTTCATCTCCACTCCTCCCCCGCCGTCTACGAGGCCCGAGACGCTTCCACCTCCCCCGGCCTGGCCACACCCATGTGCCCGCCCCCAGCACTGACAGCCCCGGCCAGCAATGGCCGGCAATTGTCACCGGCACCGCCGGATCCCGGGCTGATGTGACAGCCCTGGGCAGCGGTCCGGACAAATGGCGTCTGCGGTCCGGATTCAGACCGCGGTCCGCCATTTGAGTACCCCTGCACTAGCGTATAGAAGGCTTGGGTGGTCCCAAACATAAATGTGTTGCTAAAGGAATGCTTGGGTGGTCCCAAACATAAATATGTCGCTAAAGGAGACCCAAACAGAGTTAACAATGCAAATCTGTTTGTTGTTTGGAGACTTCCATGGATCAGAGGCACAGAGGCACTTCAAGCCCAACACACATGAAAAATGGCAACCCATGTGAGTGACGAGGGGATTTCACCTTACACCTTCACCCAAATCATGCAGCACTGGCCGGACCTCAAATGGCAAAAGTGGCCCTGAGTGCAAAGGTTCTACAGCCAGAACTTCCCAGGTAAATGGATGTACAACAGAGAAGGTGAGCTATCAGGGTAATGAGTTACATGTTTAACAAATTTTATATTTTCTTTTGTAGTTGGGGAGTTCTGGCTGCGGATCAAGCCCACCCAGAGGCGAGGGTTCCAACCAGTGGTGCCAAAAAGACAGGATGTGGGTGAAAGGCGGCAACCCCGAACCCTACCAACATCTTCTTCCACCTCTTCTGAAGCAGCACCACCACCACCAACCATGAAGGCTGCTGAAGAGGAGGGTGTGTTGGGCTTGAAGTCGCCCACAGCTCCTGCACACTCTATTAGGCCAATACCCCAAAAAACACACACGTTGTGCTGTATGTAAATCTAATAACATGTTTGCTGTGAAGAATTGTTGTACTTCTCTGTCCCTACAGATTCATCAGAGGGTGAGTACGTGGCGATGGGACCACCCGAGGTGGAAGCGGTGCAAGAATCAGGTGGGTGTGAAGGCAGAGCAATACCCAAACATTACACAAACAACACATAGCCATAAATAGTAACTCAGGTTCTTTTCCTCTACAGACCCTGAAGAAGGGATGGCGTCGTGGAGGAGGGTGGCCCCCTAAAAGTATGCGTCAAGCAGTTTGGTTTGCATGCATGTACAGGCACATATGTGGACAAAGAAGTGGTAATATATATCTTTTTTTATCTTTCCAGGTGCCATGTTGGTCCCACAAATTATGTTAAAATTTTATACTTGTATATTTTTTGCAAACAAAATATATATATTAAATATATATACTAAAAATGACTAACTTAAAAGTAAAAAAAAAATTATAATAAAAAATTTGTTTTAAACTTATTTGCTGCATGGCTGCTTGTTTTCTATGCAACTACGTAAAGCAGATGCTAAGCAAACAACATTTCAGAAGACCAAAACAGAAGGTGGCCAAAG
This sequence comes from Gastrophryne carolinensis, assembly GCA_027917425.1. Taxonomy (NCBI): domain Eukaryota; kingdom Metazoa; phylum Chordata; class Amphibia; order Anura; family Microhylidae; genus Gastrophryne; species Gastrophryne carolinensis. The sequence continues at coordinate 79,227,498 of CM051236.1, forward strand.
TATGAGGTGAGTAACAGTGGGTAGAAGCAGATGACATGGCAACCAAGGTATAAAGGTAAGTATGTGCAAGAACATGCAGACTACATGGGATGCCCTAGATGCCAGCATAGGGAAGAAAGGTAAGTATGGTGAAGAACATGCAGACTACATGGGATGCCCTAGATGCCAGCATAGGGAAGAAAGGTAAGTATGGTGAAGAACATGCAGACTACATGGGATGCCCTAGATGACAGCATAGGGAAGAAAGGTAAGTATGGTGAAGAACATGCAGACTACATGGGATGCCCTAGATGACAGCATAGGGAAGAAAGGTAAGTATGGTGAAGAACATGCAGACTACATGGGATGCCCTAGATGACAGCAGGGGGAATAAAGGCGAGTATGGTGAAGGACATGCAGACTACATGAGATGCTCTAATTGCCAGCAGGGGGAAGAAAGGTAAGTATGGTGAAGGACATGCAGACTAGCTTGGGTACAATGGCAGGGGATGACGGGAAGCTACCCAGGGACATGGCACACCAAGAACAATGGGCTCCACAGCAAGTTCCAAAAACAGGTAAAAAAAACTTGGCTTCCAAGACTACTTCGGCTGCTAATGCCGTAAATGCTTGGCTATGCTGTATGTGTACGGCAAGCAAATCCGCCCATTTACACAAATATTCCTTGGAACGCGGCTGTGAATGATACGTGCGTTTGAAATTTCTCGGTTACCGAGATCAGTTCCCGAAAAAAATGAGCATTCACAAGCAGGCTCTGAATCAGGCCACATGGCAAGCGAGGGGAAAGATACAAAACCCTCACCTCCAGTGTCCTCTATTCACAAGCTGCCACATCCTCCTCCAAATCGTGATGTCACTTTGAATTAGGGGTATTATGGAGCAGTGTTCCCCAACCCTCTTCTTGGAGGCCACCAATGGGTGCAGCTCTCCACACAGATGCATAAGGGAAGTAATTCATGCTCAAACAAAGTTATAGGAGCCAGATATGTGAAGATCCACCAAACATGACTTGGTGGCTCTCAGAGGGTTGGAGATCTAAAGGAGAACTAAAGCCTAAAACACCCTAAGATTTGTTCATGATAGCAGAAATGCATTTTACAAAACTTCACTTAATCAAAAAATCCCCCTTCCTGACACACTGACACTGACAACTGCTTTAATATCACATAGCACAACATATCATAACCACAGACATGAGCAAAACAACATCCGAGTGTGCACTGTAGATGTGGAAACTGATTTTAGTAAGTTAGATTTCTTACTTGATATTTTAGTCACAATTAAGGATTGCCCACAGTATAATAATACGCATGCTTTCATTCTGATTATAACTATATGCCTAGGGAAATAGAAAAGCTCTAGACACAAAGTTGGAGGCACACAGTACAGTGTCCATGTATAGTATGTGGGAGTGAGAAGATTTCCCTTTAGTGGAATGCAATTAAGGAAACTAGTCTTAACCTTAGAAAACAGCCTCAGACCCTTTTTCCCTCCCGCCAACGTCCTACTTCTTGCAGGCAGGTGGTGTTTCTCTGACATAAGCCAAAAACAGGTTCACCACCTACACTGCCAGATGATTAATAATGATTTATCACACCATAGAACTTATTCCTCTACTCCAGATTTCATTGATGGAATGATTTACACCACTACAGCAAACACTTACAGTCTGCATGGTGCTCCTAGGCTGATATGGATCTGATTGTTCTTGGAAACTCAGGCCTTTATTTATGAAGGGATAGCGACAGGTAGCGACTGGTGAGCGGACGGTAATGACGGGCCCCGCCACGAGAACGCCGGCTCCCCACCACAATCACACATTTATCAAGCCAATCCTGCTTAGCGACTGAGATAGCGCCATATAGCGACTCATTCATCATTATTCCAGCCTCAGCCCACAGCGCCAGCGTCCGACCTTGAACAGCGACAGGTATGACCTCTCGCTACCTGGCGCTCTCCAATGCATTTCAGTGGAACAATCTTTAAATATTAATAATTCATTGTTATTAATGTTTTGTTTTGTTTTTTAATGTGAAAAATTCTGTGACCACTTCTGCCATTTTAGATAATTTTCTTAAGGGAAAAAAAATTTTAAAAAAAATTGTACAGAATTGATATTACAGGTCTGATATTAATGTATTCATATTACTAAATTATTTAAAATATATTTTTTTTTTGGTTTCCAAAAATATGGTGGTTTGGGGGTTAAAAAACTACTTTTAACACATCGCCGCCAGCGCTCTGGGGTTTAAACATGCATTTCACAGCGCTTGAATTTTTTGAGCGTGATTTTTTTGATGAATATGGTGGAAGCCGGTCGCTCTGACCAGTCGCTATCATGCGCACCCATACATCGCGGAACCTGTCAAATAGCGACTCGTAACCTTGTATTCAACATTACGGCACACCGACTGAGTCGCTGTCAACAACCGAACAATGGGCAAGCACAGCTGTGAAAATACCGCTACAGTCGCTCAACTGTCGCTACATGTCGCTATTAATAAATCAGCCTCTCAGTTGATAACATCAGTTTGGGGCAAGTGTGGATGTCGGTTGAAATATGTCCTTTAAAACAGAGTAGAAATCTAAGATTCTCTTGTGTAACTTTAAAAAAGTTAAACCTGTCCTGCTGTAAATGAAGTAGCAGATTGGATTTGAGTGTTCTTGATTTCACGACCCTGTTAGGAATAAATGTCTAAAAACTAGTCATTTCACTCATTACAAAAGACGTTTATGTAATTTTGACAAATACACATGATCTGCCAGATATTTGACATTTGGTCTTTCTTGACCATTTGTTATGTTTCTTGGTTTCTAAGTTGTTGCCATTATCTTGGTACAGCCAGGATTGAATATGCAGTGTTGCTAAATACTCAGTTTTTGGAAATGCTTTGATAAATAAGATACAGATGGATAAGTGCTGGATAAGTGAATAATGAAGTGTTACTGGATAAGTGTATCTTCTGACAAACTTTTTTAAAGGGTCTGTCCAAGCCCAAGGGGTGATTCAGCATCAGGTCCAGAAAGTACTAGCGGACAGTTTTTTTCAAAAGCAGAGCTGTCAAGATTGTGTCAAGATGGCCGCCCCCATGCAGTTCATTAGCATAGAATCTGCTTGCTATTCCACAACATCTGCATGGAGAAAAGCTGTTTCAAATAGCCTACTGTATTTTCCCCCATTACAGGCAGTGTGGCATCCCCCCACCCCATTCTACATGGGCAGTGTGCCATCCACCTTCCCATTCCCCATAGGCAGTGTGGCATCCCCCTCCCATTCTACATGGGCAGTGTGCCATCCACCTTCTCATTCCCCATAGGCAGTGTGGCATCCCCCTCCCATTCCCCATAGGCAGTGTGTAATCCCCCCATCCCATTCACCATATAGGCAGTGTGGCATTGCCCCCCCATACCCTTATTTAGTGTGGCATTCCAATTCCCATAAGCAATATAGCAGAAAGAAAAACCATAGAAAAAAGGCATACTTATATGTGTCAGCGTGCGCAGGCCAGAGAGGTGGTGCCGGAAGTGAGAGCGGGGACAGCGTTCATTTACCCTGCCCATCCGCTCACTGCTCGGTGGGCATCCCGGTGGCCACAGCGTGGGCGCAAGACTCATGTGAGTATACTTGTTGTAGCGATAACCCTTATCGCCGGAGGGCTTCACCGCCCGAGACGTCCTTTTCCCAATCGTAAGAGGTGCTGCTGGAATTCCAGAGTCATCCGTGAGGAAACAGGAACAGCCCTTACAAGGGCTAGTGAATTGTAATATAGCGTTTCCCCCAATAAGAGACAGAACTTCAGTATTGAGGGTGAAGGTGAAGTGTTTTTATTAGTGCCACTCTAGGCCTTATATACACAAGTCTCCATGCAATGACAACCACACTGACCAATAGCAGCAGGGCACATAATCCCTCAACTCTGCCGGTGACGCAATCAGTAGAACAATAGCAGGCTGTAATATACTCAATCCGAACAATGCCATTGTCTGTGACATAATCAATTAACACAATGGCAGTTTATAATACAATCCAAACTACAATGACATTGCCTGTAACAGTATCAAAATACAATGACATTGTCTGGAACCTAATTAAGAAAAGGCCAGTGAATGACCCGGTGGGCAACTGAATAGTGATGACATCCAAAAGACAGAGCGTCTGTCACACTTGTATTTTCCTTTTTTTTTTTACATTTGCTGAATAAGACGCGCTGATATCCCCCCCCCCCCCCCCCTACTCTTGGGGAAAAAGTGTTGCAAAAAATACGGTACTTCATTGATTGCAATAGAGAGGGGGATTAGGGGAGAAATTTACCAAACAGTGAAATTTTGACTGGACGTCCACTTTAAACCGGACCTTCAGCGTGATTTAATGAAAAGCCCAAACTCTTAAAAAAACGGTTCCCCAGCATCTAAAATTAATATATTTGACGTTTGTAGTCACTAACTTATTATTCTTTCCCTCACTGGGCTGCAACTCTGTTCAGGAATTTAGGATACGGGCGCCACCATCTTGACTCAGAAGCATCACACTTACTGAGGAGAGGAGAGTGGGATAAGGTACAGGGGGCGGGTTATAGCTGTGCTTTGCTCAGACAGAGCAGAGCTGGGGTCAGGTAAAGGTCAGCAATCCCAGAATGCAGAGCAGCACAGTCAGAAGGCACTTCCTGTTTGCAGGCTGCCTGATAAGATGGCAGCTTCCATAAGCCGCCATCTTGGATGTTTAAAGGCTCATAACATGCAGTAGATACAGGTAGGATGATTTTTAATGTGGACAATCTGTATGTACAGGGTGTGGGAAACATATAAGATAGACTCTTATTCAGAGTGAAGGACCGCTTTAAATCCTGTGACTTTATTTTGCTATTTAGTGATACCTCTGGCTTTGCTTGGGAGCTATCTATAAGTTTCCCGTGCCAATCGATTCTCCTCCCCCCATCCCTGGGGCATCCAAAAACAGGATGCCCCACTGTGTGAAACCCCCCAGGTCGCCCCTATACTTTCTTTTCCGATCCAATGGCACATGGGCAAGCCACATCCCCGCTGTCCCTCTAGCAAGGCGTGTGCCCGTGCCAGGCATTTGTGAATGGCCGGCGCTGGCATGCTCCATGTTAGAGGGTAGCAAGGATGCAGCTGTCAGCACTTTCAGAGCCGCTCGCCTTAGACGAAGGCTTAGACGCACTGACGTGAGCGGATCCGAGCTCGCTGATTGGACAAGCAGCTGCACATGCACCGTAGGACCGGGAAGAGGTGAGTTTGTTTCAGCGATGTGCAGGGTTTCCCACAGCGGGGCACCCCTGCCCTGGGGCCTGAAGTAAAATGGATTTTCTTTTTTTTTATAAGTATTGATAATACTAGGAAAACCACCCCATTTACAGTTTACTGTTAGTCCAACTTGCATTATGAAATGTTCTACTTTACCATGTTACTATTTTGTTTAAAACTTTTAATGGCATCTTTGAAAGTGAAGCCAAGCCTCAGCAATGAATGGAGCGGGTGTGCAGAGCGGTGGACTTCCACCTCAGGAGGCAGCTGTTTCCTTGTGAATGATGGACAGGGTGCTCGATTTTAGCAATTGGTAAGTTTTGATTCGACGGGCAGGGTGATTCATTACTAGCGCCAGGTATCGGCAGATGAGTGCCTGTACAGAGATGCTAAGAGCAACTGCTAGTAGACGCTGTGATTGGCTATCGGACGCTGTAACAGAGCGCCTCAGTCGCTGTAGTAACCTGGCCGGCATTGATGAATGAGATGTATGTTGGGCGTACTAACACCAGTACAGCGTTGCAGCGAGCGAAAGGTAGCGCCAGCTTAGTGCGACCGACTCTCAGTGGCTCACATCATATTCAACAAAAAAACAGACTCACACAGTGTCGGCGCTCTGGATCTGCCCGCTATGGCATAGAGCGCAGGACACTGTGTGATCTGTTTTTGAACACATATCCACCAGTAAAAAAGCGAAAACACATGGAATGACATTGTTGTAACATTAATACTTTAATGGCAGACCTATAATGACAATTCTGCATAAAATTATAAAAAATCAAAAATGTTTTCAAAAATGCCTTTTTCTAGGCCAGGAGAGGTCACACAATGATTTGAGAGTATAAAAAAAAACAAAAAAAAAAAAACAAACAAAACAGAAGAAAAGGAACGTCCATTGAAATGTATGGGAGAGCGACAGGTAATACCTGGCAATTTTGGAAGCTAGAGCACCGGCGCTAAACACTGAGCTGTCTGTAATGATGAATCATATGCTACATGGCGCTGTTAGAGTCGCTCACCAGAATCGCTTTCACAAATGTGGTTTTGCGTACAGCGCCCAGCGTTCACCAGACGCTGCCTGCCGCAATGAGGCGCTACCTGGCGCTATCACATGATGAATAAACCCCTAAGCGAGAAGAGTTGCGGGGGGGCAAAAGGTGACCCTGGCGTTTAGCAGCTGCTGTAGGACACTGGCTGCTTAGGCAGCAAATCACTGCGCAGCAACCCTGTGGCATTAGTTGGTTGACTAAGCCGTCATTGGAATGCAATAGTGTCAGCCAGCATCAGACAGTCCCGTTTTTTGTTTTTGAATATCCAAATCAGGTTCAGTACCGAGTGCTTAATGGCGGGTGGGCAGATTTATGACCAGACTTCTGTTTGAAGCAGACCAAAACCCACTGAACTTGTGAAATAAATGTGTCTAAAGCCCCTGCAGATATTCCCTTCTTAGGGTGTAGAACTAGAAATTGATATTTGCGCTTTTCTAATTGTCCTGGAACACAGCTGTTTTTGCTGTGCCTCGGTGTAAGATGGCAGACGACCAGTCATTGCATTAGTGTGGCAATGACATAATTGCCAAACACAACAATGGCAATGAATGGAGGAGGCGGAGCTTTACAGCTAAAACAGGCGCCATTATCTGGGATTAGATTGAAACAGGAGCACTGAAAATTGCCAAAACCTTATCTTCATGGGAGGAACAATTCAGGGAATGCTAGTTAAAAATGTGGGTTTTTGTCCGTTTTAAGGTGGACCGCCCAAAATCCTGCAAGACTTCACTGAGCGGTGCGGGACTTTCCCGAGGAGGATCAGGCCCTAAAGCAGCCAGATGTCGCGCAGCAGCGACACCCAAAGGGAAAGTAGGGGCTGATGGGGGGGGTCGGACCGATGTTCCTCTTTAAAGCAGATAATACGTGTAAAATATATTAGCATTGGCAGCTTCTAGTTCCCTTTTTACAAATGATAGCTGCGTATGTGTTTTTAAGCCATTATCACCTTTATCAGCTCTGGATTTGCATGTGATTTACATTGTACAGTCAATGGGAAACTGTTTAAGTCTCTCCACTGGTCTGTTTCCTTTCTGCCACCTTTCTTAAAGCAGAACAAAACCCGGGAATTTGACTTACCTTGGTTTTGTTCTGTGCCCCCGGGGGCACCAACATGGGACATGGCCGAGGCAAGGAAGCCTGAAACCCTACCACCACTGAACAAGTGGTGTAGCAATAAAGGGTACAGGGGGTGCAGCCACACCAGGGTCCAGGAGCTTAGGGAGGTCTTATAATTGTTGCTCCTACACCTTACTTATCATATTCATGCTTACTTGGCGTCATTTAGAAAAAGGAAGCAGCATTGGTCTCTGCCATTTCACTCTTTAGTTGTCTAGCTGCATCCATATGAGTCAAAGTGTAGCGGGCCTCTGTCTGGCCAATGGCAGAGGCTGTGAGGAGCAAGGGGGGTTCCTGGACCTACGGTAGGGCGACTCAGGTTGGTGCGGCATGTGTGGGGTGAGGTGCACTTACTTATTCAGCCGTCGCTGGTTTCCAATCATGACACGTCTTGTAGCAAATAACAGGTTCTTTATTTTATTATTCTTCCATTTATCACAACAGCATCATCCAGTACAGGTCATATTCTTCAGCAGTTACATCAGAGAGACTTTACAGCTTCCAGTTACTAACTCCTGGCTTCTTCCCTCACTGCTACTCTGCTCCTCCACTACATTACCAGTCCTTCCCCTCTAGAGCTTAGAACCTAAGAGAGTTCTGGAAGGGTTGGGTCCTCCCTTATATAACCTCTGAAATGTTACCAATGGCAGGGCAGGTGATGTTGCCAATGCCACCTGGCTGAGTCTCTATTTGCCTACTTTAAGGGGCATAGTAGCCATAGAGGTTCATTCATTACAAGCGCCAGGTATCGGCAGAAGAGCATCTGTATAGCGGCGCTTAGAGCTGCCGCTAGTAGACGTTCATGTGTGGGTATCGGGTGCTGTAACAGAGCGCCTTGGTTGCTCTAGTAACCTGACCCACATTGATGAATGTGATGTATGTTGGGCGCTCTAACACCAGGGAGCGAAAGGTAGCACCAGCTCAGTGCGAGTGACTCTCAGCAACTCACACCATACCTGTCAAAAAACGACACACACACACACAGCGGCGGTGCTCTGGATCTGGTCGCTATAGCATAGAGCGCCAGACGCTGTGTGATTAAAGTCTGTTTTTGAACACATATCCACCAGTAACAAAGCAAAACACATGAAATTACATTGTTGTAACATTGTGACATGAACACTTTAGTGCCAGACCTGTAATGACAATTCTGCATAAAAAAAACAAAAAAATCAAAAAAGTTTTCAAAAATGACTTTTCTAGGTCAGGAGAGATCACACAATTATTTGAAACCCCCCCCCCCCCCCCCCCCCGTTTAAACAGAAGAAAAGGAACGGCCATTGAAATGTATGGGAGAGCGACAGGTAATACCTGGCGCTTTGGAAACTAGAGCTCCAGTGCTATACGCTGAGCTGCCTGTAATAATACATGGGACACTTCATGGCGCTGTTAGAGTCGCTCACCAGATTAGCTTTTAGGGATGAGCTAATCTGTTCTAACGAACCTGAATTCGCTTCGAATTTCAGGGAAAAGTTGATTCAGCACGAACCCAAATTTTTAGTGGTTCGTGCTGACCGAATTTTCCGCCGCCCACTGACAGCGCAGCCGGCCTCCCCGCTCCCACCATGCCGGCATTTTTTTTTTTCAGCAAACACTTACCGGCATGGTGGGAGCATGGAGGCCGGCTGCACTGTCAGCTGTCATCAGAGGACGCGTCATCAGAGGAAGCCGGCTTCCTCTGATGACGCATCTTCTGATGACAGCTGACAGCGCAGCCGGCCTCCCCGCTCCCACCAGAGATGAGCGATTCGCTCGGACGAACCCGAATTTCTTGGAGAAATTCGGCGAATCGCCGAATCGAATTTTAAGTTCGCTCATCTCTATTAGCTTTCATAAATGTGGTATTGCGTACAGCGCCCAACATTCACCAGACGCTGCCTGCCGCTATCCCTTGACGAATAAATTCCTAATTAATATTAACTACTCTTATTCCTTAGGCAACACTGCCATCATGTGGATTCATGACACAATGGCACCTAAGTCCTGCATTTAAACGGACCTTCACTCTGAATAAGAGTCTATCTTATATGTTTCCTACACCCTGTACATACAGATTGTCCACATTAAAAATCATCCTACCTGCATCTACTGCATGTTATGAGCCTTTAAACATCCAAGATGGCGGCTTATGGAAGCCGCCATCTTATCAGGCAGCCTGCAAACAGGAAGTGCCTCCTGACTGTGCTGCTCTGCATTCTGGGACTGCTGACCGTTATCTGACCCCAGCTCTGCTCTGTCTGAGCAAAGCACAGCTATAACCCACCCCCTGTACCTTATCCCACTCTCTTCTCCTCAGTAAGTGTGATGCTTCTGAGTCAAGATGGCGGCGTCTGTATCCTAAATTCCTGAACAGAGTTGCTGTCCAGTCGGGGAAAGAATAATAAGTTAGTGACTAAAAACGTAAAATATATTAATTTTAGATGCTGGGGAACCGTTTTTTAAGAGTTTTGGCTTTTCGTTAAATCATGGTGAAGGTCCGGTTTAACTACTACTGATTAAAGCTACTATCACTATCACATCAGGGTGTACTCTACTGACAGGGCTCTGATCTTTACTAACTGTAGTGTTACCTACCTGTCACAAAGGGACTGAAAAAAAGTTTACTGTATGAGCCTTGAAAGGGCCTCATTTAATGTTCCCACCAGGGCCCTGTCACATTTAGTTATACCACAGAAGACTAATAAGGTTAACGTTCAAAACTGGGGCTAGAAATATCTGAGGACAGATTTTTTTAATGATTTCATGAACTTTATAAGACAAGAGTGACGGCGCCAGATGGATGGGCTGTGGCTGGATAAGAAACCAATACACAGCGCCACTTCAGCTGAGATGCCAATAAGGTGGAGTTGGGGTACTGCTATGGGCTCTTATTATTAGATACGCAATAGTTGGACCAATTTGTGTTGATGATTGACGCAAAATCAACTTCCAAACCTAATGGCAATCTAGAAGGTACTTCACTGCATGGTAAGCTAGTAAAGGAATTAAAGGGATACAGAAGGCAAAGGCGATTATCAGCCCATTGTGTGGGGCTACATTTGGCACTGTCCTAAATTGTTTTGTTTTTTTTTAAATTGAAGAAGAAATGTCTGAGATATCAAGGTTTATAGTTTCACGTTCTGACTTCTCTTCTGAAGCATTTGGACGTGGCTCTGTGATGTCACTTATCAGCATAATGGGTGGGGTCTGTTAGACAGGCATTTTCATCACCTTGGGCCTTTAAAGTGGACCAAAACCCAGGATTTTACCTATCCTGGGTTTTGGTCCTTTACCCGCCATCCCCCCCCCCCGATCGGGGATACCCCACTGCGTGAAACCCCCCCAGGTCGCACAATGTAACTCACCTCTTCTCGGTCCTACAGCGCATGCACGGCCGCTCGTTCAATCAGCGCGCTCGGAGCGTGCTGGCGGTCTAAGGTCAGTGGCTCCGAGCGTGCTGGCGGACGCATCCCCTGTTTCCCTCTAACAGGGAGCATGCCCACGCTGGCCCTTCACAAATGCCTGGCGCATGAATGCGCCCTGCTAGAGGGATAGCGGGGATGCGGCTTGCACATGCGCACTGGACCGGGAAGCAAACGGGGTGAGCTGGGAGTTTCACACAGTGGGGCATCCCGGTTCTGGATGCCCCGGGGGGGAAACAATTGGCCCAGGAATTTATAAGATCGTGCTTGGTTTTGGTGCACTTTAATGACAAAAAAGCACACCTTCCTCCATTGCAATGAATGGAATGGGGGCGCTCATTCACTGCTCTCAGTAGGTTTTACACCAGTGAGTCAGGTACTGATGCTGCCCTGGACAAAAGTTGAGTATGGCCATTCTATTTTATTTTTGGCTGGACAATGCCTTTAACAGATGAATAAAAACATATGAGATGGGAAAGTTTCAGGTAACACACGAAAGCACACCTAAAGTTGTTATGTGCCCCATTCTTTGTAATTACTCTCATAGATCTCTACATCAAATCCAATAGCGGGACAATTGACGTGAACATGGGACAGAAAAATCCAAGTTCCAATGAGTGTGTAAAGGAGCGTGGGATAATGGTGTATTATTAGCCTGACTCTCCAGTCAGTACTCCATGTACGGAGCCTTTCTGTCTGCTGTGAACCGCTCCCGCGGCTTGCTGAGACTTCACATGTTCCTAACAAGCGGTTCTTCCAGTCAGACCTGTCCTGCCTTTGCCCTGCAACCACAACAGCAAGTCATGCCAGCAGCGTGTGTACACACCGATAGAGCGTATCCCGGCACATAGGAGGCATTCTTATGGCAGATAAACACAGGCCATCCCCTCAAGCACAACAACAGGTTTTATTTTAAAGCTCAATTTCTTTTTTTTTTTACTTAGAGTGAGGAAGGTTTAGAACTAATTCCGTGTTATTTTGCCAGCCCTGACTATGGCAGCCATATATGGAATTATAATGTACACCAAATGGGGCTCTAGAGTCTCCCCAACAGACACCCCACATGAATGGGGGGAAGATCAGGAGCAATGTTAGAAAATATTATTTTACAGAAAGAGTAGTAGATGCTTGGAACAAACTTCCAGCAGAGGTAGTTGAAAAATCAACAGTCGCTGAATTTAAACATGCCTGGGATAAGCACACATCTATCCTAAGATAAAGAGAACATACAGTATACACATAAGGGCAGACTAGATGGACCGTATGGTCTCCTTCTGCCGTCAACCTTCTATGTTTCTATGAATGGCCGCACACCAATCAACTCATTATCAGATGATAAAAATGTATTGAATACAAAGGCTAACACTAACGTGATCCAAACAAACAGTCAACAATACAAGACAAGATTAAAAAACGTATAAACAAAAGGCTGGGGGGAATTTTGAAAATGTGTATAAGCAATATAATGCATGATTGGATATAAGTAAATGGGCTGGGGAGAGCTAAAATGCATAGAACATTGTCAAAAAGTGATAGAAAGACTTCAAAAAAGTGCTGAATAAGCTAAATAGCAATTAAAAAATAAACAATTAATAAACAATTCATGCTGAAAAGTGCCATGTGCAATAATCATGTGCAAATGAGTGCCACACTAAGATGGCGAAAAGTGCTAAAAATTCCCAGGAATTAAATGCGTCTGCCAAGCCAGAAATATAACTAAGAATAAAACAGTGTATACAGCGTATACAAAGCCTCGTTCCCCCCTTCGCAGCCACCGACGCGTTGCGTGGCAAGACGCCACTTCGCCAGGGTGTGTGCTGCCATATGCTGCCCTCTTCCTTTTGTGCTCACCTTAGATGAACAGCTGTTCCGTTGGGTGGACGCGGCGGAATTATGGCAGGTTCATATAACATTACTCTCTGTTGCCCCTATTTGTCTTTTTTTCAGGTTTGATGTATAGATCTCTATAATAAACAATTAATTTACCTACCCATGGTTTTTAGGTTGCCTTAAATGAGACCTAAAGTCAAAACAGACTCTAAAGAAATAATAAAAAAGTATGCCGTGCTGTATGTATTTTACAGTGCATCAATACCAGGCCTGGAGTCTGAGACTTCAGGGCCGAATGATTCCCTCTCCCCGAGGCATCCCGAACTGGGATGCCCCACTCTGTAAACCCCCCATTCGCCCAATAAGCTTATCTTTCCAACAAGCCCACAGCACTTGCGTGACCAGTGACATCACTCACATCCTATTCGCTGTACGCAGCCACGCCTGTCGCAAAGGTATGGCTGTGTGTGGCTGTGCACAGCTGAAGGATGCGAGTGATGCCACATTCTGCCGATGTGTGCAGCTGGGATTACATTCAGCTTCTACATTCAGCTATGACAATGACACTTTAGTGCCAGACCTGTACATACAATTCTGCATAAAAATTATAAAAGTGTTTGTTTGCAGCCAGGAGACACAATAATTTAAGAAAAAAAATTATAAATTTTGAATGCCCAAATCACTATTTAAACACAAACAAATGAAACCCGATTGAAATGTATGGGAAAGCGACACTGAGTGAAATGTAATACGTGGTGCTCTGGAAGCTAGAGCGCCGGCGCTATATGCTGAGTCGCCTCTGTTAATACATGTGACGATACATGGCGCTGTTAGAAGCGCTCACCAGATTCGCTTTCTTAAATGTGGTATTGCGTACAGTGCTCGCCGTTCACCAGATGCTGCCTGCCGCTACAAAGCACTACCTGGCGCTAGCCGTTCTTAAACCGGACCTTCAGCGTGATTTAATGAAAAGCCCCAAAAAAACGGTTCCCCAGCATCTAAAATTAAAAAAATTTACGTTTTTAGTCGCTAACTTATTATTCTTTCCCCCACTGGGCTGCAACTCTGTTCAGGAATTTAGGATACGGGCGCCGCCATCTTGACTCAGAAGCATCAGACTTACTGAGGAGAGGAGAGTGGGATAAGGTACAGGGGGGCGGGTTATAGCTGTGCTTTGCTCAGACAGAGCAGAGCTGGGGTCAGGTAAAGGTCAGCAGTCCCAGAATGCAGAGCAGCACAGTCAGGAGGCACTTCCTGTTTGCAGGCTGCCTGATAAGATGGCGGCTTCCATAAGCCGCCATCTTGGATGTTTAAAGGCTCATAACATGCAGTAGATGCAGGTAGGATGATTTTTAATGTGGACAATCTGTATGTACAGGGTGTGGGAAACATATAAGATATGCTCTTATTCAGAGTGAAGGTCCGCTTTAAATTACCCCCTAAGTGAACTTCTCTCCTTTTTATCTGCTTTTAGGTGTGATTTCTATATTGCCCCCACGTTACTTGCCCCAGATGAGTTTAAAGGAGCATCACATGCTTGAAACAATCTTATTTATCCACAATTTTGAAAGGGTGCCAATCATTTTGTCCAGCCCATTTTTCGAGTTGGCTGTGACATTATGTCCAATTTGCTTTTTTTCCTCCTTTTTTGGTTTATTTCCAATACACACAAAGGGGATAAACATGTGTATAGCAAAACATGTGTTACCACAATCCTGCATCTGTGAGCAAATACTTCATTTTCTTGAAAAATTTCAGGGGTGCCAACATTTACTGCCATGACTGTATTTTGTCTGTGGTCTTCCATCACTCACCTGCCAGCATATGGACCCAGTGGCCGCCATCTGCAGCAGAGTTGGCCATGTCTACTGCACTGCAGTGTACTGTACTGCCATGGAGAGGCAAGTCAGGCCTTGGTATGCCCCCTTCATCAGAGTACATGGCGTAGGCATGCTCAAGTTACCGTGACTGAAGCAGAGGGGACTGTGAACTTGCAAGACTTACTAAGAATCCAGGTAATTTTTTGTTGAGCCGGAGTAGGACAAATACTTTGCATGGGGACAATAAACGATTATGGTTTTCAACCTGCCTGAACAGACCCTTTAAAATAACCATAATACCTGCGGTAGGTAAAGGATCTATGTGACCCCTATACCAGTTCACAAGGCTCTGGGTCTGGCAAGTCACCTGTGGCTAGCAGGTGACTTGCCATTAACCCCGAGCCCCCCCATAATCTGTCTCCCCAAAGCCAGGGGGGGCAGAGGAGCCCATGGCCATTAGGCTATGCCGGCTTGTAGCCTGCAGGGCCAGGGGCGACCAAAGATGGCCTCTGCACCCTGTTCCACATGCCCCCATAGCTGGTCTCGAGCTGGTTATGCTGGGTAAGGGGGTCTCACGCCATTTTTGGGGGATTTTTAAGGGTTTTTAACCCTATGTAATTTTTTTAAATTAAAATCAAAATAATAATAATAAAAAAAATGCAATATATAGTCTTTGAGACAGAATTGGGATATATCGTATCTTCATACGTGTATCACGATACGTATTGTATCGCCAGATTCTTGCCAATTCACACCCCTAATAGATGATATATGCAGAAAAATATTCAGCAACTCAAGCATTTAAAGTGAACCTGTCACCAGGGGTTTCATTATCCTGGTGATAGGTCCTTGCCTCTAATCAGATGCTCCACAACTCACCCTTCCACCAGCAATTCATGTCATAAGGCAATGTTTTGAAGAGAGCTCTAGCTTAGGGAAAGGGAAGCGGCTGCAGGTTTCAAAGCACACCCAAAGTGAATCTTTCTTCACCAAATAATTAGCATGACCCCAGTGGATGATTCAACTGCGACCTTTCTTACTCTCCATTTAAAGCAACAGTCCAGGCAATGGCAATAATAAGGAAGCAAGGAGCTCACCTGAGGTCCGTCCTATGAGCCTTTCCTCTATTTCTTGCAGTGCGCTGTAAATGCTGTAGCTGGTCTGCAAAATTTGCACTTACCTTCAATTTCTTGTTATCACCCTTGTGGTTGCATGACTGCCATTGTTCCTCAGCACTCCTCGCATGAGCGAGCCTAGCAAGTGCACCAACTGTGGCCTGAGGTGAGCAAATTGCTACCTTATTATTGTTAGTCAGTGCCTGGACTTTCCCTTTAATGGTAATTAAATGAATGTTTGGGTTGAATTTAAAGTTATATTTAAAGGAAAACATTTTGTCAGGTTTTTGGCGTTGTGCCTTATTGTTTTTTGGGATGTAAAATAAACATTTGTGCAAGGATTAGACCCACATACCTGTGATTTACCCTGTTTCCCAAAGATAAGACGGGTCTTATATTAATTGTTGCTCCAAAACGTGCATTTCTTGGCATTCCAGCTGCTCTCTTCTAAGTCACACTGCATAGCAAGTGTAGAGGTTTGCTCCCCCTGGTAACCAGAAGCAACCACAATGCTCTCATATATGCTCAGGAGTGAAGTGACTCCAGTGGGACTAATAAGTGTGAATCATGCTAGGACTTCTCAGGGTAGGCCTATCAGCATACTGTTTCCAAGTTCCTTATATTCCTGTGGCTCTGTGTTGTATAAATGAAGGAGGGGGGACCTGTGTTCCGATTCCCTCCATATGCCAATTAAATGTAACTGGTGCAGGACAGAGGTCGGAATGAGGTTAGAATAAATTATTTTTGCTGTGGCCTTTTCTTTTTTAAATGGAAAATTAAAAAAGAAAAAAAGAGAAGTGGGAGACACCCCTAGGATATAGAAATATATTAGTATGTAGGCACTGCCCCTTTAATCATATAAAAATGTGGGGTGCCCAGCTAACCTCAACTCATATTGCATGACCCACAGAAATACCAACATTTGGTTATTTGCTGGGCTGGCCAATAAACATACTGATATGATTTAGCACTACTTTTCCAAAAGACCCCTATACCATTTTAAAGGGCAGGTGGGTGGCTTGCTGAACCACCCTGCCTTAGTAGCCACACCCCTATTGGCCAGGGGAATGTGGAAGAGCTCAGCACTGGACCTGTGCCATAGAGGTGGTAATTACTAGAGCAAGGTGCTGACCATTGAGCCCTGGGTTATCAGCGCCTATGCCTAATGGCCGGGCTGGCTAGCTTAGGGAGGAGGCACTTTATTGATTTATTTATTATTGTTCAAACACACACACACACACACACACACACACACACACACACACACACACACACACACACAATTAATACGGCAAAGACCCTGCCATCTTTCGCATGCAGGAAAAATTCACCTGAAAATTTTCCACATGAGAGTGTATAAGCGTGTTTCTCTCAAGCACTCTCGCATGGTGCTGAATCAAGCCCTAGGAGGTGACACCATGCTGATTACATGATCTGTTTGCCCCTGACCAGATTATACAAGAGTCAAATGCAATTGAAAAAGTCATTTGGGTCAGTGGTAAAATGTTTTTTAGAAAAGCAAGGTAAGTTTAGTTGCATTATTACAACAGATAAACCATGACCATTGTGAGGAATAGGGCACATATTACATTTCATTGCTATTCCTAAAACTTACTCCGTTTCATCCTGAGACCCACCTAACAGAAGGCCTCATGATTAATAGCTATCTGCTGGGTGTGAACCCTCACAGCAAGCCCTGCTGTCAGGACGCGTGCAGGCCTGGCTCCATGGGGGGCACAGCTTCGAAGGTCATCCTTGTGAATTCTACACTTCTAACCTGAGCTGCAGTCACAAGGCCTGGCCCACAGAAGACCCCATGCAGAGAGCTCTCTCTCTTCAAACACCATATTCTCAGACAGCCGACACAGCGATAACTGGGTCGCTGTTTGTCCCAGCACCAAGCCAGATACATAATTGGAATGGGCCCAAAAAAATGCACCCAGGCATAGTTTTCTCATGGCAGTGTAGAACCCAGAACCTGCTAAAAGGTAGATCTTGGGTTCTGACCCATCTAGGAAGTCTCTCTTTGGACTCACCAGGTGCCCCACGACTAGCTAGTTTGGCAACAGAAACAGAATGGTTCCAGGCTCGGTTTGAAAGCTACGCCCTAAATAGCGTTTGTAGGTTGGAAGCTAGTTGGAGACTTCACTCAGATGGGCGTTAGGAATATCCAAGTGAGAGTCAAGTACCAGAACCCAATCTAAGTCAAGCAGTTTTAGAATCCTAGCAGGCTGCTTTATGCCCCCAAAGGCCGCCTGGCCAACATCTCAAGGTAATCTGACTTTCTGTTGTATCTCTGCTTGTAATTCACTTACCTGTATTCTTTATCCCACTCTCAGAACCAGCATTTGTACTATTTACACCATATCAAATGCAGTATAACTGTCTAGTGTTTCTCCTTCATTCAAATATATATTTAACTTGAGCTATCTTTTTGCCTTAACCAAGAATCTGTGTGTCTGTGGCCTTGCTGGGCATTGAAGTCCCCTAGGTTGGTCAAACGGACGGCGATTTCGAAAAGCGCGCTGCGTGATCATAGGTGCTATGTTGTTAGCATGATCACACGATACGTGTTTATCTGACAATCATGAACGAGAACCGTGCTAAAGATATATGACCCTACCAATACAATCTGATGTTGTAAAATCCTGTGTTGGTTGTTCACCCCCCCCCCCCCCATTGTCCTCACTCTCAGCATCTGTAGAGCGCGTGGTGTAACAGGCTATTCCCTTCTCCGCTCTCTTCTTTCGTGTTCGCTGTGCTTCAGATGCTCCCCCACAACATGCCTGGATTACAAATATTTGGCAACAGGCAGCAGGAAGGGAGTGTGCTGCGCCTCACATTTCATCTACTTAGTCATGCCTAGTGCCTTTTTTCCTCCTCACATCTATACTTAGGGACGTCTGTGAACATTTCTGCTCAGCAGATCCCGCGCTTCTGTGGTTTATCTTTTCTAAATGAGCCTTAGTGTCTCCTTCTTCACTGCTCGCCCTGAATGTGGCAGGAATGCAGCCTAGCTGTGAGGGAGACGGCCTGATTATTTCTATGTAGTAACCAACGACAGGCCGGTTATTTTGGGTGCTGTACTGTCATCACTAGAAGACGCTGCGTTCAGGAAACTGTTCTGAGTAAAATGATTTACATCTGCTGCTACTATGACTGTACTCAGGACTTCATCGCAAAATCTGTTTCAACTGACATACAAATCTGGTTGCTATAACAAGCACGAAATGTGAAAAACACTCTATGAGAGTCCTTAAAGAGGCACCATCGCGAAATTGTGTAATATTAAAAATCCAAATGAACACATCAGCTAATGAGAGGAGGGGTCACTTATACACCCGAACTGAATAAAACTCCCACCAAGCTTGTGGTTTAATCTCTCATGGTAGGAATAAAATCCAGGAGTGACAGGCTTAGTCTATCAGGGGTGACAGAATCTGTCACCCTGGATGTCCTCTTCCTTCCATTAAAAGAAAGAAAAACAAGCCTGGATATTTTTTGATGCCGGGTGTATAAGTGACCTCTCCTCCAGCCATCCAGGTAATTTATATGGATTTTTATAATTGGGCCTTTTTCGCGATAGTGCTCCTTTAAAGAGGCCTCTCTACTAGCAAACCAGCTTAGGAAAAACATCCTGTAAAAAATAATAATCTTAAAGGGCACCAAAAGGCACCGGGGCATAGAGTCTAGGCCCATGTGAAAGCCGTCCCTGCTGTGTAAAACCCCTCATAATTGCAGATGTTTTATCTGGCTCCACACTCATATGCACGGGCCACCTCTGCATGGCAATGAGCCCGATTCAAGGCTGCCTGGAGTGGGGGAGTGCACATTGCATGGGAGGCACAGGAGGCTTGCACATGCACCGTGGGATCATGGAGGGTTTAGGAGATCTGAAACCGCCCGGACCAAACCTTAGGGGGGCCTTAAACCGGACCTTCACCTTGAATAGGAGTCTATTTTATATGTTTCCCCCACCCTTTCATTCTGTGTGACACCCTTACATATCCTGTTTCTGCTGGTCACCACCTTTCATTCTGTGTGACCGTGGTATTATGGAGGGTGTAGGAGATCCGAAACCCCCCCGGACCAAACCCTAGGGGGGGCCTTATACCGAAACTTTATTCTGAATAGGAGTCTATTTTATAAGTTTCCCCCACCCTTTCATTCCCTTTCATTCTGTGTGACACCTATACATATCCTGTTTCTGCTGGTCACCACCTTTCATTCTGTGTGACTGTGGTATCATGGAGGGTGTAGGAGATCTGAAGCCGCCCCGGACAAAAACCAAGGGGTGCCTTAAACCGGACCTTCACCCTGAATAAGAGCCTATCTTATATGTTTCCCCCACCCTGTACATACAGATCGCTCACATTAACAATCATCCTACCTGCACCTAGTGCATTTTCTGAGCCTTTAAACATCCAAGATGGCGGCCCATGGAGTCTCAGGCTGCCTGCAAACAGGAGGTGTCTTCTGACTGTTCTCTGTATTCTGGGATTGCTGACTTTTACTGACCCCAGCTCTGCTATAACCCCGCCCCCTGCAGTTTTGACCCCTTTCCTGTCCTCATTATGTGATGCTTCTGAGGCAAGGTGGTGGCGCCCGTAACCTAGAGTGCTGAACAGAGTTGCAGGCCAGTGGGGGAAAGAATAATAAGGGACTAAAAATGTTAGATATATTCATTTTAGATGATGGAGAATAGGGTTTGCACTTTTCATTAACCCTTTAACTGCCAGCCTATCTGGAGATTTTGTCACACTTTGTTGCCAGACCATTTTGCACTATTTTGTGCTCCACATGTTCAACTGTGATTTTTGAAGGAATTTCCAGGGATTTCCTAGGGAAATTATATATTGTTTTTTTCAGCCTGGGCTTTAACATGAACATGTCCTGTTTGTAATTTTTTAGGTGTATTCTCAATATTTTTGGGTGAAATGTGCACAAAAAAATTTTAAAAAATTTTTTTTACAATTTGTAGTGTTTTTTTGTAATAAAAATTGTAAGTTTGTCAATAAAATCTTATTGTGTGTGAACTCCCAATCTCTCCCGATTACAATGGTACCACATATGTATTGGTAGAAACCCTTTCCTGCCCAGGAGACTCCCCCAAACTGAAACAGCGCTTTAGGAGATTTTCAGATAAAATACAACTATGCTACGCGCTAGGCGCACCTTGAAGTTTTTCAAGAAAACAACCCTTTACATTTGAAACATCCCAACAAACTATATATTCTCTGGTAGTACACACCTCAAGCTTTCTAGGCGTACCAGGCTTGTTGACATGGGTGCAATTTTCTGGAAGTAATCCCTCAATGAATTCTTTGGTTGCACAAGGTTTCCCTAGGAAAAGAATAGAAAAGCAGAATCAAAGCCACATTTTCCTAAACAAACTATAAGCAAACAAGAAAAAACAAGTTAAATCTGAAAAAGCAACATCCCCCGAACAGAACAATACCCAACATGCATTAGTAGTGTCAAGGGAAGAGTTGCCAAACACCCCAAAGTAAAGCATGCACATAATGGCAATTTTATTCGACAAGTGCGCACCTTGCAATGTTTGTACCAAAACAACCCTTTACATTTGGAATACCCAACAAATCATATATTTCCTGAAAGTACACGTTAAGCTTTCTAGGCATACCTGGCATTTTTTCAGTGGGCTCATCTTTCTGGAAGTAATTCCTCGAAGAATTCTTAGCTTGCACAGGGTTTCCCTAAAAATGTATAAAAAATGTATAAAAAAGCTGAATAAAAAACACCTTTTCCTTAAATATCAATATGCAAACAAGAAAAACAAGCTAACTCTGAAAGCACAAGGTCCCTCGAGCAGAACAATATCCAACATGCGTAGCTAATTTTAACCCTTTTAATTGCCACCCTACTTGAAATTTTGTCACCCTCTGTTGACAGGTCATTTTTCACCATTTGTTCCATGTTTAACTGTGATTTTTGCAGGAATTTCCAGGAAAATTCTCTATATATATTTTGCAGTAGAGTTTAGGCTTTAACATGAAATGTCTTGTTTGTAATTTTTCTACTGTTTTTTTTTAAATATTTATTTTAAAAATAAAAAAAGTATTATTTTTTAAATTGTCTTATTTATTTTAAATAAACATTTATTTTATTAAAGAAAACCATATTGCATGTGAAAGCCCAATTTCTCTCGATTACAATGGTACCACATATGTATTGGTAGACACCCTTTCCTGTCCAGGAGACTCCCCAAACTGAAAAGAGCACTTTAAAACATTTACAAATAAAATACAACTAATATCCACACTATAAAGGGTTAATTAAAAAAAAAAAGAAATTGGTGTGAGGTCCGGCATAGCCTATGGCCCCGGGCTCTTCTGCGCCCCCCCCAGGATATAGGAGGCAGGTAATTGGGGGGCTTAGGAGCACTGTGTCCCACGCTGATCAATTTGGCTTCTGGTCTCCTTCTGATGCTGGAAGCTTTTTATACCTACTGGGTAACAGGTAACATAGGGTTAATTTTAAAAAAAATGACACAGGGTCCCCCCTCCCGGGGAGGGGGACCCCATTTATTTGGAATTTTAAGGGTTAAAAACCTAAAAATGGCGTGGGGTCCCCCCTACCCATCTTAACCAGCCTGTGACCAGCTATGGGGGCTTGTAGAATAGGACGCAGGGGCCAGCTTTGGCCCTGCAGGCTACAAGCCAGCATACTGTAGCCTATGGCCACGGGCTCTTCTTCCCCTCCTCTTGGGCTTTGGGGAGGCAGGTAATGAGGGGGCTCGGGGTTAATGACAAGTCACCCGCTAGCCGCAGGTGACTTGCCAGACCCAGAGCCTTGTGAACTGGTATAGGGGTCACATAGATCCCTTACCAGTCCACAAAGGGTTATTGTAAAAAAAAACACACAGAGAAGACACAGAGAAAAAATATTTTATTATAATTTTTTTTAATACTTACCTCCCATCCATCCCAAAGCACTGTGTCCCACGCTGATCAGTTTGGCTTCTGCTCACCTGCTGATGCTGGAAGCTTTTTATACCTGCTGGGTGACAGTTAAAATAGGGTTAATTTAAAAAAAATGGCATAAGGTCCCCCCTAACCAGCTTAACCAACCCGGGACCAGCTATGGGGGCTTGTAGGAACAGGGCGCAGGGGCCAGCTTTCGTGGCCCCTGGCCCTGCAGGCTACAAGCCCACATAGCCTCTGTGGGCCAGGGCTCTTCTGTCCCCCCCCCCCGGGCTTTGAGGAGGCAGGTAATTGGGGGGGACTGGGGGTTAATGGCGAGTCACCCGCTAGCCGCAGGTGACTTGCCAGCCCCCAGCCTTGTGAACTGGTACAGGGGTCTCATGGACCCCTTACCAGTTCACAAAGGGTTAACAGTAAAATAAAACCCACACACACACACATAGTAAAAATTATTTTATTAAAAAAAAATAATTTTTTTACCTGCGATCGTCAGCTCCTGTGTCCCTCGCTGATCTGATGACAGATGCCAGTGATCGGCAGCCAGAGGAGGATGGGAGGCAGGAGATCAGAGGATCTCCTGTCCCCTCCTTCTCAGGCCACCGATCACTGACATCTGACAGCTGAGAGGCCTGGAGCTGTCATGATGCCGGTCGAAAAAAGGGGTGGGGCTTCGCGGCAAGATGGCGGCACCCGTCGGAAGAAGAGGGGAGAGAGCCTGACAGGCTCTCTCCCGAAGATAGAGAGCCCTGGGGGGGGGATCGGAGGCCCCCCCGGGTCATTTAATTTTTTTTTCTTTTTACAGGAAAAGCCAGCGGCGGTTAAAACGGGGGAGGGGGGTGGACCTACTCCGGGCTCTCCCCTTTCTCTGGAGGAGCCCTGGCAGGGGATCAGAGCCTCCCAGGTTGAAGAGAAGACCTGGCCGGTTCAAATGAGGGGTCAGGTAAGTGTTTTTTTTTTTATTTTGCCGGCACTAGCAGGGGGCAAAATTTACGTGGCTGGCAATAGAAGGGTTAAAGTGGATCAAAGCCCACATTTTTACCTAGCATCCCCTGAATTGCTTCCCCCATGGAGAGTACCATTTGCCAAATGTCACTGCTCCTGTTTCGCTCTAATCCCAGATAATGGCCCCTGTTTTAGCTGTAAAGCTCCGGCTGCTCCATTCACTGCCATTGTTGTGTGTGGCCATGATGTAATTGCCACACCTATGCAATAACTGATCGCCTGCCATTTTACAGAGAGGAACAGCAAAAAAGAAGGTGTTTCAGGATTATTCGAAAAGCAAATATATCTGTTTCTAGTTCTTCACCCTAAGAAGAGAGTATAGGCAGGGGCTTTGGCCAAATGTATTTTACAGATTTGGTGGGTTTTGGTCCGCTTTAAATGATGCTGAAGGTCCAGTTTAAGGCCGGATTTTTTTTTTTTTTTTGTATAATCTGTTTTTATTGAAACATACAAGCAGAAACAATACATAGGGAACAGTCCCTGTTTCGGTACAGAGTAAGATCTTAGACACGATAAACCAGAAGACGTTTTAACAGAAAAGGGTTCAGAACAACAACCATAGGAGTCATATCACACAACAGAGAAGCCCCACGCACAGCTACCGTCCGAATGCTCCCCGGGTGCCTGGGTAATGAGGAAGAGAGAGACTCCGCTGCAAATAAATTCCTGATGTACCTAACAAGGATAGAAAAAGGAGAAAAGATAGAGGGAAAGGGGGAAGAGAAGAGGGAAGGGTAGTCTTGACTCCACTTAATCCGTTGCCCGCCCCACCTGATAACTTGACAAACCTCACACCAACTCCCACACAAACCTAGCCCCAGAGACGGACAATCACAGCGTTACCCTAGCTGATTGAGCCTGTCTTTAAACCTATCCGAGTCCCGTAGATTCTCCCAACAGGTCCAGGTCAGTGCATACTTGTCCCTGAGCCCCTTATCTCTCCAGATCAGTTCCTCTGCCTGCCTAATCCGTTCCAGTTCTGTCAACCATTCCCGTAAAGAGGGAATCTCTCGTGATTTCCAGTGTCTGGGGATCACTGCTCTTGCAGCCGATAAGAAGTGCCGGAGTATATCTGTCCTGTAACGTGATGGGAGGCCCCCCCGCTCAGCAACTGACCCAACCTCGGGGCCGTCTCGGCCTTCCAGCCCAGGAAAGACTCCACCCCCACCCCGGGTTCAAAACCTGGATTTCCCAGAATTGGCGTCAAAGGGCCCGGGCGTCTCACAAGCTGGCCTCTAGCAGTCATGCGGTCCCATGATGCAAACAAATGCTGAGTCAAAAACGGCAAAGACCTAAGCCATTTTCTTGGCCGGGGGCTCGTCCATGGCAGAGAGACCAGCGGTTAAGTCCGGATTTTAATCTATTATATGGTATAATCTAAACCTCAGAGGAGTGGCCACTCATGAGCACTGCACAGGCGCGAGATTGGAGGACGCACGCAGTGCCTGATGGGATGCAAGATGGCGCCGCCTGTCAGGAAGATCGACGGAAGGCCCACAGGAAGCTGCAGCAGTTCCTGACCAGATGACGGGGCAGCAGCGATGGATCCGGAGGTAACAGTGAATACAAGCCTTTCACAACAATGCACTGCAGAAAAAGTGCAATACATACGCCTTACCTGCGGTTGTCATAGACTTCTATGGAGGTGCGCAGGGGTTGTGCAGCGTTTTGCAAACCACAGTTGACTGACCTGAAAGGGCCCATATATTTTAATAGGCTGCGTTTACTCTTAATGTGATGCAAACGGCCTGGTGTCAAAGGGGATTTAAAATGGCACTGCAAGCAAACGTTATTATTACACCATTGTGTCGGGTTACATTTGGCACTGTCGCTGTGTAAATTAAAGAAAGGGTCGCGATAGCAAGGTTTACATTTTCACCTCATGATTTCTCTCCTGAAAAAAGTGGGCATGGCCCCTGGATCTGTGATGTTGCATAATATTCAGCAATGTGATGAATCAGGAGGGAGAGGCAGGAGGAGGAGGAGGGAGGGACCATCAATCCTGTCCCGCTCTGCTGAGCAGATTAGGGGACAGGATGAAAAAAAAAAGAATATCATTGGCTGAACCTCTATATCTCATCCATTTCTGCTTTAATTTAAAAACAGGACAGTGCCAAATGTAGCCCAACTGTAAGGACTGTACCGGACACCTTTCTGTCTTAAGCTGATAATCCCCAATCTCCACCGCCTCTTCTGCCTATAGACAAGTCCCCGCTCGCAGGAGACGCGGATTATGCCTCTCCTGACTCGGTTACCCCCAGGACTTAATGGGCGCAAAGATTACCAGCTTAAGGTGGAGACTGATGAACGGCAGGGAGTCCCAAATGAGGATGCCGGAAGGCGGAAGTCCAATAAACTAGCCAAGGTCAAACCGGGAGATCACGAAGCGAGGTACCCAACGGAGGTAGCAAAGAGGAGTCAAACAAGCCGAGCTCAATCCAGAAGGTCACGGGGCGAGGTATCAGAAGGGTCAGGCGATAATCGTGGTCAGGGCAGGCAGCAAGCAAGAATAGTCAGAAGTAACAAGCCGAGTATAACTGAGATAGCACAATCTATAACGCTCCCAACAACCCAGAGGCTATAACGGGCACTGGGAAAATGGAGCAGTCAGAATATAAAGGGAATACTGGCCACTAGGGAAGGGGACAAATGGAGGGAAGGAAGGTGATTGGTGCAACTGTACAAAAACGGGAGCGGTCCCAGGAACTGGACGGCCCAGGCCAGACAGGCTGACCAGTCCCTGGGTCCGCCCCCCAGGAGGACGCCTGGGATAGGTTACTTTAAATCTGCCCCTGGCGGGCGCGCTGGGGGAAGCGCCGCCGGGAGGCATAAACAGGACGTGCTCGCGCGCGAGCCCGCTCTGCGCGGCTGGGCGGCCCCGCCGGGCTTCCTCCTGGTGCGGCGCTTCCTCCAGAGGGAGGAAGCGCCGCACCAGGAGGAAGCCCGGCGGGGCCGCCCAGCCGCGCGGAGCGGGCTGCGGCGCGGCCACCCGCACCACTCAACACCGCCGACCCCCGGCCCCCACAGCAGCGCCGAGGAGCCGGCACGCCAGAAGACCGCCGGGCAGGAGACGGCCGCGGGCCACCCGACGACGCACCGCGGGACCGGGGACGGCGAGGAGGTAAGAGCCTAACACCAACACAATGGTGTAACAATTACCTTTGCCTGCAGTATCACTAAGGTAAACCTAAACCTTTCCTGGCAACTTCTGTCCACATGCACCAGCAAAAAAGTACGCACCATACTGTGTGCCTAGATTTGGTACCTACAGTATAAATGAGACTGCAGGTTAAGTGAATCTGTGTGTAGGTTCAGTTGGTTTACAAGTAAACCAGTGCGGGAAATTAGTTCTGTAGCGGTAGTCAGTAAGCGGTTTTCAGCAGACAGTGACACAGATGTTTAGTTTTAATTAGGGGTTGTCTGTATTCATTTTGTTGCACAAAATGACAAATACAGCCCTTTGGTATAAAACAAACCCTGACTGTCTGGGCTCTCGCTAAACATCAGGATCCCCTGACTATTCAAGTGATGTACTACCAGCCACCCGGTGAAAAAGTTATCACACAATGACAGCTTTAGGTCCACCCGCAGGCCTTAGCAACCTCCTCAGACAGGCTCTCTGTCTCATCCCATGTCTTCTCTCTCATACTGCACATGTTATAGCCCTGTAAATGGGCTGAGCAGCAACCCCTGTGAGCTAAAGAGGATCTTACACCTCATCCAGTTCACCCTAGATGAGACATACACTTTTGCCCAGCACATACACGTCCTTCTCAAAAAATTAGCATATAGTGCTAAAGTTAATTATTTTCCATAATGAAATGATAAAAATTAAACTTTCATATATTTGAGATTCATTGCACACCAACTGAAATTTTTCAGGACTTTTTTTGTTTTAATACTGATGATTTTGCCATACAGCTCATGAAAACCCCAAAACCCTATCTCAAAAAATTAGCATATCATGAAAAGGTTCTCTAAACGAGCTATTAACCTAATCATCTGAATCAACTAATTAACTCTAAACACCTGCAAAAGATTCCTGAGGCTTTTAAAAAAGCCCAGCCTGGTTCATTACTCCAAATCGCCATCATGGGTAAGACTGCCGACCTGACTGCTGTCCAGAAGGCCATCATTGACACCCTCAAGCAAGAGGGTAATACCCAGAAAGAAATTTCTGAACAAACAGGCTGTTCCCAGAGTGCTGTATCAAGGCACATCAATGGGAAGTCTGTGGGAAGGAAAAAATGTGGCAGAAAACGCTGCACAACGAGAAGAGGTGACCGGACCCTGAGGAAGATTGTGGAGAAGGACCGATTCCAGACCTTGGGGGACCTGCGGAAGCAGTGGACTGAGTTTGGAGTAGAAACATCCAGAGCCACCGTGCACAGGCGTGTGCAGGAAATGGCCTACAGGTGCCGCATTCCCCAGGTCATGCCACTTTTGAACCAGAAACAGCGGCAGAAGCGCCTGCTCAGTGGTCCCAAGTACTTTTTTTCTGATGAAAGCAAATTTTGCATGTCATTTGGAAATCAAGGTGCCAGAGTCTGGGGGAAGACTGGGGAGAAGGAAATGCCAAAATGCCTGAAGTCCAGTGTCAAGTACCCACAGTCAGTGATGGTCTGGGGTGCCATGTCAGCTGCTGGTGTTGGTCGACTGTGTTTTATAAAGGGCAGGGTCAATGCAGCTAGCTATCAGGAGATTTTGGAGCACTTCATGCTTCCATTGGCTGAAAAGCTTTATGGAGTTGAAGTTTGCATTTTTCAGCACGACCTGGCACCTGCTCATAGTGCCAAAACCACTGGTAAATGGTTTACTGACCATGGTATTACTGTGCTCAATTGGCCTGCCAACTCTCCTGACCTGAACCCCATAGAGAATCTGTGGAATATTGTGAAGAGAAAGTTGAGAGACGCAAGACCCAACACTCTGGATGAGCTTAAGGCCGCTATTGAAGCATCATAGGCCTCCATAACACCTCAGCAGTGCCACAGCCTGATTGCCTCCATGCCACGCCGCATTGAAGCAGTCATTTCTGCAAAAGGATTCCCCAACAAGTATTGAGTGCATAACTGAACATAATTATTTGAAGGTTGACATTTTTTTATTAAAAACACTTTTCTTTTATTGGTCGGATGAAATATGCTAATTTTTTTAGATAGGATTTTGGGGTTTTCATGAGCTGTATGGCAAAATCATCAGTATTAAAACAAAAAGACCTGCAAAAAATTTCAGTTGGTGTGCAATGAATCTCAAATATATGAAAGTTTAATTTTTATCATTTCATTATGGAAAATAATGAACTTTAGCACTATATGCTAATTTTTTGAGAAGGACCTGTATAGCAAGGAGGGATTTCAACACCCAGCACACCTGACCCAAAAAAAGGTGCATGGGGCTGAGGCTCAGTGCCATAACTGTATTATTGATAGAAAAAGTCTCTACTATTAGTTACAATGTCACACTTAAACCAGACCTTCAGCATCACCTAATGAAAACCCCAAACCCTTACAAAACTATTTTCCAGTTTCAAGTTTTTAGTTGCTTACTTATTATTCTTTCCTCCGCTGGGCTGTAACTCTGTTCAGTGTACGGGCGCCGCCAGCTTGCCTCAGAAGCATCACATACTTAGGAGAGGAAGAGGGGTGGGCAAGTGCAGGGGGCGGGGTAATAGCTGTGCTTCACACAGACAAAGCAGGGCTGAGGTCAGGAAAAGGTCAGCAATCCCAAAATGCAGAGCAGCATATCCAGAAGTCACTTCCTGTCTGCAGGCAGCCTAAAACTCCACGGGTCGCCATCTTGGATATTAAAAGGTTAAACAGATGCAACAGGTGCAGGTAGGATGATTTTTAATGTGGGTAATCTGTATGTAGGGGATGAAGGAAACATACAAAATAGACTCTTATTCAGGGTGAAGCTTGGCTTTAAACAGGACCTTCAGCATCATCTAATGAAAATCCAAAACCCTTAAAAAACAATTTACCAGCATCTAAAATTAAAATATTCTAAGTTTTAAGTCACTTACTTATTATACTTTCCCTTGCTTTCCTCTGTTCAGGACTCTAGGATACGGAAGCCGCCATCTTGCCTCAGAAGCATCACATAGTAAGGAGAATAAAGGGGGGTTAAAAGTGCAGGGGGCGGGATTATAGCTGTGCTCTGCATAGACAGAGCAGAGCTGGAGTCAGGAAAAAGGACAGCAATCCCAGAAGGCAGAGTGGCACAGTGAGAAGACACTTCCTGTCGGGATACTCAGAAGACACTGCCTGTTTTCAGTTGAAACTCCACGGGCAGCCATCTTGGATGTTTAAAAGCCAGAAAATACATTAGGTGCAGGTAGGATATTTGTATGTACAGGGCGGGGGAAACATACAAGATAGACTCTTATTTAGGGTCAATGTCCAACAAAAGCTGTTGATGGACGTCAGGAATTCTGGTAAATTGTCTCATTATTTGGATGCTTTGTACGGTGCCCCTTGTTGTGCATAGCATTGCAGAATTTAACAGAACTTTAGTTAAGTAAGGGGTCATTGACCAGTGTCACAGCCTGAGGAAAAAGTCAACATTTGACTTTTTTTTATTTTTGACTTTTGACTTCAGTAAAAATGTTACCTGCGTGGTTCTGTGGTGCTTCCACTTAGATAGTGAGCCACACATCTGCATTTTACACAAAAACACCAAATCTTAATGTGGTTGTCTACTCACAAATTAAAAATTCTCTCTCCACTCCCCCCACTAACACCAGGTAACACAATATAATAAAAAATATACTTACCTGGTATACTTACCATGCTTGTAGTCATTTTGACTGCCAGGAGCTACTCCAGTTAATTTGGGGTCAGCTGTCGCTGTGCTGCTAGGGATGTAAGTGACACTTTCTTGATGCAAACTCTGCCACAGTCCAAACTCATAACACGAAAAGCTGGTGAAACCAAAAATAACATAAACCCTGTTTTAGCCATTGCTAGCTCAACCATCTTACAGCCCTAATCATTGATATAAAGGACTATATGATAGCCGCATCTATATGCTGAAAGAGAACGTAAAAGGCATTGAGCTTCTTGAAGTCTTTTGTCCTGGCCAAGTAGAACTTGACAGCTTAAACCACATCCAAAGAGTGCAAATGTTATTCCTTAGAAGGAGAGGGGGCTGGACATAAAGAGGGTATGGGATGACAATGTCCTGAAGCCGAGACCATCTGAGGAAGGAAGCCTGTCTCAAGTGAAAGACTGCCAAATCTCAATAGGGTATCATAGGAGAATCATTTTAAAAATCTGCCAAGGCCAAAATCCAACCCCCTGGATATCATAACCAGAGAGAATTCAAATAGAAGTAGCTGTAAGGCCAAGAGCAACATGTTCAGATGCCAGGGTTCCAGGGCTATATTGTTGGACCAGGTGAAAAGCAGCTTGCATAAAAGGTGTTGATCAAGGAGTAAAATACCAAAGGCTGAATAATGAGAGTAGTGAAAACTGTCCCTTCGGGTTGCTAACGATCCCCTCTGCCTCTATGTTCAAATGTAGGAAAGCCAAATTCTTAGCAATAGAATAGCATCTAAGAGACCTCTGCCAAGGAGAGGCCCTTCTCCTCTAGTACGGTCATGTCATAAAAGCCAAATTCTGTGAGTTGAGTTGCCAGTAGGACAGAGCCTCAAAGGCCCATACACACCCATGCTGGCCAAATTTGTGTATCATGACCTGCTCGGCCAATGTGGGGGCCGCCGCTGCCTCCAATCGTAAGCGCCTCTGGTGCAGAGAAGTCTTTACCCCAAATGTTGCATTTGTTTTCTACTTTTTACACAGCTTCAGAATGATCAGGTGCTGTCCCCATGGAAAATATCTCAGTGAATTTGTGACAATTGTTTTTTAAACGCACTTGTGCAACTAGTCTTTTTGTTATGAAGGATCACATTCATCCATGTAATGATATGCATTTTGATAAAAAAAAAAACATGCTGGCAGTTGCTAAACTGACTTTTGGGTAAAAAAAACAAGGGAATGCACTGAGAATTTTTTTCCCATAAAACAGACTAATTTCTTGTTACATACTTTGTTGAATCGAGCCGCATATATCACAATGGTCAGAGACAGCTTTACAATCACGGCACTCTCTGGTTATACGCGATTTGTAACAAGAAGTCTGTTTTTTGAGAAAAAAATACTACAGTTTTAGCTGTTTCAGATTCAACAAAGAAAAAAAAAATGCCCCATTTTTTAGTTTTTATTCTCATTGAAACAGTAAAAATAAATAAATCAATAAAAAGTTAACACCAGTAGGTTTGCAAGAAAAAATCTACACAATTGCAATAGCTGTTTTTTTTTTACTTTGATACGTTTCACAAGTCATCCAGCCACCATTCCCAATATATGTGTTGAATTCACACATTTATCCAGTGGGATAAACAAAAAACACATGGAGCAAAAGAAAAAATCCCAGCTAGACTTACTGGTAACTGCTTTTCTATGAATCCTTTATGACGACCCACGGAGGGAGGCTCCACCCCCTGGGAGGAAACACAAACTGAACGGAGGTTAAAACCCCACCGTAAGTCTAACCAGGATTTTCTCTAATCATCCTTCATGACGACCCAGTAGAGGAATAGAAAAGTAATCTACCTTAGGGGTGGGAAGCTGCTAGTAGGACCCTTCTACCGAAGGCCTGTTGTTTTGCAGACAGGAGATCAAGTCGATAATATTTGAGAAAGGTATGGGGTGATGACCACATTGCTGCTTTGCAGATCTCTTCTATAGAGGCACCTGTCCTCTCTGCCCAGGAGGCTGACATGGCTCTCGTGAATGGGCAGCAACTTCAGGAGGAGAAACTCCTATGGATGAATAAGCCCGTACAATAGTCTGTTTTATCCATCTGGCAATAGTGAATCTTAAGGCAGCTAAGCCTTTTCTTTTTCTGCTGAAGGTTACTAAAAAATGTTCCCGCTATACGCCATTCTCTGGATCTTTCCAGATAAATAGTCCTCTTTTCACATCTAAAAGCGCAAGATCCTCTTTATTGCCTGCTCCAGCTGGCTATGTCAGGAGCACTATATCTTGGGACCTGTTAGTAGCTGTAAAGTCTAAGTATGACCTTACCGGGAGAACTGAACATTAAGGTTCCTTCATTGATAAGGCCTGTAGTTCACTCACTCGCCTGGCTGATGTGATAGCCAGCAGGAAACAAAATTCCACTTTTCTGGAACATCTTCAAATTGTTCAAAAGGAGTGTTAGGCGCCGGACACCCTTCTCTCTTAAGCCAGATAATCCCCAATCTCCACCGCCTCCTCTGCCTTTAGACAAGTCCCCGCTCGCAGGAGACGCGGATTGTGCCTCTCCAGACTCGGTTACCCCCAGGACTTAGTTGGCGCAAAGATTACCGTCTTAAGGTGGAGACGGGTGAACGGCAGGGTATCCCGAATATGGATGCCGAGATGTAAATGGGATTACAAGCGGAGAGTCAATCAGAGAGGTCCAGAAACAAGCCGAGGTCAAGCCGGGTGGTCACAGAGCGCGGTATCCAAGGGGTCAAGCGAAGAATAGTCAAAACGAGCCGAGGTCAAACCAGGTGAGCACCAAAACACGGTAACAGAGGGATCAGGCACAAGCGGAGTCAGTACAGGCGAAAAGGTCAGGACGGGCAGCAGACAAGGATGGTCAGGGACGAAGCCGAGTTGAACACAATAAACGCAGACTAGAACGCACACCCTATTAACCAGAGGCTATAACGGGCACTGGACAATAGGGCAGCAGGGTAATAAAGGGAGGACTGGCCTATGGGAAGAGGGGAAAGGAAAGGAGAGGGAAGTGTGGTGATTGGTGCAACAAACCCAATGGGAATGGTCCCAGGAACTGGACCTGCCCAGGCCAGACGGGCTATCCAGTCCCTGGGCCTATCTCCCACCAGGACAGAGTAACACTAATTAGAAACTCGCCCCCTGGCAGATGCGCTGGGAGCAGCGCCGCCTGGGGGCATATACAGAGCGTGCTCGCGCGCGCAGCGCGCGAGCACGTGAATGGCTGGGCGCGCTCCCGGCCGGGAGAAGCGTAGCCGCGCCAGCCTGGGAATCCCTGGGGCCGCCAGGCCCCCGCCGCACAGCCCGCAGCGAGGCCGCCACAACCCGCCGCCGCCGCCATGCCGGGCTCAGAGAGGCGCCGAGGACCAGCAGCAGGACGGGGCCGTGACGCGCCGCGGGACCGGGGCCGGGAGGCAGGTAAGATCCTTACAAGGAGGTTCCAATAACCCCTTCAGTACGACTGTCCTATGTTGGAAAGCTCTTAAAAGGCGCTGGTGTTTTGCGAGTAACTGATTAGAAGTATTGATTATTTAGTTGATTCTGTCTCAACTGACGGACTAAGAAGACAGATAGGCCTGCAGTCTGTGTCTTTAGTGTACTTACTGCTAGCCCTTTCTCAAAACCTTACTGCAGGAATTCGAGGACTGTAGTTATATCTTCCTTCTTCAGTTTGTTAGCTTCCAGGAGAGTTTTAATGACTCTCGTCGAACAGCCCTTTCTTTCTAAGATGGCCCTCTTCAAGATCCATGCTGTCAGTTGAAGCCTTGATGGGTCTGGATGCAGAATGGAATGCTGATGAAGGATATTTGGAATATCTGGTAGCCGCCAAGTCCCCTCTTTCACCATCCTTTTCAGTTCCATGAACCAGGATCTTCCTGACCAAAACGGAGCTATGAAGATAACAGTGACTTCTTGTGCTATCCTCTGGATCATCTGTGGCATTTTTAAAGGAGAGAAGGCATAAGCTAGGTGAAAATTCCAGGGATGAGCCAGAGCATCCACTGCTAACATACCTTCACCCCTTGTCAGTGAATAAAATTCTGCATTTGAATTGCTGCCTGTGGCAAAAAGATCTATCTGAGGTAGACCCCATGCCCTCACGATCTGAAGGAAATCCTTTTGGTTTAGACACCACTCTTTCTGTTGAACCCTGACTCGACTTAGATAATCTGCAAGAGTGTTCAGGGTCCCTTTAAGGTGAACTGCCGAAACCAACAGAACCTGTTCCTGTAAGGGAAACAGAATTGAATTTGACAGGTTTATTAGTGTCGACGATTTGATCCTGCCCTGATGATTTATGTATGTAGGCAACTGTGGAAGCATTGTTGGAGCGAATTTAGACATCTCTACCCGAGATATCTGGCAGAAAGTGCAGTAGCAGCTTGACTGCCAGAAGCTCTCGGAAGTTGGAGATCTTAAAGGAGCCACAGCACTCAAACCAGTTAGCTTGCTGACCAACCTCCCAGGTTAGTTATAAAATGGTCTGAGCGGCTGCCATCCCTCCTTTGTTTCTTTTGAATTTGTGCAAGCACATGGTGTGTGGGGTCTAGGCTGTATTGCAGGGTCTTTGACCCTTCCATCCCATGGCTTGCACTTGAGGTTTAGGGCAACCTCAGGTAAGCCTGCTCCCAATTTATCTATTGCATTGTATGTCCCAAATGGGGCTCTCAGAGATAAAATTTAGGACTGCACCTCACAGGGGCACCTTGGTGCTGGTGGTGCAGCTTAAGCATACTTCTGCAGATGTGTGTGACCGAGCCCTCTGTTTTTAACCAAGTTTAGAGACAGATTGTGGGTTGGTCAGCAAGCTAACTGGTTTGAGTGCTGTGGCTCCTTTAAGACTTTTGTATCCTAATTGCCCTGCTAACGTGCACCTCCCAGGTTAGTTATAAAATGGTCTGAGCAGCTGCCACCCCTCCTTTGTTTCTTTTGAATTTGTGCAAGCACATGGTGTGTGGGGTCTAGGCTGTATTGCAAGGTCTTTGACCCTTCCATCCCATGGCTTGCACTTGAGGTTTAGGGCACCCTCAGGTAAGCCTGCTACCAACTTATCTATTGCATTGTATGTCCCAAATGGGGCTCTCAGAGATTAGAGTTAGGACTGCACCTCACAGGGGCACCTTGGCGCTGGTGGTGCAGCTTAAGCATACTTCTGCAGATGTGTGTGACTGAGCCCTCTGTTTTTAACCAAGTTTAGAGACAGATTGTAGGTTGGTCAGCAAGCTAACTGGTTTGAGTGCTGTGGCTCCTTTAAGACTTTTGTATCCTAATTGCCCTGCTAACGTGCACCTCCCAGGTTAGTTATAAAATGGTCTGAGCGGCTGCCACCCCTCCTTTGTTTCTTTTGAATCTGTGCAAGCACATGGTGTGTGGGGTCTAGGCTGTATTGCAAGGTCTTTGACCCTTCCACCCCATGGCTTGCACTTGAGGTTTAGGGCACCCTCAGGTAAGCCTGCTCCCAATTTATCTATTGCATTGTATGGCCCAAATGGGGCTCTCAGAGATTAGTTAGGACTGCACCTCACAGGGGCACCTTGGCGCTGGTGGTGCAGCTTAAGCATATTTCTGCAGATGTGTGTGACCGAGCCCTCTGTTTTTAACCAAGTTTAGAGACAGATTGTAGGTTGGTCAGCAACTGGTTTTAGTGCTGTGGCTCCTTTAAAACTTTTGTATCCTAAATGCCCTGCTAACGTGCACCTCCCAGGTTAGTTATAAAATGGTCTGAGCGGCTGCCACCCCTCTGTTTCTTTGGAAGTTGGAGATCTGACTTCTACAGTCCACCACCAAAGATCTGCTAGGACTCTCAATTATATTTGGAATTGCTGATCTAGTTATTACGGGCACGTGCCCCACTGGGATAAGAGCAATCTCAGTAGGGTTCTCATATGGAGTTGAGACCATGGTACTGCCGGAATTGCCGCGTCATGAGACGAGGTCCTGATTTCCCGAATGGAAACCTGAGGGACACTGATGGATGTTTGGGACATTGTAATGATCCTTTGTATCTTTTCCTGTGGAAGCAGAATCTTTTGACGGATACTGTCTATTTCGTACCCTAGACAGTCCAAGGCCTTTAGTAAAAGTAGGGTCTTCCCTAGATCTGCTAAGAGAGACTCTCTTGACCTGTTTAACAGGAAAATATTGACCAGATAAGGAATCACTATGATTCCCTGTTGTCTGAGGTGTGCCATTGGTTCCGTCAAGATTTTTGTAAAGATCCCTGGGGTCGGACAACAAACTGAAGGGTAGGGCCCTGTACTGGTAATGATAAAGTCCCTGGTCTGTCTGAAACGCAAATATCAGATACCTGCGATGTGAGGTCAGATCGGTATATGCAGGTACGCATCCTGTAGGTCTAGATTGACCATCAGGGCATACTCTATAAGGATGTTCCTTACGGAATAAATTGATTCCATCCTGAACTTCTTGTATTGGATGAATTGGTTCAACCTTTTTTAATTTAGAATCATTCGATACTTCCCTGACGGTTTCTGTACCTGGAAAACGTAAGTAGAATCCACTTCCTTCTGAGGGGGGGCGGGACTAACTATCATGTTTTTCTGAAGAAGCTCTTGTAATAGTAGGAAAAGCTTCCCTCTACCTGGGATCTCTTGGCAACTTGATTGCGGGAGGGATGAAAATTCTAATCAATATTCCCTTTCTAGTGTTTGTAGCACAAATTGATTTTGGGAGATTGTTCTATAGGCAGCTACACACCACATGAGTCTGCCCCCCACTGGGTGTTCATTGTCAGGACTGAGAATCTGGGGCCCTCTAGAGGTTTGCAAAGCAAACTACTCCTTCTTTGAGGCCTAGTCTGGGTCCAACGCTTTTTGCTCACTCTGTTTATGTCAGATGCAAGGCAGTTTTACCTAAATGGGTATCGCTCTGTTCAGTTTGTGTTTCCTCCCAGGTGGTGGAGCCTCCCTCTCTCTATGGGTCGTCATGCAGGATGATGGGAGAAAAGTCCAGCTGCCTTGATGTACTCAATACATCGCATTATTTGTCAATTTTCTATTTTTTAATTATTGATTTAATAAAATATTAAAGCCGACACCCCAAGAAAAGTGCCAAACCTTTGCCAAAGGCCATGGGGCTGGGAAGTTGCCAGGAGCAGGCTGTTCAGCTTTTTGACCCTGGGCTTACTATGCCTGGTGCACCAGTCTGGCAATCCGAAGGAAAGGGCCATGATTCTTTTTTTTTTTTTTTATTTTTTTTTTATTTGAAACAGCTGCATAGCTGTAGCAATAAATCTAGGCAACTGCAATAGCATTTTCTTTGCACTACAACAAATTTTACAAGTCCTTCAGCTGCCTATCCTAATAGTGGAATGAATAACAAAACATGTGAAGCAAAAGAAAACAGCAAGTCCAGTTGCCTTGATCTAGTTCTAAACGCACATCTATCATTACACTGATGAACATCATCCTTCATAACAAAAAGACTAGTTGCAAAAGTGCATTAAAAACAATTGGCACAAATTCACTGAGGTATATTACATGGCAATGTCACGTATTTATTCTGAATGCACCATTTTCGTATGGAAAAGTAAATTTTTTCACCCCCATTTTCAACTGGGCAAATTTAATTAGTCCTCTTTGTTGAATCACTTGAGTTTTGTCGCACGCGATCCAATTTTTCAACCAATAGCATACAGTATAACAACTGTATGCTA
This sequence comes from Gastrophryne carolinensis, assembly GCA_027917425.1. Taxonomy (NCBI): domain Eukaryota; kingdom Metazoa; phylum Chordata; class Amphibia; order Anura; family Microhylidae; genus Gastrophryne; species Gastrophryne carolinensis. The sequence continues at coordinate 79,265,500 of CM051236.1, forward strand.
TTGTACTCACAATGTCATTGACATAATCAGGAAAAAAGGACAGTCTATGCAGCAGGTGGGTAGAACGCCATACCATCTTGCTGTCTGTTTACGTAATTTCACCCCAGGGGCTTCCGGCAAAAGCCATGCATCACCGCCACCGACTGGGCAGTGGATGACATCACTTCTGCGTCTACACCACCTGTTTAGGTTAAGTTTACCTTAATGAAGCTTTGCGGTGACTATGGTGGTCCCACAGACTTGCATAAAAGTGAATTGTGATTATAAAGCAGTGTGACTATTAAAAGGTATGGGCATTATTTCTGGTAAACGCATTGTCTTGGTGGCGGGAATTGGTTGGAAACAGGTCCTTCTATTACATGCATTTTGGATTGTTTATGTGGACATGAAAGACAGTTACTACCATGTTTTCCCAAATATAAGACAGGTCTCATTTTTACTATAAAAATAGGTGCTAGGGCTTATTTTCAGTAAATGCCTTATAGTCGGCTGGCAAGATGTGGCACAAGTACTTCTAGTACAATACGTGCACAGTGCTGGATGTGGGGGGGGGGGGGGGGGGGGGGGGGATTCGGTCATGAGCCAAGCCTGGTGGCAGCCTGGGTGGAGCCAGCAAGATCAGACATTTCATTCCCGACAGACAAGCTGTGTGACTAGATGTGTCCTCACCCTCCTTTACAGCCACACCCCTCCCTCTGCTGAAGCCTGGCAGCCGCAACATCTTTTGTAACTAGGGCTTATTTTCAGGTAGGGCTTAAATTTCACGCATTAGCAAAAAATGCTGAAAAATCTTATTAGTGCTTATTTTCAGGGCAGGTCTTATTTTTGGAGAACAGTATATTGGACTTATTCATTAAATGAATATTGGTGTGTTCTATTTTTATTTTCATTTCCAGGACATAATACAATTTGATAGTTGATTGGTCACTGAGCACTGAAAGGATGTTTTTATTTTAACAAACAAAGTCTTTGCATTGTATTGCTTGTTTGGTGTTTTTAGTTTATTTATTGTTCTCTTGCGACAATATTTATATATTTTTATCCATAAAGAGGTAGACGACTGCCCCTAAAGTCAGACTCGATGTGGGTGGTTGTTCCTAGACTTTCCAGCCATAAAAATGTAAAGAGAAGCCTACCTTAACCCCCCCCCCCCACCCCACACACTAAGGAAGGATTGGGGGGGTAAATTAATCTCTCAATTCCCCTAACCCCCCCCCCCCCCCCCCCCCAAAATCCAGCAAGTTTCTCATGCCAAACCATTACCGCCGTTTAAGATAACACCCCTGTCACCAATTTTTTTTAGACCCCCTCCCCGTATCCCAATTTGAGTTTACAGTCACTGTAATTTTCCTCTTTTTCAGTGAGACCAGCCTATTGCTCTTCAACCTTACCGTACCAGATATGTCAGTTACTTTGCAGCTTTGTACGCACACTTTATTTTTTTCAACTTGCATACCTCCATCAAAGTCCTATGGCTGCTTTGCTAATTCAGTACCAGCTCCATGTGCTTAGGCTGGTTGCGATGCATATCCCTGCTACCAGGCTTCATTGAATTAAAGCAGAGGCACAGCAGACTATAGCCCATTGAGGGCTTGTTTCTAGTGCACTGCAGCCAGCCCAGTAACAGAGCTGCTCGTGCCCGAAGCAAAAAAGAAAAAAAATACCGTTTTGTGAGTACTCACCTTTAAAACGGGTATTATGAGTGTGCCATACACTCCACTTCGATCTTCATGACATATGGGTAATCTCCAGTAGAGGGCGAACTTCTGCAGAGATGAATATGCAAAAAAGAAAGCCCCTCCCGGTCCATATATACCTGGGACCTCCCACCAATTCCCCAGTGTAAAAAAGCAGTAAAGGGACCAGGAAGAACCAATTATAACCTTAACAATCAAAACCAATGGTTCACCATATAAAAGCCCCAGAATACCTGAAAAAAAGGGGTGGGGCAAAGTGGAGTGTATGGCACACTCATAATACCCGTTTTAAAGGTGAGTACTCACAAAACGGTATTATTCTAAGTGTGCCATACACTCCACTTCGATCTTCATGACATATGGGACATCCAATAGCAGTGTCCGTCATGGGTGGGAACCAGAAACAGTAAAAGAATGTACCAACTCAAACCACTGCAGCTTGCAGAACCTTGCGGCCAAAAACAGCATCCGCTGAAGCCTGCACATCAACCTTGTAAAACTTGGAAAAAGTATGAACGGAAGACCAAGTAGCAGCCTTACAAACTTGTTCAACAGAAGCCTGGTGCTGAAAAGCCCAGGATGCACCCACAGCACGAGTAGAGTGCGCAGTGACCCTAAAAGGGGGAGTCCTCCCCTTAGCAGAATAGGCCCCAACAATGGCCTGACGAATCCATTTGCTAATCGTAGACTTAACAGGCGCCAAACCTTTCCTGGGCCCGCAGAGCACCACGAAAAAAGCGTCCGTCTTGCGGAAGGAAGTAGTCACCAAATAAAACTTCACACAGCGAACAACATCCAAATTGTGCAGAACCCTCTCCTTGTCATTGTTAGGCTTAGGACACAAGGAAGGGAGAACAATATCCTGATTGAGGTGGAAAGCAGACACCACCTTAGGAAGGAAATCCAGCTTAAAACGAAAAACAACCTTATCCTGGTGTCTCTCAAAGTAAGGGGCCTGAATAGACAGGGCCGCCAACTCAGAGACACGCCGAACCGAGGTAATAGCCACCAAGAAAGCAACCTTCTGAGTGAGAACCAAAAGAGCAATATCCTGTAACGGCTCAAAAGGAGGACCCTGCAGAGCCGAAAGAACCAAATTCAAATCCCTAACAGGAACTACAGCCTTCCGAGGGAGCCACACATGCGCGACCACTTGGAAAAAGGTCTTAACCAGCGGGTGTATGGCAAAAAACCTCTGGAAGAAAACCAACAGAGCAGAAACCTGTCCTTTCAAAGTACTAAGCTGGAACCCAAGATCCAGATTATGCTGAAGAAACTCCAAAATCCTGGGAATCGAAAAGACCCTGCAAGGCAAGGCCCTAGCCTCACACCAATCAATATAGGACCTCCAAATCCTATAGTAAATGCCAGAAGAGGACCGCTTCCTAGCCCTAATCAGGGTCTGAACAAAGACAAAACTTCCTCTTTCAAGATGAAGGTTTCAGCAGCCAAGCCGTCAAAGCCAGCGTTTGTAAATTGGGGTAGATGATGAAGTAGATGACCCTGAGATAGCAGGTCCGCCAACAAGGGAAGCCGGTACTGATCTACGGCCATCCTTACGACGTCTGAGTACCAAACCCTTCTTGGCCACCTTGGAGCCACCAAAATCGCTGGTGCCCCTTCTAGAACCAGTTTGCGAACTACCTTGCCCAGCATGGAGACGGGTGGAAACAGGTACAGAAAACCCAACTCCTTCCAAGCCAGTGACAAGGCATCCACTGCCAGAGACAGAGGATCCTGAGAAAGAGACAAAGGCCGGAAGTTTGTGATTGTGCCTCGAGGCAAAGAGATCCACCTCCAGAGTCCACCACTTGCGGCAAAGATCCAGAAAAACCTCGGGGTTGAGAGACCACTCTCCTTGGCGAGAGGATCCCCTGCTCAGGGAATCCGCCTCCGTGTTCTCCACTCCCGGAATGTAGACTGCCGAAATGCAAGGAACATTGTTCTCTGCCCAGTGCAGGATCAGAGAGACTTCCCTGAGGGAACTCCTGCTGCGAGTCCCTCCTTGGTGATTGATGTAAGCTACCGCCGTTCGGTTGTCCGAACGAACCTGAACTGGTAGACCCCGTAAATGTGAGGTCAGCCGAGCCAGAACCAGTCGGGTGGCTCTGAGCTCCAAGACATTGATGGGGGTGTGAGCCTCCAGGGGACCCCACACCCCGCTAAACTGATGACTTTTCCAATAACCTCCCCAGCCCGACAGGCTGGCATCTGTGGTAACCGTCTCCCAACAAGGGACCAGAAAGGATCTGCCCTTCAACAGGTTGCTCGATTCCAGCCACCACCGAAAGGACTGCCGAACCCTGGGAGACATCCTGAAAGGTTGATCCAATGACTGCGGGCACCTGTCCCAATGCGTCAATAGGTGAAGTTGCAGAGATCTCATGTGAAACTGTGCAAACGGTACCGCCTCGAAGGAGGATACCATCAAACCCACCAGTCTCATCCCCTGTCGGATAGAGGGACAAGGACTGGCCAGAAGAAGGCAGATCAGGCCCTGAATCTCCTGCACCTTGGTCTGGGGCAGAAACACTCTGGCTCGAATGGTATCCAGATTCATGCCCAGAAATGAAATCACACGAGATGGGGAGAGAGAAGACTTGGTGCGGTTGATCATCCACCCGAACCTCTCCAGGGTCGACACCACTCTGTGGGTGTCCAGCTCCACCTGACGGAGGGAAGAAGCTGAGATCAACAGGTCGTCCAGATAAGGCACAATGCGAATGCCCTGAGCTCTGAGCAGAGCCATTACCTGGAAGAAGAGCCGCAGCCGCCCCCCCACTCTTGCGGGTGAGGGCGCCCCTTCATTGCTGAGCCGGTTTAACGGCAGGCTTGGGCTTGGAACCCCAGGCAGGCGCGGGACGTGCCCGACCTCTGCCTCTGTTCCAGGACGAGCCCCTGACACCCGAGAAGGCCAAACCCCTAACTGCTCTGGCCCCTCGAAAGGAAGGAGTGAACGAGCCTGCCCCCCAAAAGGGGCAGCGCTGTTTCCTCCGCTGAGGTAACTTACCTCCTTTAGCAACAGCATCCAATTTATCTCCAAACAGCAGCGGACCCAAGAAGGGAAGAGCTGTGAGCGACTTCTTGGCCCCAACGTCCGCTGTCCACTGGTGGAGCCAGACCAATCTGCGCATAGCCACCAGTAAGGCTGAAGTCCTACTACACACGACAATAGAATCTTCCATCACAGCCATGACAAAATCCATGAACAATTTCTTAAGGATAGCGAACTCAGCGCCAGCTGGATCAAACTGAGCGTTATGCAGCCAGTCCCTGATAAGAGACCTGGTAGCAAGCGACACCAGGGCAGATGCACTAACAGGCCGCAGGGCCGAGCCCACGTTGGCAAATGCATGGCACACCATCTGATCAAGAAGCTTATCCTCGCCATCCTTAAGGGAAGTGGCGTCAGGGGTGTTCAGCACAGAAGAGTTGGTCAAACCTAAAACTGGCGCATCGACCTCAGGAGGAGAAGACCAGCGCCTAACCGCCTCCACAGGAAAAGGATACTTCTTATCCCATCCCTGAGGAACACCAGGAAGCCGACTGGGCTTCTCCCATTCTCTAAGGATCAGCGTATCAAAGTGACCCTGGGTAGGGAATTCCAGACACCAAAAAATTCCCCCTTCTTGAGAGGGGGCGCCTCAGGCAGTTCAATATCCAACACCTCCAATAAATGTGACAAAACAGTGGCCGTATCTACGGCATCCCCCAGTGTCTGCCCGACATTGGCATTCCCAGACTGAACATAGTCAGCCTCTGTTTCCTGATACAATTCCCCCTCCTCTAACGGGGAATAATCTGACAAATCAACAGAATCGTCGTCAACATCCCACAAGGGCTGGGCCGATGACAAATGTCTCTTTTTAGCCTGGGCCTTCTTGCCCACCGTGCTAGCAATAATTTTCTCGATGGCCAACCTAGCCCAAACATCAGAAAGCGACTCCCCACTGGTACCAATGTCACCTGGGGTACGGGTAAGGTGGGGAGGGGAAGGCGATGAAGCGGGAGGAGCCGACCAAGAAAGCTGGGTACCAGCCTGCCGCGTTATGGCCTTTTGTGCGCATGGTATACAGATCAGCACATTCTCCCCCATAAGGGATACCCCACACATGGCCCGGATTGTCCCAGAGGGAGCCCGAGCCCAGTATCCTGCGGAGCCTCCATATGGTGAATTTTTGTGGTCAGTCGCAAGACTGCAGGGAATTTACGCCTAAGCAACCTGGGATGCCCCTTAAAAGTCCCGGTGGGAGGATTTGAGGTGAACAATTTTACACTAGGGACCCCAGGACCAGGAGGAACCCCTTAATATGCACATATACAAGGCAATCTGTAACACACAAAACAGGCAACATAAGTGCAATCCTAGATAAATATGGCAATAACACATACCTAACAGTATATGCATATAAAAAAGTATATATATATATATATATATATATATATATATGAAACCAACACACACATGCCTGCGATCAGTGGGGGCCCCCCGCTAGAGGAGCCCCCATACAAGCTAAGGAAGTGGCCATCCGGCCCTTACCACACGGAACGCAGCTCAGCCCTGTTTAAAAATGGCCCCCAAGAAGTGCCTCATGCATGAAGAGGGAGAGCAGAAAAACGAGCCAGAGAATCGTGCCAAAGAAGGGGGCGGGTCTACCCCTTCCCAAACACAGCCTGAGGGGGGAGAAGCTCCCCCAGGCTAATCACAGCCCCTGACATGGCCCAAGTAAAAAACTGCCTGTCTGCTACACGCACAGTGAATCACACACCAACACACACAGGGGCATATGTGGAAAAACTAAATAACGGCCAGGCCAGGCAACCCCCCCCCCCCCCCCCCCGGAGGGGAATAAGGGACCCGGAAGGGGGGGAACCCTGCCAGAATCCGGCCTAAGCAGACGGGGCATCCCACGCCAGGATCGCCGAAAAACCTGGATAACCGCCTACCCCATAGTGAGGTCTCACGGTGGAGCAGTGCTCCTACCTTCACCAGGACCCACAGCCTAAGCTGGGAGGCTCAATATAGGGGCAATTTAGTAAGGGTCCTGGCAGTAATAGGGACAATAGACAGCCGGGCGCGAGCTCGGCTTACCTGTGAGTAAAGGAGTCTTCATCTTCTGTCTTGTCGCCTTCCCTGCAGAGAAGGAACTGGGGAATTGGTGGGAGGTCCCAGGTATATATGGACGGGGAGGGGCTATCTTTTTTGCATATTCATCTCTGCAGAAGTTCGCCCTCTACTGGAGATTACCCATATGTCATGAAGATCGAAGTGGAGTGTATGGCACACTTAGAATAGAAGGACAATGGATTGAGGCAGCAGGACATCAGAAAACAGTCTGCAGTAACTATGAATACTAAAGAGGCAGGAGAAACACCAGAGGAACATCACAGGTAATAAAAAAAATGTTTTTACTTCGAAGCAATCAATGTCAACAAAACGGTTGCAATTTTTTCTTGCAATTACAGAGTGGTATTCAGTTAAACAGAACAACAACGATGATGATGCTAAGACAAGTGAAGATGAAAAAAATGAACTACATCCCCATATAAACTAAATTGTGCTGTGCACCAGTGTGAACCTGCTGGAATCTCCATGCCAATTTACAATCCCCTTACTGTACCAGGCAAGGTTAGTGGCATTTGAAAACCACTTCGAAGACGGGGCCATATAGAGATACGCTTGGTAGAGTGTTAAACAATACAAAAGAAAGAAGGAAAAAAGAAAAAAAAAAAAGAAAGGGGGGCACTGTACAGATTAAAAACAAATCTGACACAACCTTTTATTTTGATTTGTTTTTTGTTTTTTTCTTTAAAAAATGAGAGCTGTGTACAGGGGGTTCAAACGCTATATAGACAAAAAGGCTTCCGGGGTAAGCCTATTCATCATCTTCTTCATCCTCCTCCTCTTCTTCTTCCTCTTCATCCTCATCATCTTCATCCTCTTCGTCGTCGTCATCATCATCCTTCTTACTTTTTTCAGGCTTAGCAGATGCCTTCTTGGCTGGTTCGGGTTTTCCTTTGCACCGATAGGCTGCAACATCCTAGAAAATAACAGAATGAATAAAACACATACACTTAAAGCACATGCTCACCAAAAAAGTTGAGAGAGAACTAAACGAGTCATTGGTGTGTAATGGGAGTGAGTGAAAACTGCCTCAATGCTGTAAAAGGAGAATGGATAAAAAAAAAAAGAAGAATAAAATCTCAGCAACCATCAGTAAACTGGGCAGCAAATGTAAGCAAAGCCTTCTATCGTGAGTGCTGGAATACTTTTCTAACTACTGCCCAGGGAGAAGACGCAATTAGAAAATTTTAGGGTGTGCCTTTCGCATTACCAAAAGAGATCTGTAGAAAATGAGAAATCTAACTACTAGGGGTGTAACTTAGCCGAACCACGATAGGGTTTTTGGTCAGACAGTGCCACCTTCTGCACAGAGTCATGGTAAAAACAATATGTAAAACAGAACATATCGTGCATAAAAACTGCAGGAAGTATCATTGAACTAAGAAATAAGCCCAATTTCAGCTTTTTCTATTCTTCCCCTAATTTTTCTAAAAAGAAGACAAACACTTCACTACCAGTGATGTAGTTTTTCAGGGTCCACTATGGCGCTATTTTTCAACCTGCAATACATGTACCCCATATGTTATGGGGTATATGGCATATGGAACTTAAATATGCAGGAATATTTAACAATGTTTACAGTGTAATAAGGCCATTTAATAAAGAGGCAAAGAAAAAAAAAAAAATCAAGCTTCATAACCAGTATTTAACAAGAAGTTGATTGGGGGGGGGGGGTGGCACTGTAAGACTCATTGGGGGAAAAAATTACCTTCTTGTATTTCTCCTTCAGTTTATCGGCCTTCTTTTCATAAGGCACCTTATCCTCTTGTGAAGTGTTGTTCCACATTTCTCCCAGTTTCTTCGCCACATCTCCGATGCTTGCACCTGGGTGCTCAGCTTTGATTTTAGGACGGAATTCAGAAGAAAACAAGAAGAAAGCCGATCTGCAACAGATAAAGAAAAACTGTTATTAGGAGAACAAACTAGTTCTAACTTCTTACTCCTGTGCCACCAACTACATTTATTTAAAAAAGGCAGGAATGCTCTGGGAAAGTGTTTGACGACCAGAACTTTTCAGTCAAATTCCAGCTAAAGCTATAGGAGACAAATCAGTTCTAGGGGCGTCACTTAGAGCAGCCTAGAGAATTTCATAATGAACAGGGCAGTATTGGTGCTAGAAAAGAAACAGAGCCATTTTCTAACAAAATGTCTTTAGAGCACCGGAGGGGTATGGGATGCAAACACTGGTGGTCTACTGGGTTTCCCCGCTTTTTTTTTTTTTTTTTTTTTTTAATTGAGCATCCTACGGTCCCATAGTGGGGCATGAGCGGACAGGATCGATTCGGACGTGGCATATGGAGATGGTTGCTCCGGGGCTCATAGGGGTAAATTGTCTCCATGGTCTCCTTTCTGTTCCTGTATTTTTGTATTATGTGTGCTCTTGTATTATGAAAACTTAATAAAAAAGTCTTTAGGAGGAGACTACAGATTGAACTTACGGTGGTCTCTTTGGTGCATTTGGGTCCTTAAACTTCTTTTTGGATTCTCCTTTTGGTGGAACATAAGTTTTCATCTCTCTTTCATAACGGGCTTTATCTACTTTTGCCATGTCTTCAAATTTGGACTTTTCCTTAGCAGACATGGTCTTTAAAACAGAAATACACTCATAAGAACTTTGAACCTACACAACACAGTTTAAAATATATACTGTATGTAAAGTCAAGCCTTTACACTGCAAGAAAATTAAGTCCGATTTCAGAAATACACGGCTTCATTCACACCTCTCTGCTTGCGCTGCGTTCGGAAACACAGTTACAGCGCAAGGAAAAATGCTGCCCAGCGTATTAATGTGAACAGGCCCATTATTGGTGGGGCATCAACCACGCTCCCAGCAGCTGAGACTGCGTTGCCTAATGCAGCGCAAGCAGAGATGTGTGAATAGAGCCTTAGTGGTGGGGCATCAACCACGTTCTCAGCGGCTGAGAATTGAGCATATCACAGCCAGCACATGTGTGGGGATCCTCAGTGTATTTATGCTGAAATGTAAAGTACCTAAAAGTCAGGTAAGTACCTGATCTACAATGGGAAATGGCATTTAATTATTTGGGAATAGGAGGAAAACAAATAGATTGCAGACAATTGAACATTTTTTTACCTTCCATCGCTCTGAGCACTTTTTGGAGAATTCTGCAAAATTTACAGATGCTTCAGGATGCTTCTTCTTATGCTCTTCTCTGCACGTCTGCACAAAGTAAGCATAAGAGGACATCTTCCCTCTTGGCTTCTTAGGATCACCTTTCCCCATGGTTTCAAATTTCTGTTAATTAAACATATTTGATGATATACAAAATTCTCTCCAAATAAATATTTATACTGTATGCTCATGTTTAAGAAAAATGTAAAAACATTGTATGGGTAGATAGGTACAGGACTCTTATCAGGTTTATTAATCATAAAAGTGCGTACTGGGTGACCTTTGGTGAAATACAGTGGGACACTGCTTCCACTTAAACGGTAGGGTGTAAAAACAAGCCTAAATGTCCAGTCGATTTATGGTAGCCTGTTTAATGGAGATCTGTGGCTACATGAGGGAAGTTCTGTGTCGTTTATGTAGGTCTTTTTTTTATGCAAGTGAGCTTAGAAGCACATAAGAGACAAGCAGGACAAGGGGCAGTTAACTTGTTAACAGGGTGATGTGGGAGAGGTTGTTTCAACACCCTACAGTACAAAACTAATCAGGTTTAAAATTAGTGTTGGTCCACTTTAAATTCAGTGAAATTTGGTTTAAAAAAAAAAAAAACACACAATTCTGTGAGTACTCACCTGTATAATTGCTTTTACTTTGCATGGCACGACCTGCTTCAAGTCCTTATTTATAAAATATTCCGCCACAGGGTGGCGCAGTGCACTGCAGAAGAGTTGTGGCTCCTCCCGGCTCCATAAAAAAACAGGAATCACCATAGACTTATCCAGTGTTGACAAGCAGTTATACAAGAAGCCGGGAGGTAATAAATGTAAAAAAAAGATAAACCCCGACTAACTTGGAACAATCACCATAAAGAGGCAACCAAAAATAACAAGGGTGGGGTGCCATGCAAAGTAAAAGCAATTCTACAGGTGAGTACTCACAGAATTGTCTTTTTCCTATTGCATGGCACAGCCTGCTTCAAGAAGTCCTTACGTATGGGACGTCCAACAGCAGTGTCCGTAAGGTATGGTGAGATCCCCAAAAAGTAGCAGCAGGCAGTTCAAACCACCACCACCTGAAGTACTTTGCGACCAAAGGCAGCATCAGCCGAGGCCTTAACATCAACCCTGTAAAACTTGGAAAAAGGTATGAACAGAAGACCAAGTCGCGGCCTTGCAAACTTGTTCAACAGAAGCTTGGTGCTGAAAAGCCCAAGATGCACCAATAGCACGAGTGGAATGAGCAGTAACCCGGAAAGGAAGAACCTTCCCTTTAGCAGAATAGGCCAGCTCCACCGGCTGATGGATCCATTTGCCGGAAGCAAACCCTTCCTAGGTCCAGCAGGAAGAACAAAAAGAGCATCAGATTTCCTGAAAGACTCAGTAGCAACCAAATAAAACTTCAGAGCCCTGACAACATCCAGAGAATGAAGGGTCCGTTCCATAGAATTAGCAGGGTTAGGACACAAAGAAGGTAAAACAATGTCCTGATTGAGATGAAAAGCAGACACAACCTTAGGCAAGAAATCCGGCTTAAGCCTAAACACCACCTTATCCTGATGCCGCTCAAAATAAGGAGGAGGAGGTTTGATGGAAAGCGCCGCCAGCTCAGAAACTCGCCTGACCGAAGTAATGCCCATCAAAAAGGCCAATGGGCAAGGCAGCCCCACGGATAGGCTCAAAGGGAAGACCCTGCAGAGCAGACACCACCAGATTCAAGTTCCAAACCGGTAACATAGGCTTACGTGGCGAACGCACATGAGTACTAACTGCATCCCCTGCCGGATGGAGGGATGGGGACACGAGCAGAGCCCGTGCCTGCTTCTGAAGGACCTCCACTTTCTGCTGAGGCAGGAACACCTTGACCTGAGAGGTATCCAGAGTCATGCCCAGAAATGACCTCACCAAAGATGGGAGACAGTGAAGACTTGTGAAAGTTGATCACCCAGCCGAAGGACTCAAGAGTGGAAGTCACCACCTGGGTGTCCTGCTCGGCCTGATGAAGAGACTGAGCCACAACCAGAATGTCGTCCATGTAAGGGAGGATGCGAATGCCCTGATTCCGCAGCAGAGCCATCACGCCCGCCAGCACCTTGGTGAACACCCGAGGCGATACCGAACGGTAAGGCTACAAACTGGTAATGCTGATCCTCTAGAGCGAACCTCAGGAATCTCTGATGACCTGGAAAGATAGGCACATGAAGATAAGTATCCTTGATGTCCACGGTGGTCACGAAGTCGCTCGGGGGCGAAGGGTACTGACAGCCGAGCGTAGCGTCTCCATGCGAAAGTGCTTGAATCTGACAAACTTGTTGAGACCCTTCAAGTCCAGGATGGGCCTCAGAGACCCATCCTTCTTGGGAACCGTGAAAAGATTGGAGTAGAACCCCTGACCCCGTTCCTGGGGAGGCACCATGCAAATGACTCCTGACTCCAACAGGCGTGGAACCGCAAGACGCAACCCCTGAGCTGACAGAGGTTTTTGAGACATCCGGGATCTGAGGAATCTTGGGGGCGGCCAGGCTGCAAACTCTATCTTGTAACCGGAGGACACCACCTCCCGAATCCACCGGTCTTAGACGCGGAGCCTCCAGACGTGAGCAAAGAGCCGAAGCCGTCCCCCCACCCAGATGGGTGAGGGTGGCTCCTCATGCCCGAGGGGCCTTGGGAGGGGGTTTGGGCTTGGAACCCCAGGAGAGACCGGGACGACCACGGGATCTGCCACGGCCCCAAGAATCTTTGCGGCTGCCCGAGAAGAGGAAGCCACAACCTCCTCTGGCAGCACGAAATGAAGGGAGGGAAGCGGAGGGCCCCCCGAAAAAGCCGAGGCAGCCTACCATCCTTGGCTAGAACATCCAGACGCTCAAAGAGCCGCATCCAGACGCTCAAAGAACCTTCTTAGCAGCAGCGTCAGCTGCCCACTGCCGCAACCAAACAGAGCGGCGCATAGCCACCAAAAGTGCAGGATAAAGGCAACAAAATCAGAGCAAAAGCAAGAGGGCCCTATAATCCTCCCCCCTCCTACCAGCCGTAGCGCCATCAAGGAAATGCCTGAGCTGTTTCTTAAGGGCAATAACTGTAATGGCAGCGGCGCAGACCGGACGCAGCCCAGCCCCCACAAAAGTAAAGGCATGGCAGGCCAGCTGAATCATACGCCGGTCCTCGCTGTCCCGCAGTGTAGTAGTGTCAGGGGCTGAGTCATGACTGAGGTGTTTGGACAGCCCTAGAACGGGAGTGTCCACCTCAGGGGGACCCGACCATCGCTTAACCAGGTCAGCAGGAAAGGGATACTTCTTATCCAAGAAGCGAGCAGGCAGCGGCGAGAGCCCAGCCCAGGGGGCCCAAACACCAGAAACAAGGCACATAGTCCCCAAATCACCCCCCCCCCCCCCAGAAGCCAGGACAGGAACTCTGCATCCCTAGTAGACTCACCATAAAGCCTATGGCCGGCTACCCTTTGTGGTACAGGGTCTGCGGCTTGGAGCAGCGCTCCTCGAGCACCTGACCCTAGTGCTCCTTTACCCTCACGCAATCCGACAGCCGAGGATGGGAGGCACAGAGGGTCCAGAAACGTGTGGAAATAGACATGCAGGGCCGCAGGCTTGTTTGCCCCGCTCACCTGCGCAATATAAGAGCCATCTTCTATCTTCGCAGTGTCACTGCAGAGGAAAAACTGGAGAAGTCTATGGTGATTCCTGTTTTTATATGGGGCCGGGAGGAGCCACAACTCTTCTGCAGTGCACTGCACCACCTTGTGGCAAAATATCCCATACTTAAGGACTTTTTGAAGCAGGCCGTGCCATGCAATAGGAATATATATATATATATATATATAATTAGTATTCAAGCTGTATTCGGGGTACATTTGGGTTTCCCAAAACCATTTTTCCATTAAGTCAGTGTAAGACTCACCCTGAAGTAAAATTAGGTAATTATGGCATATAGGTGCAGAAATCAGCTGGTAACTATTGTTTTCTATTATTAGGAGAACAAATACCAATATATCCAATGGCTGTCATGGTAGCTCTTGCTCCTCTGGTCATAACCACATCCACCTGCTACACAACCAATCGCCATCTGGTATAAAGTGGGATGCATAAGGCAACATGCTAGGAGGTTCCAGTAATCTGTCCTTGCAAGCACCCTAGAAAGGGCTACAGTCTCCATGACCAAACACCAGTGCCTATTGATTTAGGTGTGATTAAACCAGGCCCAAACTTCTGATACGCACATCTGCCCTAAATAACACATTGAACTCACATTCTATCTTTTACCCCATCTTGCACGTCAAATTAAACTTGTGGGAAATACACCTTCCAGAAAGATATAAGATCTGGGAAACATCAAAAGGCTTTTCAGAACAAAGGGCACAGCATAATATTTATCACTTACTTTTCGTCCATCCACTATGTAACAAATTACATGTATTAGATCTGGGCTGGCAAGTTTGAAGCTTCATTAAGTCTAATACTACACCTACACTTACCGTTCATACACCACAGGGTGGTATAGGGCAGCTGCCAGCAATTATGTGGTGCAATTAAAGTAGCAGAGAAGGTTAAATGGCTTCATAGTAATTCCCCCTAAAGCTGCATAATGAGCACCATTGCACCGCTCATATACAGAAAGTTGCAGATTCTGGAGATAAAATACGTATGCTGTGTATCTGTTCCGTTAGGTAAACCTCTTGCTGACTAGGCAGTTCACATTGAGATAGCTAGGTTTCATTGTGGTTACTGCCACTATGCACATAAAATGCACACGTGTGTGGGTTTCCTCCTACCATCAAAATTGCATCTGGCAGCTTAGACCACCAGCTCCTGACATTAATAGTTTCAATGCAGTTCTGCCAATTCTATATAACGATATACATGCATGCACTTTGCAACTGTTCTAATTCCACTGAAATGCACGCCCACCTTATCTCTGGAGCCTGCATGTACTGTTTCATTCACATATCTAAGAGAGTTATTACAAAGTAAGGGTAAAGGCAATAGCTGAGAAAGAAGCGAGCCAAGTGCCTGGGAACACTGTGTTTGGAATAGTTCGGAAGTTACTCATCCTTCGCTGCAACCCGTGATGTACCACATGGGATCCGAGAAATCAGGAAGTGTTTGAGCAGCAGACTATGGAGGTTATAGAGCACAGAATGATGCAGGAGGAGGTGCTCTTGCAGCACGTGGTGCCAGATGTTAGCCGCCCGGTCTAGCTATAGTTAGCTGTTCTGGGAAAACCGGCAGACAGCCAGACCTTATGTGTACTAAACCATTTAGCTCTGTGTTGGCCTGGCATCTGACATTTGCGGGGAAGGCACCAGGAATATGCGCTAAACTATTTCCTGACACTTTCGTGTAAGGGGCTACACAAGGGTTGATCTTATTTTTCAGAAATCTGTGTTCTAACATGCCATGGTCAGTATTCATAGTCAGCCAATCATCACATTGGTGCCTATGAAGGGGTCACAGAGAGCACCCATCTGTGGCAAGTTATCAGCGCCTTATCTCTACTCGGTCAATAGGGAAAAGTTATTAGTCACACAGCACACCCTGTACTACTTTTTGTTTTTCCTAATGTATTTTGGATATCCAGGAAGATACTCTTGTTACATTTCACTTGGATCATTTTGCACATTCAAGAAAGTCCTTGCATTTGTGCATCGGTGTGAGAAATAAAACTGCACAAGGCCGTTCATCCAACTGTCTTTTGGGATTAAAAAATTCCCCTTGTGGTATTGAATAATCTTCTCCCCTATTGTTCTATGCACACTGCCGGATTCTTACCTCTTTTACACCAGGAACTAACAGTTGCCTACAAAGTAAATCTCTCCCCAGGAGGGTTTAGGATGGCAGATGGAAGCCGATGTGCACATGTAGACCTCTATTGGAAACATTAAGTGCTACTTTTTTACAGCAAAAGTTTGGCCATTTATGCATACTTACTGGAGCTTAAATTTAATTAAATACAAATGTGGTTAATATTTTTTGTATTTCTTTAGATTGATTGCTGGTCCGGCTTGGTGTTAGAACAGCAATTTGGGATGCCCCAGGGGGTAAATGTTAAAAGGACCTAAAATCAGCAAGACAAACCCTGTTTTTTGTTAGTTATTTGAAACAATATCTGCATCATTTTATACAAAAGGTGTCCGTCAATATGCTGTTATACAAGGTTTGTTTTTAGATAGTAGTGTTCTTTTAAAGGGCCAGTCCCGTCTAACTCTTATTTTCCAAGGAAGTGATGATGGCATTACTGCATAATGTCGCACCATTGTCTTCTATCGAGAAGGAAGGACGTAGTGCTTTGCCTCATACATCTCAATAGAAGACAATGGTGCAGAATTATGTAGTAGTTCCATCATGACTGATCCCATGAACAATAATAGTTAGACTGGGCTGGCCCTTTAAAGAGGAATCTCCCTAGTGTCTAAGACTCTTGAGCCAGTGGTGTGCCTCATTATGGGGTATCGTCTGAAACACTCACCTTGGGTTTTGTTCTTTTCCAGTGTGTATCCCCCAGATCTCCCAATCTTTGTTTTGCTCCCACAACACTTGAGTGGGCTGCTCAGCCAATCAGCGGCTTGCTCCTCGCTCAGCTAATGGTATATAGCAGGGATCCAGTGGGATTTTTTTTTATTGTGGCCTTGAAAATAGCTCCAGTGCTTAGGGGATCCTGCTCAGATGATGCAATTTGTAGATGTTCTACTGCAGGAAAGCGCAGGTTATCCACTTACACAATCTAGTTTGGAATAATGTCTTTGTACATATGCAGGCAATATTCACATTACACTGTTGGGTAGACCCCCAGAATCACTTCTCCTGGTGGGCCCAAGACACAAAACGGTCTGACACCGTTTACAGGGATATTTCTAAGAAAACTATTAGCAGCCAGGATGCCTATACAGGGATTTATTATTATTGTGTATTTATTGCCATCAGCTTCAAAGTAGAAATACCAAGAGTATATATTGGAGACTACTGGTCCTAGCCATTGTTATACAGGGATAATTCTGAAAACACAGTTGTCATTTGATTCCTGCTTGGCTGTACACAGGTATATATGTCAACAACTAGGTAGGTCATACAAGCATATAGCTAAAAACTGTTGCCATTAGCACCCAGGATGGCTATACAGAGGTTTCCAATTATTTATTTATATAGCGTCATCTTTCACAGTGCTTTGTTATTTATAAAAAGCACTATCATCTTCTGCAGTGTTGTACTAGAATAGCAATACAAAAGACGTATCTGATAACCGGGTTATTAGCAACTGGGATGGTTATACAAAGCTTTATTTGCCCCCAAGGATATATCTGAACGCTGTTGCTAATCAAGTAAGCTTTCCAAGAAATGGCGGAGAACACATTTGCTGCCACTAGGCTGCCTTACGGTGATGCATTTCCCCAAAAACAAGACGGGGTCTTATTTTTTTTTTTTTTTTTTTTTTATACAAAAGATGTGCTAAAGCTTATTTTCAGAGAATGGCTTATTTTTCCATAAACAATCTACAATCCATTTGTTCTTATTTTACATTCCAAATTGATAGAGCTCCTGTGATATGGCTGCCCTATTCCCCACCCACCCCATGTCCCAGGTGAAAAAAAATAAAAAAGATATACCTGGTAACTTCTTTTCTTAACATCCGAAAGAGCAGCATATCACCGAGATATTAAGGCTCTGTCCCAAGGTAGGAACACATGACCACAACAGCTTTAGCTCTTCCAGACACCAGTAGTTTAAAAGACAGAGCACCAACTGGTAAATCCGTAAGATAACAAAATTGAGGGAGAGAAGTCTGTATGCTGCTCTTTGATGTTGAGAAAATAAGTTACCAGGTAACTTTAAGTTTTCTCAATACATACGCAAGATACTTGCAGGATAAGCAAGATACTACCTCTGCTGGGTGGGAAAGACTGCCTGTAACACTCCTGCCAAAGGATTATTCTTGCAAGGTGAGCAGATCCAGACAGTAATGATTAATAAACATCTTTGCTGAAGACCAGTTGCTGCTCTACAGATCTGTTCAATAAAGGGGGGTCTGTTCCTAGAGCTTGATCGGTGTGAATAAGGGAGAAGAACTTCTTTAGCTTCATGTTTCGAAAGGAGGCAAAGATATCCACCTCCGGAGTTCCCCTCAGGATACAAATCTGATTGAATACCTCCTGGTTCAGTGGCCATTCTGCTTCTGATAGCGATTCAAAAAATCTGCCGGCAACTTTTCAGGTGGATGACTGATAGGGATAAAAGGTTCAGTTCTTCCCACCAAATGTGAAATTGTTTTAACCGGGCACCTATTAAGGACGAGGTGTCATTGCTTCTAGGGACTGGCTGTTGGGTACCAGAGTGAATCCTCTAAACTTGCCTCTCCTAGAAGTAGGAGGGGCCCCTCTAAATGAGTCCTTGCTAAGAAAGGGGCGCTTATAAGAGGACTGCCTACAAAAATGTTTCTATTCCTGAAATCCCTAGGCTTAGTGGGAAAAGACTTATTTCTGTCAGCAGACCAGTCTAACAACTTTTCTGGTTCTGGGCCAATGAGGAATTCCCTGTTAAAGGGCATGGCACATAGGCGCAACTTTGAACCTGTATCCCCTGACCAGGTACGCAGCCACAAAATCCTACGCCCTGAATTGGTGAGGGCCATGGCCCACACCAAAAAACTCTGATTCTGCCATGGCATCAGACAGAAAAGAGGCCGCCAAGAAGAGAATTGGTACGGCTTTCATAATCTCATTAATATCCATTTGCTTCAAGAGACCCGATTTTAGCTGCTGAAGCCAACAATGAAGATTCCTGGAAACACAGGTAGAGTCTAGAATCGGTTTGAGTACAAGATTCAGCCTGCCATGCTTTCTTCAAGAGTATCCATTTTCTATCCATTTTGTCTAAAGGATCTTTGAGGATACCAAAGTCCTCAAAGGCTAGATCCACCCACTTGGAGACCTTCGTAAAGGGGGCATCTAGTTTGGGGCATTTATCCCAAATATGTGAGTTTTGAGATAGCCTCCTTAACTAAGTTATGAATGGGGAAGGTCATAGGGGAATCGGGGGTGCAACTCCTTTCCTCAATGCCCATAGAAAGAACCATCATATGCAGGAAATATGGTAAATCCTCTGGAAGAAATTTCACTGGTGAAACTGAAACAGAACCTGAACAAGGGCCCCCTCAGACATCTACCTTATAGAAAAAAGGGAGGGGTCTAGGGGATGCCCAACAAACTCCTTACGTCCAACTGAGTCCTGTGGGGTCCTAAGATTCTAAAAGGAAGAGGAAATATGATGCGTCAGAACTCTCATCATATCCCGCAACCTGGCCTCCGAAAAGCTCCACAGACCCACCCAGTGGCCGCCGAAAAACACAGTGCAGCCCGACCATCCGCAGTCGTACATCCCGTCGGAGCCTCACAGGCTCCATATGGTATCGAAGGAGGTAGTGGGAAGGGGAACTGGAAATCCCCTGACAATTTCCACAATGTATCAGACCGTTGGCATACTTGGTCTGAGCCTAGCGCTGACCCCCCACCCCAGCTGGCTAGGAGTCAGACATAGGGGAATCTGGCCTATCCCCTGGGTTCCTAGCAGGATGCCTCTAGAGCCAGGTAATAGGTCAACCCCATCAGACCCACAGTGACCCGGTCTACTTACCTAAACCTATGGTTCAGGAGCTGGTGGCCTGGCTCCTGCCCCAGGCAGGAACATGGAGAACTGGTGTCTGGAGGAGGTGCTAAAGTTTTTGTGTATTCTGGTGGTCACATGTTCCTACTTTGGGACAGAGCCTTAATATCTCAGTGGTATGCTGCCCTAAGGATGTATTGAGAAAATGTTAAACCGGACCTTCACCTTGATTTATTGAAAAGCCCAAACTTTTAAAAAATGATTCCCCAGCATCTAAAATTAATATATTTTAAGTTTTTAGTCACTTACTTATTATTCTTTCCCCACTGGGCTGGAACACCGCCATCTTGACTCAGAAGCATCACACTTACTGAGGAAAGGAGAGTGGGATAAAGTACAGGCGGGCTGGTTATAGCTGTGCTTTGCTCAGACAGAGCAAAGCTGGGGTCAGGAAAAGGTCAGCAATCCCAGAATGCAGAGCAGCACAGTCAGAATGCACTTCCTGTTTGCAGGCTGCCTGATGTTCCATGAGCCGCCATCTTGGATGTTTAAAGGCTCATAACATGCAGTAGATGCAGGTAGGATAATTTTTAACGTGAGCAATCTGTATGTACAGGGTGTGAGAAACATATAAGATAGACTCTTATTCAGAGTGAAGGACCGCTTTAATATTTGATATGGGCATTTCTGCAACCACAGTGAGCTGGGGAGCCGCTGCAAAGTGCACAGTGTATATTTACACGTCCTGGCTCCTTGGCATCTGCCCCAGGTAATTTCCTTATTTGCCCCTGTAATTATAGCTTATTTTTTCAGTGGGCCAGCCGATGGTCTTTCCCTGGGGAATCCCAAATAGGGATTGCCCCCGCTGTGTGAAATCACCCCAGGGCGCCAGAAAACCTCTTCCAGCAGCTCCCTCGCCAATGTAAACAATGAGGTGTGGGAGCCGTCGTATCACCAGCATCTCTGCTGATCTTTCGTTTCGTTTGCCGAATTACAGTCACAGCAGGCGTCTCTCATTGGATGAGAGCCCGCGCATGTGCCGTTGGGAGTTGGGAAAGGTGAGCATTTATGGCCACCCCGGGGGGTTCACACAGTGAGGTATCCTAATTCAGGATGCCCAGCTTCTCCTATTTAAGACATAACATTTAAACCTATGGTTAAAATCAGCCTAAGAGTGGAGAACATTGTTGTATTCCAGGAAGAGAGCAACCAGAAGGTCCCCCACTGGGACCGCAAGGTGACACGTTTCAGAGCCCTTAATCATCTAGTACAAGGTCACGTGTCGCATTTTAAAGCAGAATAAAACCCACTGAACTTATAAAATACATTTGGCCAAAGACCCTGCAGATACTCTTTTTAGGATGTATATTTCCACTTTTCAAATCATCCGGGAACACAGATTTTTCGACTGTCCGTCTCTGTAAGATGGCAGGTCATCGGTCATTGCATAGGTGTGACAATGACATTATCGCCACACACAACAGAGGCAATGTATGGAGGAGGCGGAGCTTGCAGCTAAAACAGACGCCATTATCTGGGATTAGAGTAAAGCCGGAGCAATGAAAATTAGCAAAAGGTGCTCCTAATGGGGGGGGGGGGCAATTCAGAGGATGCAAGTTAAAAATGTGGGTTTTGGTCCGCTTTAAATGGAAGCTAGGCATACTTCCTGCTACCGCCTATGGCACATGCGCTTGCTCTCGCCCAATCAGAGCAGCTCGCCCTACATTTTTAATTGCCTTGCACTTCCTGCTAGCGTTTACAATAAGGGGCTTGAAAGTTGGACCCCTCTGTTCTGCGCTTCATTACAGGTTAAATGTGAGCCGCAATTCTGGGCTACTCCGCGTGTGTTGTAAGACCCGGGGAAAGGGGTCTGTATGTGCGATCTGGGAAGTTTGACACAGCGGAGCATCCCAAATCGGGACAGGGATTTTGCCTGGTTTTCATTCCGCTTTAAAACATCCTCAAAAATCCTGAAATGACGAGAGGGCTTATTTTTGGAAAAAGTGCATAAATAACACTGTTGCCACAAGCAGCCAGGTGTGACCAGCTATGCTGTGGTTGCCACAGGCAACAAACATCTCCCGCAGCCACTCCCATCACAGGGAAGCGTCTCCTTCTGTTAGGCAATGGCGCAGCTCCCGGGAGGAGGAGGAGGGAGGGAAAAAATAATAAGGTCAACAATGACAGAATTTTCTCCTTCCATCTTGCACGAGGCGCTTCGTGATGAAAGAAAGTCCCCTTGAAATGTCCCCCCGGAGGCCCCCGTGGTGGGTGTGGGGTAGTGTGAGGGCTGGCGGCGGAGGTTATCAGAGCCGTTACAGAAGAGATCACTGCGGGGCTGTGACAGAGCGAGAAGAGCAGGCTAGAGAGGCAGGCAGGCGGGCGCGCGCCTCGCTTCTCGGAATGGCGGCATCGGGGGCGCGCGCTGCCTCCTTCTCTGCCTATTGTTCGGCGTGCCCGCGCCCCTCCTCCTCGCGCTATTAAACCACCATGTTAGAGAGAAGTGCGGCTCGCAACCGCCATCTCATAGAAAGCAGCGGCGCCTCGGGCAGCACTCGGGCCACTACCGAGCAGCCGTAAAGTAAACTCCCCGGTGTCGGGAAGAGCTCGGTGCCCACCCCTCCTCCCCCGGTCGGTGTTGTTTTCGCTCACAGTCAGCCATGTTACCGCCAATCGTGAGGTAACCGCGCTGCCCCATCCACCCGCCACTTACCCCGCACACCCGAGACGGGTGTCCTCACCCTCACCGACTAATGCACTAACACTTCTAATTTTTATTTTTTTCCTAAAAAAAAATTAAATAAAATTTAAAGAGAAGGGGTGTTGGCGCCCACCTGCCCCCCTCACCCACATGACAGCGGAAAAAAGTTCCGGTCTCACTTCGGTGGCCCGAATAAAAAAGACCGCGTCACGGTCCCGTTTCTCCTGACGCTCTATGACGTCATAAATGCTTCTCACCCCCAGAGTGGCAATTGCCCGCCAATTACCCCCCATACAATTAGGTTTGTTCTAGAATTCACCCGCTTTCTTTTCCCCGTTGCGGCCCGGGATTATTGGGGCCTCCGGGCGGGTGAGAGCGGGTGTTCGGTATGGTGGCTGGCGCCCGCCGACTTCTCCGGTGCTTACCCCGCGTATTGCGGGCACCCGGACAGTGGCAGCCGGTGCGCGCCGAAGCGCCGTCTACTCACCCAATGCTGAGTCTATGGAAGTCTATGGGAGCCTATGTACTGCAATGGCCGGAGCGATACGCAGCCTCTTCGCTCTTCCCAATCTGTAACATTACTCTGCGCTAAGCGACGCGCTCATTGGCCGCCGCCAACTCGTTCCCTCGCGCTATTGGACGACTCGCCTCCATTGTCCTGACCAGCGGCCGACGGCCATTGGGCGACATTTAGGCGACGTCACCTCGGGGCGAAACAGCGCGCAAATACGAAATGTCAGCTGTGTGTTTGGATGTGAGGCGCTGAGGAAAAGCCATGGCAGAGCCATAGAGACCAGAGACCGCCGCCTCGGCCCGTTACCGCAACATGGCGGCCACCGAGACACACCCGGGCACAGCCTCCTCGCCCCTTACACCCCGCTAAGCCCGGGAACGGCTTTCATATTGCCCTGCGCTCTCCATTATACAGAGCCGCTCTCGGGAGCGCGCACCATAACCAGAGCGGGCAATGTCAGTTTTAGCCTCGCTCATTACACCCGAGGGCCACCTTACTCAGCGTGCCAGGTCTGTACAAGCAGGGTGCAGGGGCGGCAACCTCCTACTGCACTACATGTCCCAGCTCACCCTGCCCTGCATCTAGACTGTTCCCTGACGGGGAATGCTATGTGGGTGCATCAAAGTCTGCCAGTATAGGCAGGACTCCTTGTGGGGGATTTAGGGGGGCCCTGCACCCTGCCTCTACACTGGGCAGTCCCTTTGCAGGGCCCTGTAAGAACCTGGAGTGAGGACTATCAACCAGGGGCAGATTAGCCATTGGGAGAGTTATGTTAGTCCTATTTGTTTCTTTCCTTCTAGCGTTTCCTTTCAGTTTATTATTTGTTTTTGTCCATGTTTTTATGCCATTCCTTTTCTTTCTTTACTTCTATTATTTCTGTCAGCCTTTATATTCCTTGTTTATTTCCTTTTAGTCTTTTATTTGTCCATCTATTCTGTTTCTTTCTTTCATCTGTTCATTCTGCCATTCCTTTTCCTTCTATTATTTTCTTCTATCATTTCTTCTTTTTCTGTCGGTCCTTCTATTTTTTTTCTTCCTCCCTTGCATCTCTTCTTTCTCCCACCCCTTCTCTATTTCCTGCTTTTTTCCTGTCATTCTATTTATTCCTTTTATTCTGTCATTCATTCTATATCTTTGTCCTTTTTCTTCCATTTATTTTTGTATATTTTTTATTTCAATCTTGTTTTTTCTCTGTCATTAATTTTATTCTTCATTCCTTCCTTTCTGTAATTCTGTCTATTTTTTCATTATATTGAATGGCAGTATTCACCATACATGCAACTTTCCCATAATCAGGGAAGTCAAGGAGGGACTCTTATTGGTCATCCACTGGCCCTATGACTAACGTCCTGCTCCCATGCTTGCAGTGACTGTGGTCACTCCTTACCTAATGTAGCCCACCACTGAGATATGGGTTTCCCATTTTGTCCTGGGTGTGGTCTAAAACGTTCTAATAACCACAGGAAAAAAGAGGTTGTGAAAGGCATTTAAAGCAGGGTGCCACCAGCCTAGAGTCTATAATCTTCTACAGCTGGTGTCCTTTTTTTGAGCATCAGAATTTGGGATTCTCCCAATGTGTTGAATTCTCGGCATCACTGTGACACACACCTTTCTGGTGGCCCCATAACGGCATTTCTCCGGCTGATGTGTACTCCTGCGCCAGGCCTTGGGAAGCAGCTTCAGGGATGCCTGCCAGTTACTTTCACTTCAGCTTTCATGTCAATCAGAAATGTCCGGCATAGAAAGCGGATTGCAGAAGTCTACACATGCACGGTGGGATCGCTAGTGAGAATACTGGGGCTACCTTTTGGTTACACACAGTTCTCGACACAGTAATGCCTCTTCTGTTGTATTCTCCTTCCAATCATCAACATTTGTTCTCCACTTTGAGTCTTGAGAGATGTTTGTGCCGTGGAATTTTCTGTGCTGTAGTCTCTCTCCAATGCAACCCTTTATATAGAGAGAGACACTCTGGAGGCGCTTTCCTAAAATCTTTGACCATCTCAGTTTTCCTCAAGTTGTTCAGTATGTGGACTTCGTCTTGGTAAGCTTATGTGTCCTCATCAATGACGATTCCATTGATGCTAGTATTTGGTCTGGATTAAGTGGCCAATCTGGAGCAATTTGTATTTAATACTTCAATTACATTTTTTTTTTAAATAAGATAAGTTGCTTATCGCTAATTGTATATCTGTGCAACAACTGAACCCCAAAACGACTAAAAACCAAGGCCATCTCCAATATTTAATTAAAACAAACAATTAAAAATGTTGCCTCTGCCAAGTCATAAATTAGATTCAGCTTCAGCACACTCTGGGAGCTGTAAGAATTCTTCACCATGATATAAACACATTCTATAAATGTGGCATTCAGTTTCAGTAATGTTTCCTCACAAAGCATTACTAAATTGTGCACCAAAAGTCCGAGGATCACTTGTTCTTCCCAACAAAGATCTTAAAGTGGACCAACACCCAGGATTTTGACTATCCTGGGTTTTGGTCCACTTCGGTGGGGCACCCCGATCGGGGGTGCCCCGCTGTCTGAAACCCCCCAGAAAGCCCCAAAAAAACTCACCTCTCCCACGTGACCGCGCCAGCCAATCACAGCGCTCAGAGCCGCTGTGGTATGCGCGTCCAAGGCCGCCTGGACGCGCATACCAGCTCAGCTGGCTCTGAGCGCTGGAGGCCGCGTCTCGCGCTTCCCTCTAACAGGGAGCGCGCCTGCACCGGCCATTCACAAACGGCCGGCGCGGGTGCGCGCCCTGCTAGAGGGAAGCGCGAGACGCGGCACCGGCTCGCGCATGCGCCGATGGAACGGGGCTGAGGGAAGGTTTGTGGGCCTCCTGGGGGGTTCCTCCCCGCGGGACATCCCGATTTCGGATGCCCCGCGGGGAGGGATCTGATCGGTCCGGGAATCTTATAGATTTCCGGGCCGATCCCCCCTGGGTGTTGGTCCACTTTAACATTGATCTGTGCAAATATTTTTTTACCCCAATACTCCAGGGATGGAAAGTCCAAAATTGTGTTATCCGCTCCTGAAATGTGGACTTCTGGTGGTGTGCAGACGTGAAACATGCTTTTCTCATGGTTGCACTGTCGGTGCTGCCCTGATGGCCCATGTAGGCTACCGCAGTAGCATTGTTGTACAGTATTCTCACACGGGATCTATGTAGAATCATTGACTATGGACACACAAACGTCAGCGGTAGAATATTGATCGACTGCTGGATTTTCCTGGGTGACCAAATGCCTGGAACTATTTAGTTCTCTCTGCCCCAACTTGAGCAAAAAGAGTCAGTATTTAAAACCACCAGCAACCAGATTAACACTCCTAAAGAGCAAGTCCAGCTGCACTCAATTTCTAGAAAGGTGACAGACCTGGAAACAGTGTAAACCGCTGTTTATTCACTATCCAACCTAAGCATATGAAAGTTGTCACTTATTGTTTCATCTCCAAAAGCAATAAACTTTAAATTAGCAGGTAAGCAATACCTTACTTCCTTAGAATGACACAATGCCTGAAGTTTAGTGCTCTGGTGTCAGTCTAAATGGCAGTGGCAATTTTTGGGGATGATTTTATTTTTGAGCATATATAACCATTGTTCAAATAAACACCGCGCTGCTAAATCTTAGAAAAAAAAAAAAGTAAATTGAATGCTCCAACGTACCAGACCTTTATCCCTAACAAGCCTCAAAAGAAAATGTGTATTAAGGTACAGAGCAAAAATTATAAATAACAACCACCTATGGTGAAAGGCTAACGCCTAAGGAAAAAATTACACACTTAAAATGTAGTTACAGATCATTAACATGAGTCCATATTATAAGTGTCCCAAAACACATGCACAATTGCTGAAGTGATGCAAGAAAAAAACGTTCGTGTTGATAAATCCAGTGAGTATCTCAAACTCATGCACCTATTGATAGTGATCACCCTTCACTCGTGTGCGCTTACCAGAAAAACATAACATATCGGATTTATCTGTTATGTTTTTCTGGTAAGCGCACACGAGTGAAGGGTGATCACTATCAATAGGTGCATGAGTTTGAGATACTCACTTGATTTATCAACACGAAAGTTTTTTTCTTGCATCACTTCAGCAATTGTGCATGTGTTTTGGGACACTTATAATATGGACTCATGTTAATGATCTGTAACTACATTTTAAGTGTGTAATTTTTTCCTTAGGCGTTAGCCTTTTACCATAGGTGGTTGTTATTTATAATTTTTGCTCTGTACCTTAATACACATATATAACCATTGCATGCTTGTGCACATATAGAAAGATTTTCCTTTGCATTTAATCCATCTGTGCAGTGAGACAAACACAAGCAGTGAGTGTACATGTGCCTGAAGTGGTAGGCTGCCCTAATTCTGGTGCCTGGGGAGCAGTTGGGGAGTTAGGTGCCTCGAATTTCAAGGGTATTTCAGTCATGTCCGAATCTGCGACCCTCTGGTCGCATGATCACTTCCTTAGATCTTGCCCACGATTGCCCCTTGGGAAAGTGTTGACCACCTACCGCCAACTTAAAAAACCTCCAATGAGCAGCACAGACTGGGATATGATAAGCATCCTTGGTATCCACCATGGGCAAATCCAGAATAAATGGTAATGCAGGCAGCAATTCAGACACTTTCAGTTTAGTATTGGTCTAGTTGCACCATCCTTTTTGAGTGTCAGGGCTGCCAGGAAGCCGGACGGAGCTCCAGGTGTGAGGTACTCAAGACAACCTCCTCTTGTCTTTTCACTGTTGACCGCCGCAAGGAGGATATGCCTGTACTGCAGGCACTACCAGGGTCGTTCCCCAAGAGAAAGGAAGTCACAATAGCAGGGTACCTTAGTATCAGACATCCAAGGTCAGGTCACATACGAGGCAGTAGAAACAGTGGAAGCTGGGTCAGTGCAGGCAGATTAGAAGTCCGCCTGCACCAGAATTCAAGCCGGATCAGAACAGGTAAGTGTATCACAGATTAAGCTGAAAACACAGCAAAGCATGGCTGCAAGGGCCTCCATTAAATGTGTTAACCTTTTCTTGGAGGAGCAACGAAAGTTGAGGTTGGTAGCTGAAAGTAAGACAAGGTCAGCAACTGTGAGGCTAGGGCCCAGAAAGTGATGAGTGTCAGCTTGCCTTTTATAACGCTCTTGTGACTTGACAAAAGTATCTTGAGTCAATGAGTAGTGGCCGCCGGTACATTTACAGTACTGCAGTTTTCTGGGAGATGCTTAGAATCAAATTCTTAATTGGCTACAAATGGAGACATGTGGATAGATGCATGAAAGCAAGAAAGTTGTAGGAAAACTCAGCTAAAAGCAGTAGTCACACCAATTATCTTGAAATGCCAAGATGTATCATCGAAGATGCTGCTCCGTGGATTGATTTACTCTCTCTGTCTGCCTGTTAGTCTGTGGATGATACGCAGAGAAATAAGCACGTTTATGCTTAGTCTTTTACAAAGAGCTGAGCAGAACATGGCTTTAAATTGGGAGCCACGGTCTCATGGTAAAGGCAAGAGGAGAGCTGTAGGCTTGAATGGACTATGCTTGTTGGAAGACACAGACACCACATGAGGAGATGTAAGTCTTACAATCCAGGCGCAGAGTAGGCCAACAGAAATCATGTCTTAAGTGATGGAGGGTTCTTTTAAAGCAAAGTGACCAGCTAAGGGATGGTAATGATCACCATGACCCAGGCAGATTCAGGAATGAAAACCTTTTCTTGATAAATCATGAGGCCGTCAACCTGGGACAGATTTTCCCCCACGAACCCATTGGGTAACACAATGGGCTTGTTGAGCAAGAAGTGAGAGGACTGAAGAACAGTGTCTCAGGTCCTTCCTCCCGAGCGACAGCATGGAGTGACCAGGCCTAAATGACTTGCGGAACTTGAATTTAGAAAAGACCAGACCAGTGAGCTTGTTGAAGGCAGAGGCGTTTGGCGACACACAGGTACTCCAGATTCCTGTAGTCCATCAGGATTAGAATAAGGTGTTTTATGCCTTCCAGAAGGGAGTGTCATTCTTCCAAAGCCAACTTGATGGTAAGTAACTCCCAGCCTCACACATAATAGTTTTGCTCAGCAGGGGTTAACTTCTGGGAGAAGAACGCAACTGGGTGGAGTACCCAGCAGTACACTGGTAAAGAACTGCACACACTTCATTAGAAGAGGCGTCGAGCTCCAGATTGGCATGAACCAGCATGGACGTGGTGAGGTTAAGCACATTTTTAACTCTGAAAAGGCTTTGTACACAGTCCAACTAAACTTTGATAAACTAGCAGTAAAAGTTGGCAAATCCAATCAGGCGGAACAGGCCAATCCAAGATGGCTGAAATGTAAGCAGTATCCATTGAGACCCCTGAGTCAAAAATGCTGAGACTTAAGAACTGGATGGATGTCTTTTCAGACTGGCATTTCTCCAGAGCGTATACGAAAGTATGTCTTCCATTTATCACTCTCCCGGATTCCTATGAACCAACCAAGCAGGCATATTTTTCGTTGAGAAGAAGGATTGAACTCTTAGACTGTGTATAGATAGAGGGACATCAATAAATTATTCATTTGCTTATTCAAAGTATTTTTATTGTTGTAAATGTTCAATATATCTCCTATCCATCCCTCAATGAGGGGGTGTGGCTTTATTTAAATATTTCCCTCTTTCCAACCCTGGAAAGTTGGAAGGTACATAAAAATAGACTTACAGCTCAGACACTGATGAAGATTTCCTGGGCTCAGTCCCACTACACATGTCAGGCAAGAAATAGTGTCAGTTGTCCAGCACTCTTGGTTAAACCTTCAGGTTTTATTGATATCTGTTAAAATCATCCAGACTTGGCCATATAAAAGTCACAGGCAGTAAAGGCACTTGCTACAAGTTTCTGGGGCACACCCTCTTAATCATGCATAGCACCATAAAGTTAGACATATTTAAAAGCATAGTGACACCTGCTGTGTGTTAAAAAGAAAGGATAGAAAACCAGGCCTGGAATATGCCAAAGCTAGAGTGACTCAGATTACATACCTTGAATCTGTGCATGTCCTCTCCTGCTCCGCAATTGTACAACTCTACTGTCAGTGGCAGCCCCATGCAACAAAGGAACGTAGGGCACCAACTGTCACACCGTCATGAGAAAACCTCTTCCCACATCATGTGGAATTGCCCCTATGCCCAAGATCTGTTGGACGCTCTGGGACCAGAACTTACAAACTGTGTGCCAAGGAAGGCAGTGACTCACTGCGGCATTTTATACAGACTGTTCCACGACAACTTTAACTTTGAGGATATCCAGCGCACCTGGCACCTCGTGTAGTTTTAAGGACGCTCTGTGGTGTGCCAGGAAACGCCTGGTCCACAATAGGGACAGGTTGTCCATCGACGACTGTCGCTGGCTGATCCTCAGCCTGCTCAGAGACTATAACCTGATGATCCCTTCTGTGTGTTGTCCCAAATAAAGCTTCGGGCCTGTGATGTCCCCTCCTTTTACCCCCTCCCACCTTACCCCAACTCCCTTCACATCTGTTGCTTTGTAATGAATGAGTAATTTGAATGAAATGTATTTGCATTGTGTTTATTTTATGTACTGCGACGTGATACATAAAGCGGACCTGAAATCAGCAAATGCCTACATGCAACACATTTTTAACACATGCATATCAAGCAATGTAAAATTACATATTTTATGGAACCATGTCAAAAGGCATTATAGGAAATCTAAAAGCAGAAAAGAAAAGGTGAGAAAAAATGTGAGAAAAGTACATAGTCCCTGTTATCTGGTATATAGCGTGTTTCAAATTCAGGTTGTTTCCCAGTCTTGCATTTCTCTTGCATCTGGGGGTGAGATTTGCATTCTTCAGGCAGTACCGACAAGGCATAAGAAGGACTTCGTTAAACAGTGTTTTACAGCCCGTAGGACGAGCTTTTATCTTACCCTACATGGTTTGGGTGTCAGGAAAAGGAGTGACATACTTATGTTACAATTATATAATTTTGCTGAATTTAAAATACAAACTAGCCAAGAGTTTTGAACAAAACACCAGTAGCATCAAACCTTGATTGCATGCTAATTATGTTTATACAATATTAAAGTTACCTTTGGCTTATGAAGTGTAATTTTATTTCAGGCAATAAAAGCAAGCGTTTTGTTTTTTATGCCGCTTGTACAGTCCCTGTAGTAGTAGCTGACAATATGTCAGCCAGGTAACCAACATATTCAGAAGGCAGCATTAACAGCCCCTGGACAGAAATAAAAAAAGACACTAAATAGCTTAGTGGTGCACAATCACAAAATAGTAGCATAGTGAAAAAAATAGGGATGGGTGAACCCACTGAAGTTCGGATTTGTCAAGTTCAACCAAATTTGCCGCTAAAGTTCATTTCGGGTCCCCATCCCAGAACCCTTTGAAGTGAATCAAGACAGGAACTTGTGGGCCCAAAACAGTTGTAAAATGGGGGTAAAAAGGGCAAGAGGGCTGCAAGGGGGGGGGGGGGGGACAGGCGATTGTCCTGCACAGAATGGGGATAGTACTCAAAAATACAACTCTGTGATTACTCACCTGTAGAATTGGTATTATACGTATACAGCACGTCCTGTTCCAGAATAATCCTTACTCATGGGTAATACATCCTCTAGATGGCGCTGGACTGCAGAGACAGAAAAGTGGCTCCTCCCGGCCCCATATATACCAGGGACCTCCCACAAATTCCCCAGTATTGAAAAGCAGTAAAAATGAAGCCGGGAGAACTATGACCCTTATCAATATTGAACATAATAACAATCACCATAAAGAGGTAACTAAAAATAATGATAACAAGGGCGGGGTGGAACAGGATGTGCTCTATACGTATCATACCAATTCTACAGGTGAGTAATCACAGAATTGTATTATTATAAGTGTACAGCACGTCCTGTTCCAGAATAATCCTTACTCATGGGACATCCAATAGCAGTGTCCATAAGGTAGGGTGGGATACCCAAAAGCACCCGCAGACAGTTTAAACCACTGCCGCCTACAGAACTTTGCGATCAAAGGTAGCATCAGCTGAGGCCTTAACATCAACCTTGTAAAACTTAGAAAAAGTATGAACAGAAGACCAAGTGGCGGCCTTGCAAACTTATTCAACAGAAGCTTGGTGCTGAGAAGCCCAAGAGGCACCAATAGCACGAGTAGAATGAGCAGTAAGGCGGAAGGGAGGCTCCTTCCCCTTAGCAGAGTAGGCCTGTATCACAGCCTGACGGATCCACTTGCTGATAGTGGACTTAGCCGGAGCCAGACACTTCTTAGGTCCAGACAGGAGCACAAAAATAGCATCAGTCTTCCTGAAGGATTCAGTAGCCACCAAATAGAACTTCAGAGTCCTGACCACATCCAAAGAGTGTAAAACCCTCTCCTTAGAGTTACTAGGATTAGGACACAGAGAAGGCAAAACAATGTCCTGATTGAGATGAAAAGCAGAAACAACCTTAGGCAGAAAATCTGGCTTAAAACGAAACACCACCTTGTCCTGGTGTCTCTCAAAGTAAGGGGGCTTGATGGAAAGTGCCGCCAACTCAGAAACACGCCTATAACAGAAGTAATAGCCACCAAAAAGACTACAGGTAGTCCTCGGGTTACGACGGTCTCGAGTTACGTCGTTTCGTGGTTACAATGCTTTATACGGCGGCTCATCCCGACTTACGCGGTTTTGCGTCGTAAGTCGAACTGTACGTGCGCCGGAAACCATAGAGTACTGCACACTGTACCCGGTTACTGTACATGAGAAAAACGAGTCTCCTGCACACCATAACACCCTTCATTATGGCTCCCAAACGAAAGGTAGGCTCATCTGATACCAGTGCACCAAAGAAAAGGAAGGCCATCACCATGGAGGTGAAAGTGGATATCATAAGGCGATCTGAGAAGGGGGAAACAGCAACAGAAATTGGCAGGTCATTAGGACTTAGTCGTTCGACTGTTGCTACGATTATCAAGGATAAAGATCGTATCCTTGAACATGTGAAAGGATCTGCTCCTATGAAAGCAACAGTAATAACAAAGCAGCGTAGTTGGCTTATTATTGAGATGGAAAGATTATTGGTGCTTTGGTTGGAAGACCAAAATCAACGCCGTATCCCTGTGAGTTTTATGGTTATTCAGGAGAAGGCTAGGCGACTGTTTGAGGCTTTGAAAAGAGAAAAGGGGGAAGGAAGTCAAAGTGAAGAATTTGTGGCGAGTAGGGGTTGGTTTATGAGGTTTAAGGATCGTGCCAATTTCCATAACATTAAAGTGCAAGGTGAAATTGCTAGTGCTGATGAGAAAGCAGCAACTGAGTTTCCTAAAGAATTGGCTAAGATAATTGAGGAGGGTGGTTACTGTGCTCAACAAGTGTTCAACGTGGATGAGACAGGCTTGTTCTGGAAACGTTTGCCTAACCGTACGTACATCGCCAAGGAGGAGAAGACAGCACCAGGTCATAAAGTCGGCAAGGAAAGACTGACTTTGCTTCTTGGGGGCAATGCTGCTGGCGACTACAAACTGAAGCCCATGCTGGTATATCAGGCTGAGAATCCAAGGGTATTCCAAAAGATCATCTACCAGTCATCTGGAAGTCTAATAGGAAGGCATGGGTGACACTTGCAGTGTTTGATGACTGGTTCACCAAACATTTTGTGCCAGACGTGAAGCTGTATTGTACCTCCAAGGATATCCCCTTTAAGGTGTTGCTAATTCTGGACAATGCCCCTGGACACCCTGCTCATCTGGATGACTTTAACCCTAATGTCAAGGTGGTTTACCTTCCACCTAATACCACTGCCCTAATACAGCCTATGGACCAAGGAGTCATTGCTACATTCAAGGCCTACTACCTCCGAAGGGTCATTGGTAATGCTTTAGCAGCAACTGAAAAGGATAAGGACTTGACTCTCAAGGACTTTTGGAAAACATACAACATCCTTGATGCTGTGAATAACATTGCTGATTCCTGGGATGAGGTTAAGCAGACCACTATGAATGGTGTGTGGAAAAAACTGTGTCACCAGTTTGTGAATGATGTCACAGAGGTCCAAGAGTCAGTGACTAGCGTCATAAAGAATGTTGTTGATATGAGTAAGACAATGAATCTGGAGGTGGAGGAGGATGATGTCACAGAGCTACTGGCATCTCATGGAGAGGAGTTATCTGCTGAGGACCTTATTCAACTGGAGAAGCAGATGATAGAGGAAGAGGAAGACACACCAACCCCAGAACCTAAGAGATTTACAAGGCAGGGCTTGGCAGCAGGTTTTGCCCTGATACAGGAAGGGTTGTCAAGGTTTGAGGCTGAGGATCCCAACATGGAAAGGTACACTAGGGTTGCCAGAGGAGTCATGGATTCCCTTAGCTGTTACAAGGAGATCTTGGAGGAGAAGAAGATGGTCTCCTTCCAAACTAACCTGCAGCAGTACTTCAAGAAGTTAGAGGGGCCTGCAACAAATCCTGCAACAGATCCTGTACCCTCTACCTCAGCTGCCCCTCTTGACTCACCTGCCCCAGTATCTCCAGCACCTTCTGCAGCTTCCTCCCAATAAGTAAGCCTGTTCTCTTTGGAATTGTTACAGTACTGTATCTTTGTTTATTACAGTACACTGTTTATTACTGTTACAGCACTTACAGTACAGTATTTCATTATTAAACGTACTATACTGCACAATATTTTACTGTACGTGTGTTTATTGATAATTATGTAGGGTACTGTGTTAGGATAGGTGTTTGGATAGGCTAAGTGTTTGCAGTACTGTACTGTTATTATGGTACAGTACTGTATGAACGTATGATCCGACATACGCCGAAATTCGGTTTACGACGCCGCGTAGGAACGGATCAACGTCGTAAGTCGAGGACTACCTGTACCATAAGCATACGAATGGACAAAGGGGCCCCATGCAAGGGCTCGAAGGGAGACCCCTGCAGGGCAGATAAGACCAAGTTCAAGTCCCAGACTGGTAACATAGGCTTACGTGGCGGACGCACGTGAGTAACCCCCTGGAAGAAGGTCTTGACCACGGGATGCTGAGCAAAAGATCTTTGGAAGAAAATGGCCAAGTCAGAAACATGATCTTTCAGAGTACTGAGCTGAAGACCCAGATCCAAACCATGTTGCAGAAACTCCAGAATCCTAGGAATAGAAAACACACGACAGGGAAGCGACTGAGACTCGCACCAGTCAATGTAAGTACGCCAAACCCTATAGTAGATGGAAGAAGAGGACCTTTTCCTAGCCCTGATCGTGGTATTAACAACCGAGGCAGGCAGCCCCTTTTCCATCAAGATGGAGGTTTCAGCAGCCAGGCCGTCAAAGCCAGTGTTTGTAAATTGGGGTGGCGTAGGCGCCCCTGAGTGAGCAGATCTGGAACCCGGGGCAGGGCGTACTGATCTACTGCCAGCTGCATGATGTCTGCGAACCACACTCTTCTTGGCCAACAGGGGGCCACCAGTATGGCTGGCACCCGTTCCTGAGCTATCTTGCGCAGCACCCTGCCCAGCAAGGGAAACACATACAGGAGTTGAAAACTCGTCCAAGACATTGCTAAGGCATCCATGGCTAAGGCCAGAGGATCCTGGGACAGAAAGACAAAGACTGGAAGCTTGTGATTGTGACGGGACACAAACAGGGAGCGAAGCACCCTGCTACTGAGGGACCATTCTCCCAGACGAGAGGTCCCCCCTGCTCAGAGAGTATGCCTCCAGATTCTCCACCCCCGGAATGTACACAGCCGAGATACAGGGAACATTGTCCTCCGCCCAGGACAGAATCATAGACACTTCCTTGAGGGCCCTCCTGCTCCGGGTCCCTCCCTGATGATTGATGTAGGCAATTGCCGTCTGGTTGTCCGAGCGGACCTGAACAGCCCGACCCCGGAGGTGTGGGGTTAAGTGGGCGAGAACCAACCTGATCGCCCTCAACTCCAGAATGTTGATAGGGCTGTGGGCCTCCTGAGGGCCCCACTGACCCTGGAATTTCAGGGATTTCCAAAAGCCCCCCCAACCTGTCAGACTGACATCCGTGGTGACAGTCTCCCAGCAAGGGGCCAGAAAGGATCTGCCCCCCAGCAGGTTCCTTGAGTCCTGCCACCACAATAGAGACCGCCTGGCTAGAGGGGACAGAACAAACACCTGATCCAAGGACACGGGTCCCGATCCCATACTGACAAGAGGTGAATCTGAAGAGGTCTCATGTGAAACTGAGCATATGGAACCGCCTCGAAGCAGGAAACCATCAGGCCCACCAGCTGCATTCCCTGCCTGATGGACGGATGAGGACAAGGCAGAAGGAGCTGTGCTTGCTCTTGAAGACTCTCCACCTTCTGCTGAGGAAGAAAGATCTTGACCTGAGATGAATCCAGAATCATGCCCAGAAAGGACTTCACCATGGAAGGAGACAGGGAAGATTTGGGGTGGTTGATCACCCAGCCGAATGACTCCAGTGTGGACACCACCCGCTGGGTATCCAGCTCTGCCTGTTGGAAGGACTGAGAAGTGATAAGCAGAGCCATCACTCCTGCAAGCACCTTGGTGAATACCCTGGGAGCTGAGGTGAGACCAAAGGGCAAGGCCACAAATTGGTAGTGCTGTTCCTCCAGAGCGAACCTGAGGAATCTCTGATGACCTGGAAAGATTGGTATGTGAAGGTAAGCATCCTTGATGTCTACAGAAGCCATGAAGTCCCCTGGGCGTAGAGAATTCACAACGGAGAGCAGAGTCTCCATGCGAAAGTGTCTGAATCTGACAAATTTGTTGAGGCGCTTTAAATCCAGGATGGGTCTGATGGACCCGTCTTTCTTGGGAACAGTGAACAGATTGGAATAGTAGCCTTTGCCTCTTTCCCACAAGTGTACCCGGCAGATGACTCCCAATTCCAGAAGGCCTTGGACAGCAAGGGACAGATCCTGAGCTGACAGGGGGTTTTGAGCATCCAGGATTTGATGAATCTTGGGGGCGGCCAGGCTGCAAACTCTATCTTGTAACCGGACACTACCTCCTGAATCCACCGGTGTGAGACATGACGCCTCCAGATGTGAGCAAAGAGCCGATGCCGTCCCCCCACCCGGATGGGTGAGGGCGCCCCTTCATGCCTGAGGGGGCTTTGGGGAGGACTTAGGCTTGGGACCCCAGGAGAGACAATGGCGGCCACGTCCTCTGCCCTTGCCCCAAAAATCTCTGCGGGCTCCAGCAAAGGAAGCTCCCTGTCCAATTCTGGAACCCTGGAAGGAGAGATGAAAGGCACCTGCTGCCTTCTACGCTGAGGTAACTTGCCTCCTTTAGCAAACAAGTCCAAACGTTCACCAAAGAGGCGCAGAGAGCGATCTTAGCAGCGTTGTCAGCTGCCCACTGGTGCAGCCAGACCGAGCGGCGTATCGCCACCTACAAGGCAGAAGCCCTGCCACACATTCTAATGGTATCATCCAAGGCAGAGAGAACATATGCAACAAATTCCTCACAACGTAGACGAGCTCTATACTCTTCACTACCAGCATAATCAGGGGCCACAACTAAGAGACTCCTGAGCAGGCTTTTTATAGCAACAGCCGTAATTAGAAGAGGCACAGACCGGACGCAGCGTGGTCCCCACACAGGCAAAGGCATGGCAAGCCAGCTGATCTATGAGCCTGTCCTCCCCATCCCTCAGGATAGTAGAGTCAGGGGAATGCATGACGGATGTGTTTGACAACCCCAGAACTGGTGCATCCACCTCGGGAGGACATGACCAACATTTAACCATCTCAGCGGGAAAGGGATACCTCTTATCCCAACTCTTTGGTACCCCGGGAAGCCGGCTAGGTCGTTCCCACTCTTTGAGCACCAGATTATTAAAGTGAGTTTGTTCAGGAAACTCCAAGCGTGGTTTAACAGTATGAAACCGCTCCCCCTGCTGCCGCGGAGCCACGGCAGGAGGAGAGATGCAGAGTACTTCAAAAATGTGAGCCAAATGCCTGTCAGTATCATCTGAAGCCCATGGGTCAGACCCAGAATTGGCGCCATACACCCTAGATTGTTCCTCAGAGGATTCTGAATCAGAAAATAATTCCCCCTCTTCCAGGGGGTATAACCGGTAACGTCAAAAAACTCTTCAGCCTCCATAGGAAAAAGAGTAACACCAGGTGATAAATGCCGCTTCTTAGCAGAAGCCTTACGCGGGCCAGACCCAGCAATATGTCTCTCGATGCTGGCCACCCGTGCAGCCAAATCAGGTTGAGACTCCCCACTGGTATGCACCTCACTAGGAGTCAGATGTAAGCGTGGGGGGGTAGGCGAAGCCAGAGGGGGCGCAGGCCCAGCCACAGGTAACCCAGACTGCAGCGCAAGTGTCTGCTGGGTACAGGGTACACACACCCTGACATCGCCACTTATAGCGGTTACCCCACACGCCATACACAGCTGGGCTTGTCCCGAAGGAACCCCAAGCACATTATCCTGAGAAGCCGCCATATGGTGATTATTGTGGCACAATAGGCCAATTGGGATTGACGCCAATAAGGCTACCTGGGATGCCCCAATAGCCTGCTAGGGAAGTGGGAGATATACAAATACAATAGCCCTCCAATAAGGAGTTAACCTAAATAGAGGGGATAGGACCGGGAGAAACCACAAAAAAGTTTGACCCGCCTGTAAGACATAAAGCAAAGAACCCCTAAGCATAATACAATGAAATACAAAGAAAAGCCAGCCCGCAGGGGCACTTACGGACCGCGATAGGGAGACGCCAGACATGCAGCACAGGAACTCCAAAATGGCGCCCGCATATACCTTGAGGGCCGCGGAGAAGTGATGCGGAAAACGTCATCCACAAGGCCTGCCCCCCCCGAAGAGCGCGAAAACGCGCCCCCGTGACAAGACCAGGCAATGACTAGGCGATGTTGCCGCGGTCCGCGGAGCGAAGTACAAGTGTGCGGCGGCAATAATCAAAACGAGTGCACCAAGGCAAAGCTTGATATACATAGTAAATACATACACCACCCAGGGAGAGCGAAGGGGAAGCAGCGGACGACCCAAGAGGAGCCTAACTGAGGGAACAGGGGGCGAAGGACAAACGGCCGCGGAGGGACATCCCATAAGGCTCACCACGGGCCTGTACCGCCTACCCTTTGGTGGGGGACTGCGGTTGGAGCAGCAATCCTTAGCACCTGACAGCGGTGCTGCCTACCATCACCCAACCAGCGCAGCCTAAGCTGGGAGGCAGTGAAAAGGAAACGGGCGGGAATAGTCCTACAGGGCCACAGGCTAATAAGCCCCGCTCACCTGCGAGTAGAAAAAGCCATCTTCTAGTCATCGCAGCCCAGACTGCTGAGAAGAACTGGGAAATTTGTGGGAGGTCCCTGGTATATATGGGGCCAGGAGGAGCCACTTTTCTGTCTCTGCAGTCCAGCGCCATCTAGAGGATGTATTACCCATGAGTAAGGATTATTCTGGAAAAGGACGTGCTGTATACTTAGAATATAACAAAACAAAAAAGTTAAATACATAAATACATTTAAAAATGTAAAATATTAATTTTTTACAGGTGTCAGAGGGCAAATCAGGGGGTAATACCAGGCAGATTGCCCTGCACAAAATCGGGTACTCAGAATAATCACACAAAGCTCCCAAAAATATTAAATAAATACAGAAAAATGAGTTTTTCCTGTGTTTAATTCTTTCCTGCTTCAGATAACTACCTGCAGGTTTATTTTTGTATATTTTTTGACATAGAGACATAAACAATAGCCTGACTTTTTATTTTTTATTAGTTTTTCAGTTTTAAGACTTTTACTAAATGCTACTTATGAAAGGTATTACATTTAATAATTGAATAATTGAAACTGCCTGCACTTTTTGAAAATATTTTTTGGTCATCTTTTTTGGCATTTTTTGTTAGATACAATTTATATCTAACAAAGAATAGCCTAACTTTTTATTTTTTAATTGTATTTTTTAGTTTTAATTGTTCTGCTGCTTATAAAGGGCATTGAATTTAACACTGAAACCGCCTGCAGGTTTATTTTTTTATATTTTCTGGTAGTTTTTTGACATTTTTCATTAGACACAATTTTTTATCTAATGAAAAATAGGCTGACCTTTTTTATTTGTATTTCTTTAAGTTTTAAGTGTTTTTACTAAATGCTGCATATGAAAGGTATTCAATTTAACGTTATAACTGCCTGCGGGTTTATTTTTTTTACATTTTTGGTAATGTTTTTGGCATTTGGGTTAGATACATTTTTATGTAATGAAGAATAGCCCGACTTTTTAATAGTATTTTTTCAGTTTTAAGTCTTTTACTAATTGCCGCTTATGAAAGGTATTTAAACCATGATTTCACCATGATTTATTGAAAAGCCCAAACCATAAAAAAACAATTCTCCAGCATCTAAAGTTAATATATTTTAAGTTTTTAGTAACTTACTTATTATTCTTTCCCCCACTGGGCTGCAACTCTGTTCAGGACTTTAGGATACGGGCGCCGCCATCTTGACTCAGAAGCATCACATTTACTGAGGAGAGTGGGATAAAGTACAGAGGAGCGGGTTATAGCTGTGCTTTGCTCAGACAGAGCAGAGCTGGGGTCAGGAAAAGGTCAGCAATCCCAGAATGCAGAGCAGCACAGTCAGAAGGCACTTCCTGTTTGCAGGCTGCCTGATGTTCCATGAGCCGCCATCTTGGATGTTTAAAGGTTCATAACATGCAGTAGATGCAGGTAGGATGATTTTTAATGTGAGCAATCTTTATGTACAGGGTGTGGGAAACATATAAGATAGACTCTTATTCAGAGTGAAGGTCTGCTTTAAGTTAA
This sequence comes from Gastrophryne carolinensis, assembly GCA_027917425.1. Taxonomy (NCBI): domain Eukaryota; kingdom Metazoa; phylum Chordata; class Amphibia; order Anura; family Microhylidae; genus Gastrophryne; species Gastrophryne carolinensis. The sequence continues at coordinate 79,306,049 of CM051236.1, forward strand.
TACTGAAACTGCCTGCAGATTTATTTTGCTATATTATTTGGTACTTTTTTGGGCATTTTTGGTTAAATGCAATTTTTATCTAATGAAGAATAGCTTGACTTTTTATTTTTTAATTGTATTTTTTTCTGTTTTATATCTTTTACTAAATGGTGTTTATGAAAGGTATTCAATTTAACATTGAAACTACCTGCGTGTTTATTTGATTAAATTTTTTGGTATTTTTTTGGCATTTTTGGTTAGATACAATTTTTATCTAACAAAGAATAGCCTGACTTTGTATTTTTTCAGTTCTACATTCAATTTAAAGTGGACCATCACCCTCGCCTCACCTCCCTCCCCGCGGGACATCCGAGATCGGGATGTCCCGCGGGGTGAAACCCCCCCAAAACCCCCAAACCCCCGCGCCCCTCTAGGCGTGCGCGCCCCCGTCGGCCCCCGTCGGCGCGGGGAGAGGTGAGTTTTTAGGGTGATCGGGGGGGTTTCACACAGCGGCTCACCCCGATCGGGGGTGCCCCACCGAAGTGGACCAAGACCCAGGATAGTCAAAATCCTGGGTGTTGGTCCACTTTAATGGCATTAATTAAAGCAGAGAAAGTAACAGCTGTGTTCTTTTTCTTTTTTCTGTAACCCAGGGCTCAGGGGTTGCACTATTGGCAGCCCCTGTCTCTGCAAATGACACCCCTGGAAGAACCCTGTGCCCACACCAATAGGCACGGGCTCTTCCGCACCCCCGATGCCCTAAATGGGAGTGCGGGTAATGGCATTTTACCGGCATGTCACCCGACAAGCCCAGGAGGTGCCATGCTGACTCCTGACCATGGTAAACTGGTATAGGGTCCCCTGGAACCCTGAATGAAAAGGAAATAAGACATCACACCAAAATATTTGTATTAATATTAATGTAACTTATATTCACCTATCTCCGTCTTCCATCTTCTGTCCCCCACTGGGCGCTGTCTTCCACTGTCTCCTCTTTCTTCTTTTGGCCCCCTCCAGTGTGTAGATGTGGCAGCACAACTTGTGTTTCATTTTACCGGGGGGAAATGTTTGATAAAATGTTTGTTTACATAGGCTTAGCTATGTGCCTTTAACTGCTTTTGTCCCTACCTGGCTCCCTTAGACTAGCTGTGATGCAAGCAGCTCCTCCTTTCTTCCTCTCTCCCTCAGCCATTTTCAGTTTGCATTCAAGCACTGCACATGTGTGCTGCTCCCTCTGCAGTCTTTTTACCTGCTGCCATTATGGGTGTACTTTCTGCTGTATTGAACGCATTTCAAGATTCTGTACCAAAAATAAAGCTTACAGAGAATAATCTACGTCCCTCATGACCAACTGAGTAAGCTAGCTGCCAAGCCTTATGGAGTAAAGGCACATCCGACTCGCACAGACACAAGGTGAAGTTGTCTACAGGATCCACATTACTGCCATCTGGTGAGTCAGAATATATACCAAGGTGCATAAGGGCTTGTGACTTGTGGGGAGAGGGGCTGCCAGTAGTGTGGCTGCTGAGCCCTGGGTTACAAGCTCTTATGCTTGGTTCCTGAGCTGGTAGCCTTTGGGGGGACCCCATTTTCTTTGTAAAAACAAACTGAATAAACAGCCAAGAAAAAAATGTATCTAATGAAAAATTACCCCAAAAATTCCAAAAAAATATAAAAAATAAACCAGTCAGGCAGGCAGTTTCAATATTAAGTTGAATACCTTTCAAGTGACATATAGTAAAACATTTAAAACTGAAACAATACAAGTAAAAAATAAAACATCAGGCTATTCTTTTTTAGATAAAAATGTCTAAGAAATCACCAAAAAATATGAAAAAATAAACCTGCAGGCTGTTTCAATGTTAAATTAAATGTCTTTTAAAGTTTTAGTCAAACACTTTAAACTGAAAAATATACAAGTAAAAAATAAAAAGTCGGGCTGTTCTTCGTTAGATAAGAATTGTCTTTAACAAAAAATGCCAAAATAATTACCAAAAAATATATAAAAAAAAAAACACGCAACCAAATTCATTGTTAAATTAAATGCCTTTTATTAGTGGCATTTAGTAAAACCCTTACAGTGGACCAACACCCAGGATTTTGACTATCCACTTCGGTGTGAAACCCCCCAGAACGCCCGTAAACACTCACCTCCCCACGCTCCTACGCGGGCCCTCGTCCTATCAGGGAGCTCAGAGCCGCTGTGGTATGCACGTACAAGCGTCGTCCAACCACAGCGGCTCTGATCGCTGGAGGCCGCGTCTCGCGCTTCCTTCCAACAGGGAGCGCGCCCGCGCCGGCCATTCACAAACGGCCAGCGCGGGTGCGCGCCCTGCTAGAGGGAAGCGCGAGACGTGGCCCGTGCATGCGCCGTTGGAACGGGGTTAAGGTAAGGTTTGTGGGCGTCCTGGGGGGTTTCACCCCGCGGGACATCCCGATTGCGGATGTCCCGCGGGGAGGGATCTGATCGGCCCGGGAATCTTATAGATTCCCGGGCTGATCCCCCCTGGGTGTTGGTCCACGCTGCTGAGAAAAATACAATAAGGAAATAAAAAGCCAGGCTATTCTTCGTTAGATAAAAATTGTACCGTCTTTCCCCGATAGTAAGACACCCCCGATTGTAAGACGTATGGGGAGTTTCAGAGGGGTCGCCTAATATAAGCCGTACCCCGAAAGTAAGACATATGTCTTACTTTCGGGGAAATAACATTGTTGTCGAACGGGGCTGAGGGAAGCGATATAGCCCCCCCCGGCGTGTATCCCCCTGCGCCGACGGGACCTACCTGAGAGGAAGAGAGGCGGCGGTGGATCCGGGGCTGCGAGTGCAGGAGCTGAGGCACGGTCGCCATCTTGCCACTGACCTATCGCCCCCACTGACTGTAGAGGCCGGGGCATCTGTACGGGAGGTCCGCTTTGCCGGGCGGTCTCCCCCCTCCTGTGCCCCAGAGACCGCGGGTGACCCACAGAAGACGAGCGGCGCCGGGTGCAGAGGAGCGTCTGTCATCTGGCTCTCACTGCAGCACAGAGCGGGAGCAGCGCCGTGACCGGAGGTGAGCTGCGGGCGCTGCGAGGAGCCCGACGTGACTGAACCCCGACCAGGGGCCCCCCTCACCGGTGATCATCCCCGCGCATAGGCTATCACCCCCCCCAGTGAAGTCCGCGGCGGCCGGCACCGCCGCTCACAGCTGCTGTCGCTGTGAGTTGTTGCGGCTTTGTAAACCCCGCCCCTCCACCTGATGTAATTACTAGGTCTCCCCCTATTGCCCAGCAAGGCCTTCTCTCACACTGCTCTGTCCCTCACATGAAAATGACGGGCTCGCTCACCAACGTCATCCGGCATATTTAAGGGAGTGAGCGAGCCCGCCATCTTTGTGTGAGGGAAGGAGCAGCGTGTGAGAGAAGACATCGTTGAAGGATTCCCCAAAAAGTGGGTTTTTTCCAATATAAGACATACCCCGAAAGTAAGACGTGGGGCTTTTGGGGATAAAAAGAAAGTAAGACGGTGTCTTACTTTCGGGGAAACACGGTATCTAGCGAAAAATGTAAAAAAAGAAATATTAAAAATCAGAAATATCCAGACAGATTATTTTTTATTTTAATGGATTCTATCTCCCCTGAAGCACTCAAACCTACCAGAAGAAAAAAGATAGTTTTTTTTTTTTTTTCAAACTGTATTACACACTGAGGCACCATAGATCCCAACTTAGAGAGAGACAGTTTAGACTGCAAGCTAAAACAGAGCTGCCCCGCTCAAAAAAAATCCTTGGCAGGTTAAGAAAAAAAAAGGATTCGTTTTAAGTCAAAAACAATTACTGGAGGTTTATTGCTACCATAAATGGAAATAAGACTGACCATTAAGCATGCATGATGCACTGGGCTACATACATACAAACAGACAGTTGCATGTTCCTTTTATAACATTACCTAAGATACATTTTGTTGCATATATAAAATACAACTATGCTATGCGCTATGCGCACCTTGCAGTTTTTCAACAAAAACAGCCCTTTCCATTTGAAATACCCCCCACAAACTATATATTCTCTGGAAGTACATACCTCAAGATTTCTAGGCTTACGAGGCTTGTTGACATGGGTGCAGTTTTCTGGAAGTAATCCCTCAATTAATTATTTGGTTGCACAGGGTTTCCCTGAAAAAAAGAATCAAACTCACATTTTCCTAAAAAACAATATGCAAACAAGAAAAAACAAGTTAAATCTGAAAAAGCAACATCCATCGAACGGAAGAATACCCAACATGCATGGGTACTGTCAAGGGAAGAGTTGCCAAACAACCCAAAGTAAAGCATGTGCGTAAGAATAATTTTACTTGAAAATTTCAGCTCTGCTGACAAAGTGCGCACCTTAAGCTTTTTCTATCAGAACAACCCCTTACATTTGGAATACCCCCCACAAACCATATGTTCCCTGAAAGTACACATGTTAAGCTTTCTAAGCGTACCCAGCTTGTTGTAGTGGGCTCATCTTTCTGGAAGTAATCTATCAAAGAATTCTATGGCTGCACAGGGTTTCCCTATAAAAATGTATAAAAAAGCAGAATTAAAAACATCTTTCCTAAAATATCAATATGCAAATAAGAAAAAACAAGCTAAGTCCGAAAGCGCAAGATCCCCTGAACAAAACAATACCCAACATGCATAGCTACTTTCAACCCTTTTAATTGCCAGCCTACTTGAAATTTTGTCACCCTCTGTTGACAGGTCATTTTGCACCATTTTGTGCTATATTTAACCGTGATTTTTGCAGGAATTTCCAGGAAAATGTTATATATTTTTTGAGGCAGAGTTTAGGCTTTAACATGAAATGTGTTGTTTGTAATTTTTTTTACTGTTTTTTTTAAATATTTTTAAGTCAAAAAACTGAAAAAAATAAATTATTATTTCTTTTAAATTGTCTCATTTATTTTAAATAAACAATTTATTTTACTAAAGAAAACGATATTGCATGGGAAAGCCCCACTTTTCCTGATTACAACGGTAACACATATGTATCGGTAGCCCCCTGTTTCTGTCCAGGAGACCCCCCAAACTGAAAAGAGCACTTTATAACATTTACAAATAAAATACAACTACTATCCACACTATAAAGGGTTAAATTTAAAAAAAAAAAATTGCCATGGGGTCCCCCTACCCAGCATAACCAGCCCTGGGAGCAGTTATGGGGGCTTGCACAAGGCGCAGGGGCCAGCTTTGGTGGCCCCTGGCCCTCCAGGCTATAAGCTGGCATTACCTATGGCCACGGGCTCTTCTGCCCCCCCTGGGCTTTGGGGAGGCAGGTAATGGGAGGCTCAGAGTTAATGGCAAGTCACCCGCTAGCCAGACCCTGAGCCTTGTGAACTGGTATAGGGGTCTCATGGATCCTTTACCAGTTCACAAAGCGTTAAATGTAAACAAAACACACACACACACAGAATAAAAAAAAATATTTTTTTTTTCAATAATTACCTCCCATCTATACCCAGTTACTGTGTCCCACGCTGATCACTTTGGCTTCAGTGCTCCTGCTGCTGCTGCTGGAAGCCTTATTTACCTGGTGGGCGACAGGAAACATAGGGTTAATTTAAAAAAAAATGACAAAAACCCTTAAAAATCCCACAAAAAAAATGACGTGAGGTCCCCCCTACCCAGCATAACCGACTCAGAGCCAGCTATTCAGGGCTTGTAGAACAGGGCGCAGGGACCAGCTTTGGCGGCCCCTGGCCCTGCAGGCTACAAGCCCACATAGCCTCTGTGAGGCCCGGGCCCTTCTGCCCCCCCTGGCCTTTGGGGAGGCAGGTAATTTGGGGTGCCACAGGTGACTTGCCAGCCCCCAGCCTTGTGAACTGGTATAGGGGTTTCATGGATCCCTTACCAGTTCACAAAGGGTTAACATTAAAAAAAACACACCACACGCATAATTAAAAATGACTTTATTAAAAAATAAAACCTTTTTTTTTACTTTACTTACCTCCGATCGTCAGCTCCTGTGTCCCTCGCAGCTCCGATTGCAGATGGGATACATGTAATTCCGGCAGGGGGGTGGCTATTCCGGGCACACACCTTCACCCAGGGGGGCCTGGGTAGGGGGATCAAAGCCCCCCCGGATGAAGAGGAGACCCGGCCAGATCGAACAAGGGGTCAGGTGAGTGTTTTTTTTACTTTACTTTTACTGTAGCAGGGGGGACACCTTACACCACCAGCAGTTGAATCTCGTAAGGCGTTGATTATAGCCAGAGGTATAATAGTATATGTGCCAATATTTTAGGCTGAATATTTTTAAAGCTGGAGATTTAATATTGTTAATAGATCTGAATATATTATCCTTTTGTTTTTGTCTGATTTCTGATCACAAATCATTTCCCCATTTTTTTATGCATCTAGTTTCCTGTGTTTTATTGGGTAGGTTTAGGAGGGAGTCATAATGTGAAAGTGTTCTACCAGTTTGTTCTTTTAAGAAGATTTGTTGAAATTCCAAGGGAATGAAGGATATTTCAGGTAAGGTAAGACTTTTTAGGAAGTACTCGGCTTGCAGAGCTTTCATGTATGTTATGTTTTTCCTTTTCATCCGCTCCAGTATCATAAGTTTTGTCTTTGTCTGAGTCGCTTTCCATAGGTGATAGACTCTGGGTTCGATATGTGCTTCTATTCTCTAAATCTTTTGGTTCCCATTTTCCGATATTGGCGTTGTTAAGAGGTTTCATTAGATCTGGGAACGGGAAGCACTCATTTTTCCCTGTTAGTTTCCTCAAAGTTCCTAATACGGAAAGAACGATTGGGTGTTTAATTTGCTGCTTAGACGGTTAGATTAAGTACGGCTCTAACGCTAGAATTCTATAAGGGTTAAGTGGGTATAGTTCAGTTTTTACCCATGGTGATTCTTTATCTGTATAGGTCCACTTAATAAAGCGTTGTAGGTGGGAAGCCATAATGTAGCATCCAAGGTTTGGTGCCCCCCACGGGATTTTGTTTTTATTAATGAGCTGTATGCTACTCTATGCCGCCGGTTATTCCAATAGAAATTTGCCAGCAGTTTATCTATATTATATAAAAAAGTCTTTGATATGCGGATGGGAATATTCAAAATTTTAAAAATAAATTGCGGTAGGAAGTACATTTTGATCGCGGCGATCCGTGCTAGGATATTTAGGGGAAGTTTTGACCACTTAGCTATATAATTTTTCAACATTTGTAATAGTGGAGGAAAATTAGCCAAGTAAAGTTTGTCTGGATCAGTCGTTAAATTGATACTAAGATAAGTAATATGAGTTGGGTTTATGGGGAATCCATACTCTTTCTTGATTATTTCAATTTCTGTTTCATTCAGCCCCAAGGGTAGGATTACAGATTTTTCTATATTTAATGAAAAAATGGAATGTGTCTTGAATTGGTCCAAAATTTCTATTATTCTAGTGATTGAGGCCAATGTAGGGTCTCTTAAGACTAGTAAAATATCGTCTGCATATGTTAGGTGTTTAATTTTGATAGTTCCCATATTAATTCCTTCAAGTTGTTGGTCTGATTCTATCTGGGTTAATAGAGGATCCAAGTGCAGGTTAAAAAGTAATGGGGATAATGGACAGCCTTGACGAGTTCCGATAGTTAATTCAAAAGATTCTGACAAGGCTCCATTTATTTCTATTTTAGCTCTTTGGTTGGTGTATAGGGCCATAATCTTATCTATAATTCTTGGACCCAGTCCTATTCGGTGTGATATGGCTTCCAAATAGGACCAAGACACCCGGTCAAAGGCTTTCTGAGTATCTAGGGCTAGCATAATGGCTTTAGTTTTGGTTTTTTTTATATGATTAATTGTAGAAACTGCTAGAGAAATGTTTTGATTTATGCCTCTTTTCGGAATAAACCTGGCCTGGAAACTTGATATGATATTGGGGATAACCTTAAGTAATCTGTTTGCTATTAAAGAGGCATACATTTTCAAATCACAGTTGATTAAAGATATAGGCCGGTAGTTATTACAGTGGCTCCCGTCTTTCCCTGGTTTGGGGATAAGCTTTATGATTGCTGTATTCATGGTTATACTCGGGGGATGCCGGTGATCTAAGTTATTCAACCATTTAAGCATAAAAGGTGCTAATTGATTTTCAAAGATTTTATAATACTCAGCCGGCAAACCATCTTCCCCAGATGATTTCTTTTCTTTTAATTTGGAGATGACCTCAGTTAATTCATTTCGGGTGAAAGGATTCTCCATTTCCTTTACAAGGTTGTTGTCCAGTTCAGTCTTATAAGCTTCGGCTAAATATGCTACGTGTTCTTGGTCTGTTTTTTTTTTTATGTTATATATATATATATTTTTATAAAATGATACAAATTCAGTTGCAATATCCTCAGTTTTGTATTTCCTTTCACCATCCTTGGTTATGATCTCTTCTATGAAGTTATTAGCTCTTCTGTCGTTTAAATATGTTGCTAGATCTTTCTCTCCTGTGCTCAGTCTCAGTTTCTGTTCTCGCTGCTTCTTTATATTGCCTTTGGTAGTGGAGTTGATTATTGTTTTTAGTTCATGTCTTAGTTTAATTAGTTTTTTTTTATCTTCTCTGTTTGTTTTTGCTTATGTACCTGTTCTAGTTCAGTCATTTGTTCTTGAATAGATACAATTTCTGCTTTTTTTACTTTCCTAATACTTATTTCTGCGGCCTGCGCTATTCCTCTAAAGAAACATTTGTGACATTCCCAGATAGTATTGAGGTTCACATCGGGTGTATCATTAAATACAAAGTATTCCTGCAAAGAGTTTTTACATTTTTCTACTGTCATTTTCTGTTGATCTCGGTATCTAAGGACCAATGATATTTCCTTTGTTTCGTTGTTCCCCATGCGATAGTTAGAATAACAGGGGCGTGGTCACTGCTAGTCATTCTTCCAATCTCGCATTTTTGTATCCTAGAGGTTGTGTGTTGTTGTATAAAAATATAGTCTATTCTAGAGTATGAATTATGAGCCGAGTTATAGCAGGTGAAATTCTTTTCTCTGGTACTTATGGTGCGCCAGCTGTCTATTAAATGTAATTTTCTAAAATCCTGGTGTAGTAGAGGATCCTTAAGTGAAATTTGTCTGTTTTCTGGTTTTCCTGTTGTATCTAAATAGGTATCCGTTACCAGGTTTAGATCGCCGCCCCAAATAATAGTGCCTTTTTTCATCTCATCTATTTTTTTTTATAGTTTTTTTATATAATCCTTTTGTTGGCTGTTTGGGGCGTAAGAGTTAACCAATGTGCAAATTTCCCCATTTAAACAGCCTGCCCATATTAGTAAGCGTGCTTCCTTATCTTTGTATTCTGCAAATTTCTCAAACATTATCTTTTTTCTAAGTAGAATGGCCACTCCCCTTGATTTTTTAGAGTACTCATTACTGATGATAGTCCCGAAATCGTGAAATGCTTGCTGCAGGCTTTTATGTTGTTTAAAGTGAGTTTCCTGGAGAAAAGCCTTTTGTATGGTGAATTCGCTCCGCGAATATTGTAAGTAGCTATTGTTAAGTTTTTGCTATCCCAACTGGTTTCTAACGGGAGGATCTTTTTTCTGCTTATCTCGAGATTTTGAATATGTGCGCTTTCCATTATTTCCCGTATAGTAAGCTTTGGATAATAAAAGTTTTCCAATATTTCCGATTTTATGCGATTGAAATACTTTAAGGCTATTTCTGAATATATTTTTATTCAGAGATTTAAAAATATGCACGTAGGTAAAAGTAACCAAGTTTCCCCTCCTTCCCTCCCCCCTTCCCTTCGCCCACTCTAGTTTGGGTTTCAGAGAGATTTGATTTTCTCTCATTCCCAATGTGACCTTAAATTCCGGTCAACCCAAACTACTACCGCCGCCCTAATCACCACACGCTATGTGTACGTGCTTGGCACTAAAAGAGATATACATGTAAATGGCTAAGTATATGAGGTGTATTGTGAAATTGTGTAAAATAGTAAAAAATCCATATAAATATGTCGGCTAATGAGGGGAAGAATCACTTATACGCCCAAACTGAATAAAACTCCCACCAAGCTTGTGTTTTTTCAACTGTCAAGGAAAATTTTTTTGGGGGGGGCAGTGCTGTTTTAAGTGTGCAGGCCCCGTCTCTTTCTAAGTTAGGGTCCACTTTGTTAAATACAATTAAAAAAGACGAGGGTGCAGCTCTGTTTTAAGTGTGCACGCATCTTATCTAAGTTAGGGTCCACAGTGCCTCAGTGTGTAATACAGTATAAAAAAACAATCTTATTCACCTGCCAATCAATTTTTATTGGGGGCAGCTCTGTTTTAAGTTCACAGGCTCTGTCTCTCTCAAATTTGGGGTGCACAGTGTTTAACACAGTTTAAAAAAAAAAAAAAAAACCTGCCAAGTGATATTTTCGGGCACATCTGTATATTTGAGCTAGGCTGTGCAAGTGTGTCATTTTGGTGTGTGCGCCGCTCCTAATATTTATTTTTTTTTAAATGATATGTAAAAGGCCTGTGGGAAAGAATGGTGTAGAGGAAAACACATCCCTGCAATTCCTTTTGCTGCTAAGGATAAGGACGTTGGTGCCAGTGCCAACACTGTGGTCAGCAGCTATGTGCCGAGGCCCAGTAAAAGTAGCACCAGCCATTTGCCCAGACCCAGCCATAGTAGGGGCAGCATCCATTTACCCAGGCCCGCCACTGCTAGTAGAAGCAGCAACAGCAATGTACACAGTAGTAGTAGTAGTAGCAGCATCAGCAAGCCAGAGTTGTTAATTTCTTCTAGTGAGCGTGTTATTTCGCACAATGCATCCATTGTGGACTGGTTGATTCTCTCTCACTCATCTCAGGAGTAGGAAGACTCTGACGCAATGAGCCAGGTTTCATTGGATTCTTCCTCCATCACAGCTACACGTCACAGTAAAAGAAGCCTTTCTCTTCCATTATCCGTCTCTTTACCACCCCCTCCAAGTTGGACACCGGCTTTTTTCAGCAGCCCGGCTGCTATAGATCGTGATGAGGAGAATTTGTTTGACAACAGTCAGCCTTTGGAGTGTGTTGTGGAGGTAGTGGCGGTGGAAGTGGTGCCCAAAACGCATAGCTGTGGCAGTGGGGGTGGTGGTAGACATCAACATACTGGCAGTTATGAAGGTGGTTGTGGTGTGGGGAGGCATGTAGACCACGATGAAACATCAGAACAGGGAGGTTACAGGAATCAGGAGGAAGAGTATGATGATGTTGTTTTGGACAGAACACTGATGCTGCTTTTGCAAACTCCAGAAAAAAGCCTGCCAGAGAAGGACCAAAGTCTGTTGGTGGTGGCGGCGGTGTTGGAAAGGCTAGCTCTTAACCTACTCTGCCTTGTGGCAATTCTTTTGTACCTTCCCAGAGGAACAAAACCTGGCACAGTGCCCCATCAAAACCCCATTGCTCTTGCTGATGCTGCGACTTTTATAACCTGTCATCTGTCAAGTAGCCAGGCCTCATCCACAGGCATTACAGTTTCAGTCTGGTCAGGCATTAGAAACAACTTTGCGTTTCTGCCGATCCGCTTCAGCTTTGGACATCAGGTGCCTATCCTCCTCCTCCTTAACAGATGGGAGACAGCAGAGCATAGCTCACCCTCCTCCATTCTTTCATCACTGCAAGGCACAGCACTGCCACACCGTATTACACATGCTGAGCCTGGGTGAGAAAAGCCACACTGCCGAGTTGCTGTCGTGCATGCATGAGGTTGTCACCATGTCAACTTAGGTTGGACAATGTGGTTGCAGATAACGGAACGAACATTGTGGCTACTCTGCGTCTAGGTTGCATGTCACATGCCCCATGCCTGCCGCACGTGATCAATCTGGTCGTCAAATGCTTCTTAGGATTCCTGGGCCGATCTAATCCCTCCCCGCGGGGCATCCAAAATCGCCCACTGTGTTTGGCCGTAGCGGACGCGCTCCCTGTTAGAGGGAAGCACGAGATGCGGCCACCAGCGTGTTCGGAGCCGCTGAGATTTAGCAGCGCTTTGATGCGCATACCTCAGTGGCTCATAAGCGGTGAATGATTTCTTAATGCAGCAAATGGCCAGCTTTTCTATCCAGTGTGATTTTCAGCTCCAGCATTTGCAGATGATCAGAGACAAATGTTGCATGCTGAGGCCTTTTTAAAAGGCAACAAGATTTGTCAACGACAGTGGAATAAATGATGTTATGCCGCTGATATTTATTTTGGTGCAATCGCTCACAGAGATAATTAAGTAAGGGATGGAGGAAAGATCATGTCTGTCTTCTGCCTCTTTGGATTGACAAGAAGAGGTGGAGGAAGAGGAAACAGACCCCAGGAGGTGGATTTGGAGATGGAAACAACCATCACAGGATGAGATAGTGGAGGAAGCACATGATGATGATGATGAATAAACAGGGCAATATGGAGTGGAGCTGGAACCAACCGAGCCCTCGAAAATGCTGGCAAGGATGGCTAGCTGTATGCTTGGGTGCTTACGCGCTCACAGCCGCATTGTTAGAATGAACCAAAAAATACAAGTACTGGATCACTACACTTTTAGACCCTCTTGTCCGCAACCTTGACCGCTTAGGGGTGACGACACCACCTGCCATGCTGAAAACCTTCTTTGATGCTACACTTGAGGGTGGACAAGACCGGCCCCCATGGAAAACTGTGCTAGCTCTGGCCAGAAGTTCAAGGGGTCTGAGCTCAGAGAATCACCTGGAGAAAGGGCACACTTGAGGTAAGGGTGCACCTGGCTGTTCAGGTGGTGGTGGTGTTGCTGATAATGAACATCCCTTCCATGACAATGTGTGTCAGGTGGGTTGTAAAAACTTGGACATCATATTCTCAAGAGTGAGTTGAGTGCTGCTGCTGCCGCCGCCTGTTGGAGAGGTAGCACATTGACTTAGCAGGGAGCGGAGAGTGGCTCACAGGTGTCTGCCATTTAAAAGCCAAGACTAACTGGCTGCATGTCTTCTATAGGTAATACGCCATTTTTGCCTTCCTCTCGAAAGATGTAAAAGATTCACCCATTTCCTAAAGATGAATCAAGCGTGGATAGGTGAAGAATATAAAACCCCTGCCACTGATTAGGATGTCATTACTACCACCAACAGCACCTCCGCTGCCAGCTTGCCACCCTCTGCTATTGTCAGGCCAACACACACGCAGGTCAACCCTGTGATGGCCAAAATGGCCAAATTTTTCAAGGCTTGCAAAAAGCCATTGCTTCTTCTTAAACTAAATTGTCAGAATGCAGAAGCCGCTGCCGTCCCCATTTACAGGTAGGACAATTTTTTAAAGGGCTTGCCCGCTACTGCCACTACTACCACCAACAGCACCTCCACTGTCACCCTCTGCTACTAATAGGGTGCATCTATCAAGGCTGCTACCCTCCTTTTGAATTTTTTTGGAAGCTTGCCAGCTACTGCCAGCCCCACACAACCACCACATGTCTCCTGTCCCTCTGCCTTCAGTACTGCTAATCCCACTACTATCACCAGCAGCACCTCTACTACTACTACTAGACCTACACAACCACAGGATTAGATTACGTTGTGATGCACAAAATGGGTACATTCATCAAGGCTTGTAAAAAAACATTGTTTCGTCTTCTACTAAATTGTCAAGATGTCAATCCCACTTCTACTACCATAAAAATTGGATAATTTTTTGAGGGCTTTCCCGCTACTGTCAGGCCTACACAACCGCAAGTCTACCCCTTGTGATGCCGAAAATGGGTACATTTATCAATGCTTAAAAAAAAAGCAAACCCTGTTGCTTCTCCCCATTTTGAATGTGCTTTAAATTATCAAAGACAACTGTGGGCTATTGAAATGCTAATTAGGCCACTAAAACATGTTGTTATACAACCTTGAGTGACTTGAGAGTGTTATAAAGGACTTTTAGGGCTGTCAGTCATTGTTTTCCATGTGTTTTAGACAAAAGTTCGGGCCGAGCCACATGTTTTCGGAAAAATTTGTCGAACCGCCGAAATGAACTGTGGAAAAGTTTGCTCATCTCTAATCCTATCATAATAAGCAACAGGTTAAGACATTTTTAATATTTATAAATATCTTCTGAAAGGGAGATAAATCAGGTATCTATTAGCCTAATTTATCCAGACTCCAGATCTGTGAAAAGATAGGATTGTCCATAATAGATAATCAGACAAACTTATACCATGACTTCTGCTTTCATTGAAAAGAACCCTTGTTTTCTTGAATCAATAGAAAAGATGGTTATATATGGATGGAAAGCCTGATGGCTTCCCTGAGACAACAGGAGGAGAGACACAGATAAACCTGGCTTATATTGAATATCTCTTATGAATATGAGAATCCAAAAATATCCCACCTAACTCATGAATGAATCTGAGTGCCTCGTCTGAGAGTGAAGCCCCTCTTTCCTTATTTTTTCTTTCTTCTCTACAATCCCATTCTTTGCTTAACAGATTTTTCCATATCCCAATGGTCCCTGCGTCTCCTTCACCACAGGCCACTATATGATTTCCTTTGGCCTTTTTTTTTTTAATAACCCAGGTCTGACATGATGATAGCAAAGCTGTGTTTCATCTGTTGTTCTGTAAGACAACAATAAAAATCAATGCACAGAAAAGGCAAACATTTATAATATTGCTCTCCCTAATTTGGCAGGTCCTATACAAGGTCTGGTTATATATATATATATATATATATATATATATATATATATTATATTATACCTAATGATAACAAGACTGCCTAACACAGCTAGTTCTAAATAAAGACTGCATCATAGGTGTCCTGTTAAAGTTGTTATCCATAAAAGATTAGATTTTTTCATGCAGGCTCCCTGCCTTTAGCACTGTTTTCAGCCCAAGGATCACTCCTTCCTCAGGACATTGTCCATCAATTGAGCTGATTGACCCTGATGATGGACTGTATGCTTCTGTTCCTCCCCCTCCTGGCTGATAAGCAATCCTTCCTTTCCCCTTCTTTCCAATCTTCTGAGCCCCCTCGCCTCATATTTGCTCTGTGCAATAAAGCCTTATGCTAATACAAGCAGGCCACAAAGTGAAAGGACATGTCCACCTCTTTGGTATTGCAGTAATCAACATAAAACATAGTATGTTTTCTCTTTATAGCAACCTCCATAAAAAAAAAAAAACAATCGGGAGCATGAGGGCATGTACTTAATTATTAGGTTAACCAAGTTCAGTGTCCAGTGCCTGTACAATGAATTTGATTCTAAAAAAAATGCAGTTTCAATAATGCAACTTATACAGTATGTAACAAACACTACTCTATTTCAAAAAGTAACTAATGATAATACTACTCCCCCTAACACAGCTGCATCATAAACACGTCTCATTTTTAAATGTTTAGTCTTTGCAATGTATAAAACATATATGTAACAAAGAAGTAATGCACTCAATTTCAAAATGTAGCTACTTTTATAGAGCAGCTATATTAGATGACTGACCACAAATTTCCCTAATATTATGCAAATAAGATAACAGGCAGCTGCAATCAAACAATGAACAAGAAGGTTCCCTACATTGTACACCCACTAATTCCGCCATGGAATGCCTGGCCTGAGGCAATACAGCCCATATCTCTGCTCAGGGCTCCATGTATGAAAAAAAGATTCCATTGGGAGAAATCTTAAGAAGCCTCCACTAACGTGATAGCTAAACCTCTACCAGTGCCACCAACTGTTCATTTAGGAAACTGTTTAAAATATACTCATCATGCATTCCATGCAAGAGGAAACAGCTCATTTACGTGGATTCCTATTTCCTATAAATTATACAATATATTTAAAGTGGACCAAAACCCTTATTACCAGGCCCTAGGGTCCAAAACACTCCAGCCCAGACAATGCTCTTTCTAGCAGCATCACGGAGTGCAGTATACTCACCTCGATCCTGCCCTTGCACAGGCTGCCAGCGACTCCACTGCACGCTTCATCCTCTGTGCCAAACGCGCAGAGATGGTGGGAACGATCAGTGGAAGCCATGCAGTGAGGAATCATTGTTATTTTATTGACACTCATTAATCTCAATAATCTGAGGAATGAATGATTATTGGTGGAGACCCTGTGCTTACAACATGGGAGCAGAAAGTAAGGTGAGTTACTGGGTAAACAGGGCTTTCAAACACAGAGGTATCCCAAGTTGATATGTCTTAGAACATCTCAACCAAAACCCACGGGGGGGGGGGGGGGTTAAATCCTAGCTTTTTGCTGGTGGAATGAGGAGCAGCAGAAGCTGTTAGTGGCCTTTGAGGAAAGGATGAGAACACATATCAAAAACAAAATCCGTTAAACCCTCTGATTCTTTTTCTGTGAAACTGAGCTGGGTAGCATGAGGATAGTAAGGGATAGCCAGGATTGACATTTGATGACCAGTCCTCCAAGTGTCACAGTATATTAAAGCACCACCACTGACAGGGCTGTTTCTATGGGAGGAGCCAAGGCCATTGAGGTCACCTTTATCCCAGCCATCCTGCTTTCTGCAGATGAGTCAGGGTCACTATTAGTGATACAGGCCATAAAACAAGCCCTTCCCCCCTGCTAAAGTAGAGGCACAGCTTGGCACATACCTGTATGGGATAGCAGCAGCAGCACTGGATGGGTGAGGAGGGGACAGTTGGGGACAGGTGAGGAGTTTTTCTTTGCCTTTTGCCTAGAAACTGTTCTGCAACTCCATATACCATGGGCTGGTTGGCACATGCCACTGATCAAGTGCATGCATGTATCTCAGTTAAATTGTCGACAGTTCACTTTCACATGGCAAGCTGGCATCAAGAAGCTGGTTGGTGTGGTGGGTGCCCTGAATTCAGCTCTGGAGGCATAATTTTTGCTTGCAGGTGATATTCATATTTGGTGACCTTTATCTTCTTCAAGGTCCCTGTCCATCCAGACATAAACTTTCTCCGACCTCATTCCCCTTGGAAACAGTAAATAATAAGCCATTTCAAAGCACCTGAAAACCTCTGGTTGTATGTGAATACCTCACGTATTCTAGGCAAAAACAATTTATTTTCTTCAGTTTCTGGGTTTGTGGCTGATGTGGGAAGGACATGTCATGGTGTAGCTTTATGATTCTTGCATGCTGTGGTCAGATACTACTATGGGACCACTTTGGCTTGCAGCTGCTCACTCACACTGAGAGCATCAAAGAACAAAGTTGCTGTAGGAGCACTTTTTAGTGTGGTCCTGGAGGAACCAGGAAAGGGCAAATTTTGGTGCCCCGCTACAGTTTCTGAATTGCGCTGCAGGAAATGAAGGAAAGGCACATGAGACAGGCATCATGTGAGCTGCTTGCTGGTTCATTATTTTTGTGGGGTTTAGAGTCCGTTTAAGACCAAGTTTTTGTTTATTAGTATATTAGTTATGCACAGCATTTCAGTCTTTGAAAGATGAACAAATATAATTCTTCACTGTAAATTGGCAGAAAACTTGTAGATGGCTTCTCTCCTAACCTAATGTTCTCCTTTTCACCTCAGCAATGAGCCGCACCTAACTGTAAAGTATCTGCAACAAGAAATAACTTGTGCCATCTGCTGCGCAGAATACAAAGCCTGTTCCTTGTCTGCACAGGGCAGCATGCAGGCACCTGTCTACCGTCTGCTATAATGACTAGCTGCTATAGTGTTTCACAACTATACAAAACCAAAAGACCCTGCATCTGCCTGTGAAGTCATTTATTTTTATAGAAACACTTGTTTTTGTTCTTAAAGTTTACCAACAAAATGGGTGATGGTACAATCACAGGGTGGGGGCATACTAATTGACATGCATACTCGGCAGCCATGCCTGATTCTCTTTACCCAAATTCAGACCAGCAATTGGCCACCAGCAGTCATGTAGTCTGGGTTTCTTTTGGTGGCCGGAATCCCGGTAGAGAATCACGGACCACATGACCACCAGCAGCTAATTATGGGGCCAGATTTACCTGGGGGAGTGGGGAGCAGGTAAGAAAGCCAGGGCTAGTGGCGGTATTTGTGCAGGGGGCTATTAGAAATCAGGATGTCTCCCACAGTGGTACCAACACCTATTTGGGTGGGAGGTGCTGATCTATGCTGCTGTGCTGCTGCATTAAAAAGGAGAAACCACACCCCTCGAGTCTATAAGACTCGAAAGGCAGTGGTTTCCCTCTTTATGGGGCATCCTTAATTGGGATGTCCCACTCTGTGGAACCCCCCTGATCGCCTGATTTACCCACGTCTTCCTGAAGCACTTGCCACGTCTCAGCTGATTGGCTGAGTGGCCCATGTGGGAACCAGGAACAGGTGAGTCTTTCAGGGATCCTGTGGGATACACACAGCAGGGCATACCAAATCAGGATGCCCCATTAGAGTGGAACAAAATAAAGTGACATTTTGGGGGTTTGTTCCTCTTTAAACCGTTGTTGCTTATTTCTAGCCTCCTTATAGTGACCCCAGTTTTTTTTAAGCATGAGCACCATTCTCTGGACCAAAAGGTGGACTGAACTCCACCCCCCTCCCATATCACGCTGTGTGAGACAAACCTTTCAATAGTTGATTTGTCCTCTGTGTGTCTGTTTCTTTGTAAACAAATATTGATACAAGTTCACTGCCAAAAAATATTGCATAACCCCATTGATTTGCCGGAAGTATACAGCTAAAAATACACAGGTAAGCAGAGACAGCCCTTTCTCTCTCTTCACATAGTTACTATAACAATTCAGTCTGTAATTCACAGAGAACAAAAAAAATACAAAGCAATTCTTAGAACAAGAATTTATCATTAAAACTAATGAGAAATCTTGAATGTAAGGCAAATATGCTTTGATTTTACCCCCAGTCTTTAGAGCTCCTTTAAAGCAGACCTCCATCACAACTTAAAT
The DNA here is from genome assembly GCA_027917425.1 of Gastrophryne carolinensis. Classification (NCBI taxonomy): domain Eukaryota; kingdom Metazoa; phylum Chordata; class Amphibia; order Anura; family Microhylidae; genus Gastrophryne; species Gastrophryne carolinensis. The sequence goes on from CM051236.1 coordinate 79,324,830, forward strand.
GGGGCCTTTTACCCACCACTCAGACTGTTTTCCATGCCACTCAATGCGTGCAGCCAAGATCAAAATGCTGTGGGAAAGGCAGACGAAGTGAGTGAATTGTCCTGATTATAAAGTCATTTAGCATTCAACTATTAAAACAAAAGCTACTCACCTTTTGTCCTTCGCAGCTGATCTGTGCTAGTCCAGTGATCAGAAACTCACCTGATTAGTGGATCTGAGCATGGCCCTCAGCCCTCACTTTCCGTGTCACCTTGGGCCTCAAACTCTGTTCATCAGCGCTACTGTGTCTACTCCTGCTGCATGCCATTAATCACAAGGGAGTGGTGACACCCTCTCCATCCACTACAATGGAGGGGGCATGTCAGGGCTCAGCACACCCCCTCCATTGCAATGAATGGGTGTGGAAGGGCTCCTGTGGCTTATGGAGGGTGGCCTGACCAGCCACCGATGCCAACCTCATGTTCAGATTCGGATTCAGAGGACGAAAGTCACTGAATAACATTAAGCCTGTCAAATTTGAGGGAAGAGATACACCACCACTGCAGATGACAAGGTTGTGGGTAGACTATAAATTATCTGCTCCGTAGTGTGTGACCAGCACGGACCAGCAGTTGCAGCATCATCTACTAAACTGATGGCTAAACTCGGGAGTGTGTTTTGTGTTTGCAGCCAGGAAGATACCACCCTGCTGCAGTGTGCTGCTGAGGTTAGGCAAAACGTTTGCGCTATGTCAGTGACACCTACCCTGTGGAGTATTTGTCAGTGAGTTTAAACCAGACCAACAGCCTGGTAGCAGCCATTTGGAGCTTCCTCTCCTAGCATCTCAGCCATGCGGCTGCCTGAATTCAACTGACATACCTGACAATGCACAGTAACAGGAAGCCCAGCAGCACTTCCTGTTTGCAGGCAACGTGCAGATGTATGAGCATTTGTTTTAAAAATGTACTACAGCCGGAGTTTTTGACTATTGGTCCCCTACAACCCCAATGTTGCTAGTGCCTATTACTTTGTTATTTTGCTACTACTATGACATTATATAACTTGCTGCCCTTGCTGGTCAGAGTAGTGGCTCCACTGGCCAAGAGGATTCAAATCTGCAGAGAGGACTATGATTTCTGCTAGACATTGGAGGTTAATACTACCAGAAGAATAAGGATGTTGGAATAGAGAGCACAATTTCAGTGCTTACATAGTACATATCATTCGTAGACATGCAACTGCAAAGTCAAATGGACTCCAGCCCTGGGTTACATTTGGTGCATCCTGATTTGGGATGCCCCCACTGTATCAAACTCTGCAGATCACCCAATAAGATTACATTGCCAACAATTCTATGTCACATGGGTAGGCCACTAGTGTCAGTCCTCTAGTATCTGTGTGCACCCATCCCGGTTATATCTAAAAGAGGGAGAGCAGCCAGTGGCTTGCCTGTTTTTCATTTGTACTATTTAGACTTATCCTATTTCCAACCCATGACATTATCCATAAAGGTTTTAGTTTTCAGGAGACTGTGGGATACTCTAATTTTAATCCAAAAAAAACAAATTAGAGGAGGAACCACTCTGCTATCTAGTGACAATTATCCTCCCTTTTAGTGTACTACCTCCTTTTCTGATCTGAATTAAATATCAATGAACAATATTTTGAATACATAGTTAAATATTACCATAGAGTACAATATTCTCTTTCACAATGTTTTTATTGTAAGACACGAAATAAAACATTGATACCATAGCTCAACAGACATGTCCCAGTGCAATATGATTCCATTACATTGAAAATTGTGAAAATAAGTCAGAACATCCACATATTAGATCCGCGTCAGTCAGCACTTTCTACTATTTCCACAATAATCACAACACAGAGACATGGAGAAATGCTCAAGATTCAAATCATGAAAAGAAAGGACAAGACATACAAAGGAAGGCCAGACTTTGCCACTCTAAGGTACACCTCTATTTGTGCATAGATCCTGCACCACCTCTAGGCCATTGGCTTTCCACCATCGAAAATTGGGGGCATAAGTAATTCCTGGGGGGAACACAGGGTTATTGAAGAGCCTAGCCAGCGGGAGATGCCCAGACATCAATCCCGCTCGCATCTTGCAGCTATCCCACCTGCCCAGCAAGCACTCCAAAAGAAGAGTACAATATTCTCAAATCACATTTAACTGTATTTTGTCAGGTGGTCTGAAAACATTGCTCTTGATACATAATCGGATACATTTTCTTCAACATGTTTTTTTATTTGACAACCCAATTCTCCTGATATTTGTTAACCTGAATGCTTCTTTTTTGTTTTGTTGTGGGTAGTGTCACTGTTCACGCCCTTCATAAGATTCCTTGGCCGTGTATGGTTGGCAAATGTGTGGAGGGTGGGTGGCCAGCAGGTACAAAGTAGGAAGCAATCCGCACACCCTCCCCATTTGGTGGCAATGTTTATAGACTATGGTATAATTTATAGCGAGACAAAACCCGGGGCTCCCCGGGGGAATCTAGATTCCAGGACATCTTGTTGTGTGCACCAGCCCCCCTCCCCCCCTTTGGGGGAGCCTCAGAACCTGCTTCCTGGCACCCTCAGCGAAGTCATCGAACATTTGGCGGCCGCATCCCTGCATCTTCAGGCTGTGAGCATTCTCCCCTCCCCAGCCATTCAGATAGGCTGGGGACGGGAGCGTGTGAACTGCTGGGTGTGCGGCTGCTGTGCTCTCGATAGCCGAAGCCCTGCATGTAAACAGAGCCATTTGCCGAGCATACATATGCAGGGCAAAAGACTCTGATTGGACGAGAGCCTGCGCATGCGCAGTAGAACCAGGAAGAATTGAGTTTTTCTGGGCGCTCTGCGGGATTTCAAACAGCGGGGCATATCTCAATTCAGGATGTCCCCAGGGCACGAAACAAAACCTGCGAAAGTCAAAATACCAAGTTTTATTCTACTATAATTTGTACTGGAATGACCTGATAATATTTCTGGTAATCAATTATTTGAGCCCACGCATGTGCCATAGGACTGGGAAGAGGTGAGTTTTGAATCCCCAGTTTTGTTCCGCTTTAATACCACTCAGTGCTATTTGTTTGGCCTCAGCAGCGATTTAATAAATAGAGCACAGTGGGCAGAATGAATATATTGAAGTGTTTTATGCTTATAAATGAAATTATACTCATTTATTTGCACAGAACTTGCATTGTGACTTGCCAATAATGGAAACGGAGGACCAAGATGTCGCCAAATATCAGTTTTTCTTTATGGTAAAATCGTTTTTCTTCTTTTGCTTACCAATGTGTAATTTGGACAACAACTAAAACGCAGCCTAGATGCAATGTAACATTTGTCCCCTTTGTCCCCAGCAGTGATATCCTGTAATATAAAAATAATAATAATAAAACGCTGACCATATGTATGTATAAAAATACAGCACCAATCTTTCAAGGTGCCAAAAATGAATACCTGCGCTGTGCAGCGGTACAAAGTGGCGCTCACTGGCGCTGGGATAATCGGCAGTCGGGTCCAGCAGGTGCTGACACAGGCCGGCCAATACGTAATGCAACAATCAGGACAAATTAGTTAGCATCGGGTGCTGTAACCTCCAGCGCTATTGTAATAAGAGTTAAAAAAAATTCTCATGGTAGTAAAAAATTCAATTCATGAGAAAAATGCCCGAGAATGTCACCAGCTAGGAAAACAATGAAAGTCAATGGCACTTTTTTACTCCTAAAAAAAGTAGTTTACTCTTTTCTACACCGTAGTAAAAGCTGCCATTGAGTTTTATTGTCTTTTTATCTGGTGATTCAGTAACAGTGACATTCTCAGGCTTTTTTCTCATGAATTGAATTTTTTACTACCATGAGAATTTTTTTTTAACTCTTATTGAATCGAGGCCAAAGTCTCCAGTGATCAAACAGGTCAAGTAAGGCTACATCTCCCAATAGGGACACAAAGAAAGCAAAAAGAACAACAAAGCAGCTCTCATGCTCCCCATCCAAATCTAAAAGCATTTTACACAAGTTATTGCGTAATCATAAACATATAGAATTTATTCAAGGCATTTGTCATCCCTTCTCTCGCTAATCTGAAAACATGAGTATTCTTAGTTGCAAAAATGGGTGGAGTAATGCAAATCATTCTCTTTTGTCCCAGGAGCCATCTGTGATTCCAGCTTACAGCTTATGTTCCTCTTAGACCCATTTCATGTTATGTGCTTCCACTGCAAGTGCAAAACTGTGTACTGCACTGTGCAATTGGTGCTGTGCAGACATGCTATGCCAACCTGCACCGTTATTATATGTCCCACAGTGGTGGAGGATGAGGTGGCAGTGACTGAGGGCAGCTGAGGGGGAACCAGGAACGGAAGCAGAAGCAGCTGGTGGGACCTGCAGTGGCTCTGGTGGGTTAAGTCGCGGCTCTGGCAGGTGAAGCTGCGGGAGCTTTGGCTGGTAAAGAAGCAGCATCTCCGGTGGAGGATGAGGTGGTGACTCCAGATGCCACATGGCAGAGCTCTGGCCACACCAGGATACCAGCCCCTATGCCCCTCAGTGTGGCTCCTGGGCTTTCCCAGGGGTGACCCTGTCTGGTCCTTGGAAATATGCATAATAAGGTGTGGGGCTAATGGAAAGTCACCGTGCCAGAAGGTAACTAACTTGTGGTTAGCCTACCCTTTGAATTATTACAAGGTATATTCATTCAAGGTAGTAAAAGTAAAAAAAAAACACACCATACAAAATAATTCTATTAGTCTAAACATACACTATACTTTTATCTCTACCACTTCAGGTCCCTCATTGCATCCTCTTCTGCTTGAAGAAGTGGTCAAAATGACTGCTCTGCCAATGTTTGGAGAGAACAAAAGTTCCCCTTCCTCCCATGCTGGCACTTTGCCAGGCTCCGCTTTTCAAGCTGCTAGGCGGGATATTTATACCCCTGGGCGTAGCTTGCTTGGAAATCCCCTAAAGTCATTTGACAGCTAGATGGTAGGAGGAGATCTCTGGGAGCCAGCAGAGCTTGGCAGATTGCCAGCATAGTACGCCTTTTGCCTAGTAATGAATCTGAAGGGAGTGGCGTCCCTGTCATGGTGAGGCAGTGCTACCAGCATCTGGCCTTGGCCAGGAAGGCATTTGAAGCCGCCAAGGCATGTACCCCTGGGGTGGCGCCCATAGTACCTTAATGTCACCATAGGCTAGTCACCTTTGGTAGCACATTTCGGTTTTAGTGCACTATACACAAAGCTGCTTGTTTGCACGCCATTTTTTTGCGCGACCCTCCGGCAGCGCCCGAAGAATTTTTAAGGCCGGAGGGCCCGCCTCGTACTTACACAGGCGCACTCACCTTTTTTTTTGCAAACTCGATCCCTAACTATTTTTCTCACTGAGGTTTGCAACTTAATTTGTCCCTTTTTGTTCTGTGTGTTTCACGTTTAGGTGTCAGCGGCTCCCCATGGACCATGCCCCTAAGACTGGGGGTTGGAAGTCATAGGCCTTTTGGACTCACTTCCGACCCCTGCCCAGTGCTCCCCCCTGAGGCTCCCCGTGAGTAAGATGCCGGTGAGCCCCTGGCAAAGCATTCCAAAGCCTGCTCGAGCACCCGCATTTGAATCCAGGGAAAGACGGGCTGCGGAGGCAGCTAGTACCGGTGGGCTAGCCGCTTCTGAAAGCAGGAGGCAGAAGCCGAAGATCCTGGTACCCGATCGGGCAACCGTCGGGGAAGGGTAGGCTGAGGGAGTTGACGCCTAAGTCCACAGGGAAGCTTCGGCTAGTACCCGTGGGCGAAATCGGTCCCGGGGTTCTCTGGACCGAGGGGTAAGTAATGACCCAATCCCGTCAGGGGGTTCGTCCCCTGGGGAAAGGGATAGGGTTCCATTCCTTCGGGAAGGAACCAGGCTGAGCACCTAGTGTGTTTTTTAGTGCACCCGCACTTTTTCACATTAGGTCCACTGGTTACGGTGCTTTGCACTCATGACGGCTTCGATAAAAAAAAAAGTGTGACAGGACGCTATCTGGTGCGCTCGAAACCGCTTCATCCTCAGACGGGAATGGATGAAAATCGAGGACTGTCGCAGGCTGATCCACAGGCTGCTCAGAAACTATTCCTTGATGGACTTTGGTCTGGAAGACGAGAAAGACGATTGAGTGGCCTTGTTTTTCTCCCTTCCCCCTCCCTCTCCTTCATGTTTCATGTCTCAAAATAAAGCTTCGGGCCTGTGATTCCCCCTGCCTTACCCTCCTCTCCCTCCCCCAGACCCCCCTCACAGACCGTCGCTTTATGCATGTAACTTTGGAATGGTGGACTCATGGATGATGTACAGTCAGGGACCCTTGTCCAGGATGGCACATCAGGCATGGCCCACACTGTATATACAAACTGTTATGTTTTAGCACTTTGTATACTTTATTTTGTACGGTGGACCCATGAATGATGTGCAGCCAGGGACCTTTGTTTAGGACGGCAATTCAGGCATTGCCCACAATGTAAAAATATTCTGATAGTTGCAGTATGTATGTAGAAGTGGACTCATGAATGATGTGAGGTCGGGGACCCTTAGGCATGGCCCACTTAGTATACGAGTAGAGGCGGTGGCACGCAGGATGTGAGGTTCAGGGCACATAGCCAGGCACCGCATCAGTCATCCTGCCGCTAAACATGAATGTAATTTATTGTATGTATTGAAGTGTGTCTGTATTGTAGTGACTTGTGCCCTGTGAAGCAATACATGGTGAGAATGTGCTGTCCAATGTATTTATATGTGCAACTATAAAAATAAAGGATATTTTTCAATAAAAAAAATGTGGCAATTACATAATTGGCACACACAGCAGTGGAAAAGAATGGAGGAGGCGGAGCTTTACAGCTAAAACAGGTGCCATTATCTGGGATTAGAATGAAACAAAAGCAGTAAAAATAGGCATAAGTTACTATTCGTGGGGGGAGCAATTGGGGGAATGCAAGTTAAAAATGTGGGTTTTGGTCTGCTTTAATAACAACAGTGTCCTATTTCATATTGGCACCAGGGCCCCATCACAGTTGGTTACGCCACTGCTGCAAACGCAGCCAGACAAGGGTGACTGTTCGTTTACACCTGTCTGGTCGCATTGTGGCTTGCATTTTGCAGCAGAAATTCTGTTTAGCATTTTTATTTGCGTTTGCGCCTGTGTGTTATAATATCCCTGTTCCAAGGGATGTGTTTGAGGCCAGGACGCAGCAGGCAGGACTTCTTGTGGCCACGTTTTTCCCCTCTCTGTCACACTGGAGAAGTGTGAAAGGGGCCATAGGGGTTCTATTAATGGATATTTCTTGCATTATTGCTGCGTCTGCTGCAAATGCAGAAACACGTGCATACCTAACAAGTGTCCCTGATTTAGAGGAACTGTCCTTCTTTTGAGTCCATGCCCCCCTGTCCCTCGTTGCTCTCCTTTGTCCCCCTTTGAGGAGTAACATTGCAGATCTGCATCAATAAATGATTTATGTGCCTATTTAAAGTGGACCAAAACCCAGGATTTTGACTATCCTGGGTTTTGGTCCTTTCCCCCCTGAGCACCCTGATCAGTGGTGCCCCGCTGTGTAAAACCCCACCAGACCTGCCTCATCAACTTACCCCACCACTGTCCTATGGCGCATGCGCGGCCGCTCGTTCAGCGCGCTCAGAGCTGCTGAGCTATGGGCGTCTAAGCCAACATCTTAGCTCAGCGGCTCAGAGCGCACTGGCGGCCGCATCTCACGCTTCCCTTTAAAAGGGAATTTGTGAATGGCTGGCGCGGGCATGCGCCCTGCTAGGGGGATAGCGGGGGTGCGGCCCGCACATGCGCTGTTGGACCTAGATTAAGGTAAGTGTAGCGGGTGACCTGGGGGGGGGGGGGGTTTCACACAGCGGGGCATCCCGATTTTGGATGCCCCATGGGGAGGGAATGGATCGGCCTGGGAATCTATATCCAGCTGGGTTTTGGTCCACTTTAAAGTGTTTATATTGTTTTAACTAATAAAAAAAATCACCTACACATCCAGCAATGATGGGGCATGGCCTAATTTAACAAATGTCCCTCTTTCCCACCGTGAAATGTTGGTAGCAATTCTCATGTTAGTAAAAAATTTAATTCATGGGAAAAAAGCCTGAGAATGTCACTGTTACTGAATCACCAGATAAAAAGACAATGAAAGTCAATGGCAGCTTTTACTACAGTGTAGCAAGAATAAATACTTCTTTCCTTTTCTTAGGAGTAAAAAGCTGCCATTGACTTTCATTGTCTTTTTATCTGGTGATTCAGTAACAGGCTTTTTTCTCATGACTTGAATCTTTTACTACCATGAGAGTTTTTTTCTACCTTTATTGAATTGAGGCGCTGGTATGAACAAGGGCTAGCAAAAAACTAGCAGGAGGCGGTCTTTAGTGACACTGGGTGCGGCCATGTAAATAAGGGCATTACAAAGCATTATGGGTGAAACATTGCCATAGGTTGCCGTGCCGAGTGATTTATATCTTACCGCTACTTAGCATTTCCACAGTATATATATTGCTACAGACTTCTTTAGTCAGTCTGCAAGCGTGGGTGTTTTTCTCATGTTAGAACTCGACATCACCCTAAGCAGCTAGCGGCTCTGTGCTTTCCCGTTCTAATGTGAGAGGCGAAGAGCACGTGCCCAGATTTAAGATGGCGGCGCGTTAATTGACGCCATTTTCAGTGACGTTGTTTGTTCTGCGCCGTGTAAGGGGAAGCATTGTGGGTGTAGTGACGCATTTATTAGTGGCCAGTGGCGGGGCAGCGCGTTGCTGTGTCGTATTTTGAGTCGCGTGTGTGCCGGAGCCTGAGGGAGAGAATCGCCGGAGAGACGCTGTACAGGTGGGAATGTGGTGTTAGGGGTGACCCGCCGGGCACAGGTCGCCGTGTGTGTGTGGGTCGGGTGAGGCTGTATGAGGGCCCAGCTGTATAGCAATGCACTGGGGAGGCTGTATGAGGGCACAGCTCCATAGCAATGCACTGGGAAGGCCGTATGAGGGCACAGCTCCATAGCAATGCCTTGGGGAGGCTGTATGAGGGCACAGCTGTATAGCAATGCACTGGGGAGGCTGTATGAGGGCACAGCTCCATAGCAATGCCCTGGGGAGGCCGTATGAGGGCACAGCTGTATAGCAATGTACTGGGGAGGCTGTATGAGGGCACAGCTGTATAGCAATGCTCTGGGGAGGCTGTATGAGGGCACAGCTCCATAGCAATGCACTGGGGGGGCTGTATGAGGGCACAGCTCCATAGCAATGCCCTGGGGAGGCCGTATGAGGGCCCAGCTGTATAGCAATGCACTGGGGGGTCTGTATGAGGGCCCAGCTCCATAGCAATGCCCTGGGGAGGCTGTATGAGGGCACAGCTCCATAGCAATGCCCTGGGGAGGCTGTATGAGGGCACAGCTCCATAGCAATGCCCTGGGGAGGCTGTATGAGGGCACAGCTCCATAGCAATGCACTGGGGAGGCCGTATGAGGGCACAGCTGTATAGCAATGCACTGGGGAGGCTGTATGAGGGCACAGCTGTATAGCAATGCCCTGGGGAGGCTGTATGAGGGCACAGCTCCATAGCAATGCCCTGGGGAGGCCGTATGAGGGCCCAGCTATATAGCAATGCTCTGGGGAGGCTGTATGAGGGCACAGCTCCATAGCAATGCCCTGGGGAGGCTGTATGAGGGCACAGCTCCATAGCAATGCCCTGGGGAGGCTGTATGAGGGCACAGCTGTATAGCAATGCCCTGGGGAGGCTGTATGAGGGCCCAGCTCCATAGCAATGCCCTGGGGAGGCTGTATGAGGGCACAGCTCCATAGCAATGCCCTGGGGAGGCTGTATGAGGGCACAGCTCCATAGCAATGCCCTGGGGAGGCTGTATGAGGGCCCAGCTCCATAGCAATGCCCTGGGGAGGCTGTATGAGGGCCCAGCTCCATAGCAATGCCCTGGGGAGGCTGTATGAGGGCCCAGCTCCATAGCAATGCCCTGGGGAGGCTGTATGAGGGCACAGCTCCATAGCAATGCCCTGGGGAGGCTGTATGAGGGCACAGCTCCATAGCAATGCCCTGGGGAGGCTGCAGCAGCTTCTCGGGCATCGGACAACTTACATGGCCAATGACAGGAAGCTACCCTCACTTAGCTTTAGGCTCGGACTGGTCCACAAGGGAATCCCCTCTACCCGTGGGCCCTTACCCTCTCTATAGACAGCTGGGGCTCAGCATGGCCGCTATGTCTTTATCTGAGCCCAGTGTCCAGTCTGTGCCCCCTTTTGATACTGCATGGTTGGTTCCTAATGTTGACCTTGTTCATTTCCCTATGATAGGAGCACCAGGGCATGCTGGGTGGTGTTGTTCTACATCCGGAGAGTGCGGCTCTTCCGCAGTCATGATGGGTGATCGCTAATTGCAATCAGTGCAGCAGCATGACCACTGTGCAGTGATTGGATGCTTTCATGCAAGGACATAGCTTAAAGCGGACCAACACCCAGGATTTTGACTATCCTGGGTTTTAGTCCACTTTCCCCGGTGCCCCGCTATGTGAAACCCCCCAGATCTCAGGATAAAACGCACCTCACCCCGCTCCTATGGCACATGCGCGGCCGCTCATTTAATCAGCGCCCTTGGAGATGCTGAGCTATGCGCGTCTAAGTGCCGTCATAGCTCATCGGCTCCGAGCACGCTGGCGCCCGCATCTCGCACTTCCCTCTAACAGGGAGCGCGCGGGCACACGTCCTGTTAGAGAGAAGCGCGAGATGAGGCCGCGACCCGCACATGCGCTGTTGGACCGGGAGTCAGGTAAGGTTAGCGGCCGTCCTGGGGGGTTTCACATAGCGGGGCATCCCGATGTTGGATGCCCCATGGGGAGGGATTGGATCGGCCCGGGAATCAATAAGAATCTTATAGATTTCCAGGCCCATCCACCCTGGGTGCTGGTCCACTTTAAAGTGGCCCGAAAGACATCTAAAAGATTCTAGAGTATGAATGGCTGGACATGGGCGTGCCTCACCCCAGAGATGTGGCCGGCATTGGGAGCCAGGGCAGAGGTGAGTTTTGCATCGATTTGGGGGATTTCACACAGTTTGGGATGCCCCAGAGAAAGGAGTCTTTTAGATTCCAGTGACTGGTGGGTCATGAGACCGAAATGCAATCAATCCTGACCTCATGCTCAGACCAGGGTAACATGGGAAGCGTGGGCTTGGATCCAGCGACCAGGTAAGTTACTGTTTGCTGGACTTAGGCCATTGAGCTGTGTGGGACAAAAGGTAAGTACACTTTTGTTTGCTGTTGAATAAATATATAGAGGAGCAACACCCCCTCGTGCCTTTTGGGCAGGGGGTTGGTTTACGTCTTTTGAGGCATCCTGAATAGGGATGCCCCCCTATGTGAACCCCCCGCTTCTCTTCCACAAGCCCACACATCCAAAATCAGGATGTCCCTATAGAGGGGAACAAAACCCAAGAAAGTCTGTTGTTCCTAGCACAGAGGGCATCCCAATTGCTAGTGCCCCCTGCACATTAACCCCCAGGAGAAATGTTACCTTTTTGGTCCTCTGGAAAAATTGAGCGCAGCGATTGGCGGTCATGGTCAGTGTTTTATTTAATCGGGGGACTGAGGAGAAAGGTAAGACTTCTCCAGTTTAATAGGGTTAATGTGCAGCGGGGCATCAGCAATCTAGATGCCCCCTGCTCTTGGAACAACACCCATTCAGTGAAAAATGGGTGATGTTCTGGTTTAAAGTGGAACAACAACCCCCTCACACACACACCTCCTTTAGAGCTAAGCTTTTAAACTGGATGTCTGATCCCCCACAGACACCACTCTGCCTCACACCCCTCCCGATGATTTGGGACCTTTTATTTGGGTTTTTATTTCTTACACTGAACAGGGCAGTAAAAGAAAATAAAAAGCGCTTACCGTGCGACCATGCCCATGCTGAGATAAGGGCTGTGCTTCCGGGTTCCCAGCCAGGAGTGACTGCCGAGTTACCTAGATGCACTACAGATAGAAGCTTCTCACAACCTGTTCCCCCTCACCCAAGTATCTGTGGCAATGCAGACGGCTCAGCCCGGTGTTCTAAAAAAGGGTTTTTCCGATGTTGAGGCCATGTTTAAATGGTATTTTTGAGATCGCTGGCTGCCCCAGAATCCCTGTAGACCCAGGAGAGCTTCTACTCCCCCTATCTGTCACACCTACAATAAAGCCGGGAATGAATGTGGCCACTGTTAAAGGCAAGTTTTACCGATGATCCCAGGGATTTCACACAATGGGGCATCTGCTCCTGAGACGGGCCAGCCGCTACGGCTCTTGTCCTACTTTAAAGCTGTGTGAACTCCGCCCCCCCCCCCCCCCCCCCGACACATTGCTGCTAAGCTTTTACCTTTCTCCAGTACGACCGTGCATTTGTGGACACCGTCCAATGTGAACCACCCACAGTAAGTATGTATTTTGGCAGGCGGCTCTCCTTGCTCCCACCTCAGCCATTCAGACTAAAGTGGTCAATGGCAGCCATTCGCCGAAAGAGATAAATGCAGCAAACAGCTCTCATTGGCTGAGCCCCCTCGCATGCACCATTGGAATGCGGAAGAGGTGAATTGTTTGGAGCTTTCTGCGGGGTTTTGCACGGTGGGGCATCCCAAATCAGGATGCTCCCATGTAAGTGAACAAACACTAAGGAAGTCAAATTCCCGGGTTTTATTCTGCCCCTGGTGGATTCATTCTCTGTGGCTATCCTAAGGGACGATGGGAGAAAGTCCCCGTGAAAATGATTGGTAACAGTCCTTCAGGGTCCTGTGTTTGCTATTTTTTTTCTTGCTACATACTGAGCATTTAGGGAAAGGGTGTGGATTTTCAACATGTCCCTGTTTGTGTGTCCTCTCTAGGGGGGAGAAGCTTCTCTTTCTCTGTGGCCATACTGAAGGATTCCTAGAAATACCATTACCGGTAAGTGTAACAGGGATTTCATTCTGTCCTAATTAGGCATGGGGGGGGGGGCAGCACGGGCGTCACAGTGAGTCTAGAATGCCCACTCTATTCCCTCCATTGGAAGCGGCATATTGATGCCTGATGCACCCCTTTTATTGCAATAAATAGAGGGGGTGTGCTGCAAGCTTTACCCTGCCTGCCTGGCACAGGCTGACACTTTGGGGTGGGGGGCTTTTACTAATATCAGCTGCAGAGATTAAACTGTAAACGGCTTTCTAATATAGCGGATGCGTACATGATATATCTCCATAAAGGGGAGTGGGGGGATGTAATTCATTGTATGCGAGGAAATCTAGAGTAAGAAAAACTGTAAATCAAGTGTCTGCAAATTTGACCCTCTGAAATAAACCGCACATACAGTAATGAATAATCATGATTTCTTCTTTTTTCAAATAAGAGCCAACCCTCATAAATTGTATCCCGAAAGGCTCCTACCTGTTGCTGCCAATTGGACGATTCTCATGAAATCCTTTGGCAGTGGCTTACCATGCAGTACATTGTATGCAACTAGGCTGACTCCATTAAATAAGGGAAAACAAGGGGTGGACAGTTCGGTGAAGGGGGTCCATGCAGTATAGTAATCAAGCCAGAGCAGATTGTCCAGTGTGTGCGCTATATGTATATCAGGTGTAATGCATGCTGGTCGGGAGCTATGTATAATGGCCTTCACTTTGGTGCCATTTGAGACCTGCTGCATGTAACAAGCTGACTACGATTGATCTAGAACAGGGTTCCCAACCTTTTTTTCCCATTAGGTACCACTTTACATTTTCTAAATATCCCAAGTACTACCTGGGTTATGTGTATGGATTGTCAGCACCTAAATGGTGTTAAACACTTTATAATGTTAGTTTAATGCGGAAATAATTGCACATAAATAGTTTATCATTTAGATACATTTTTAAAAGGTGGAAATCGGACTTCAGTTTAGATGGCAGAAGATCAAGTTGGGATTTGAGTTTAGTCTGTGGCCTGGCCTAGTGCTACCCAATAGTCTCTTAAGTACCACTGGTTGAGTACCCTGGTCTAGAAACTTCACTTGTCCTGTAACCCCTGCTGCTCGTTGGCCTGTGGGGCTGCAACAGTGGTGTTTCAGCGTTATACGCTCTAAAGCTAAACTCCATCTGTCCCCAACACAGGTATACATGGACTCATGACTGGCAGGAGGGATGTGAGCTAAGACTGGTTCAAAAGCATACAATTCACACAAGTGCTGAAGCTGGACCAGCTAAAGCTGCACAATTCCTTGGGATTGACCCCGCCAGCCAGGAGTTTTAGTTTCACTTTTACTTTCAAAGAGACCCTTAAATGTCTGAGAATCCTGCCATCTTCCCACAACTTGCAGCCACACGGACTGAATAAAAAAATATAAAGCTCAGCTAGACCTGGCAGGGAGTCCAATCCTGTGGCTGTCCAGAGAGTGCAGTGCCACTGAACATGGTGAGTCCCTCATTCACAGCAGCAGTGCCACTGAACATGTGATTAGATGATGAGAATGTCAGTTTGCAGTGGCCCAGGAGATAAGAAGCCAAGACTGCAGCACAAAGCACCCACTGTGGCATTGGGCTTACTGCTGGGTCCAGGTGAGACTTGACGGCACTATTGCTATAGTAAAAAGGGAGAAAAATGAAAGCCCGGATTTAGTTGCAGCTGTCCTTATTTTTCATTTTTTTTTTAAATCAAGCTGAAGTGATGACTGGAAATATAGAAAATGAAAACCCGTGCTTAGAAGATTTAAATATTTTACACAATTAGTTGAAAGTATGAATTCTGCTCAAACGTGTAAGAACCCAATATCCCCAATAGGCTCAGCAAGCAATAAAATAATTAGAATACACAGAGCAAGTAATTAGTTAACAAACAATACAATTATTATAAGTTGGCCCAAATCAGCCATAAAAAATCTGATGTCAAAGTCCCTTGATATACATGAGTTTAATGAAGTCCCAGAAATTGACTCGTGGTGTTAAATTTTCAAACTGCAATTTATGCCGGATATCCCAAATCTCATGCAGCAGGTATTCAATAGTGCTCAAACGCATAGGTATCATCCACCGCGTGCCCACCACCTATTTTTGGTACCCTTACCAGGTGGTGTATATTGGTACGCCTTGAGAATAAGCCACTCCTTGCTCCGTAGCTCTATTCAATCCAAATCTGATCCTCTTGTTGTTTGGGATAAATACCCCTGGATTTTGGGCTTGAAGGTGGCTCAATGTGAGTTTTTGCATGAAAGAAATCAATGAAGGAAATATATAGCGTAATACCGCTTTTAATAATAAAAACCTCTAAAAGGTTAAAAATGTGCACTCGCATTTAAAATCCTTGATGTACAGCATATAGTAGCATAGGCGAAGCTCACACCCTACTTTCGTTTCACCTCGGCCGCTGGTGTCCAAGAGGGGGAGAGGGAGTTCGCTTTCAAAAATTGCAAGGTTCCTTTGTTGTATTAGTGCAGGGGTCCGCCTAGTCACCGTTAACGCGTTTCACTGCGTAACGCAGCTTTATCAAGACTGAAGTGATGACTGCCTTTTTTATTTTTTTGTCGTGTTGCTGTGCTTCCTGTGAATTATTTAAGTGGCTGGCTCTGAAAGCTAAGTTTTTCCTATGTGGCCTCCACACATATGTTATCATCCCCGATAAACTTTTTGATGAGCAGCTGCAATGGAGTAAAGATCCAAGGCAGGATGAGCCCTGGTCATAGAGACAGGTTACACAAAGGAACATCTATTATTGTCTTGGTGTACAAGACAAAGAAGTGTGCTGATCAGCTGTTGAAACACCTGCAGAAAGGAGTTTGCATTTATGCTTTTTAGGTATAAATATATTACTTTAGGTCCCTAAATTTAAAGAAGAACATAGTGAAGGTTAAAACCTCCCCCAAACCTCACTGTACTTAGACTTTATGTAATAGCTTCCTGTGCCTCATGGGATGGCACTCTGCTAGGAAGAGATGGGCTTACTGATATGAGGTATTAAGTCTACTAGTTTAGGGTCCCTATGGTAGACCACCATGGGAATTCCCTGGTCAAATCGATTTACATGTTGAGCTATACAACAAGATAACTCCTTACCTCGCCTGGGGTACAGTGCTGATTGCCAGGCTGCTGGATGCAACAATGTAGGCTTCTCCTGCTCTGTGTACAGCCCTGTCTGTCCCCTTACTTGAATGGGCGGGCACACGCACAGAGCAAGGGAAGCTGCACTGGGGCTGGGTCCTGGACGAGGTGAGGATTTGTTTTACCCCCAGGGATTTAGGCTGGACATCCAGTCTAAATAATGTCTGATGTGTGTAGAATCTCATGCCAGGGCTGTACTTGCAGGCAAAAACTGAAGAGTGACCTCTCTGCTTACAGTAGGAAGCTACTACTACAATGGCAAGGCGGCACCGTCAATAAAAAAAGGTGTGAGGTTGGTATGGTGTGGAGTCTGGGATCAATTTGGTTTAGGTCACAAATGTCCTTTAAAGTGGACCATCCTGGTGGTTGGTCCTTGCCCTGCAGGCACTCGTCAAATTGGCGCTTTATCCTGTGCATACTAATGCATGGCCTAAAGTTGTTGTTTTAGACTGCACGGGGGGGGGGGGGGGGGGGGGGTAAAGCAGGCCATTGATCGCGATGAGAGACAGGAAGAAAGGTAAGGGGTTTCCAGGTGGGGGGTGAGGGGGCTCACAGTGGGTCATCCCAAAGCCCACTGGGGTAATGGTCCACTTTAGTAAGAACAGGAGCAGCAGATTTCAGGACTGCTTGTAGGGTTTCTTTCACAGGTATTGTTCCAAATCACAGGTTTTCTAGCTCCGTTTTGGGCACAGCAGTCATTTTTGAGCACTGCAATACCCCCCCCCATAATGGAAATACAGAAGTGATGCTCTTATGCAAATTACAGAGAAGTGGCTATGTACATGCTCGCATGATGCATTTGCAAACTATAGTCATATGCTGCAAATCCTCTCGCAGTAACAGGTTGCCATTTGTGTACCTGCATGTGAGCTGTCTGAGGAATTTTCTTGCTTGTAAGGACCTGACAGTACCAGTGGTCAACTGTCCAAATTCAAGAAAAGCTTTGGGTGGGGGGGAATCTCCATTAGTAGCAACACTGATAGGTCCCTACTTCCCTGAGCTTGTTAGAGTTGAACTGAGACACCTCTGTGTTGAAGGATGCACAAGTAGTGTTTTGCCTAGAGCAGTGGTGGCAAACCTATGGCACCTGCGCCAGAGGCTACACTCAGGGCCCTTCACATGTGGATGCCCTTCATCATTGCAATGCACAAATTTAGTTTTTTTTCCCACTCCCCCCCACACTAGATTGGCTTTTAAAGTGGACCAACAGTCTATTATTAAAAAAAAAAAGTGAACAAACTTTCAGGTTTGGAGCTGTAGCATGCTTTTATGAATACTTCCAGCCTTGTGGGTTGTGTATTCTGCAGCCGTTCCCCTCTCCTGCCGCAAGTCCGTTACTATCATTACTATATAGCTCACAACAGCAAGTCGCTGTTGCGAGACTTGTGGGGGGTGCGCTGAGTTGCGATGCGGCCACAGTACACACATCCGCAGTCGTGCTTGTGAGCAGCTGGGACTTAAATCACTGCGGGCAGCAATGATTGGCTGGGGGCCGCCCAGCACCGCCCATACAGTGGATTGAGCCAGAAACAGCTCACTGGGCCCTGGGAGAAGCTGGTAGATAACTGATCACTTCACAGTGGTGGCGATGGTGGAAAAAAAGTCTAGATTACCAGGTAAGTACTGCTTTGTGTGGTTTTTATTTTATTTAACTTAACGATTTTTATTTAGTGTACCGTGGCATGATGGCAGCAGAGGACATTTGTATGTGTTTTTTTAAGTCTCTTCATGCTGTTGGTCTACTTTAAATACATTTTGGGGTTGCGATGTGGGCACTCGGTCCCTAAAAGGTTTGCCATCACTGGTCTAGAGTAAGTAGTTACTGTTGCACAAAATGCTGACACCCCCCCCCCCTTCAAGTTTATGTGACCAGCTATAGCTGAAAATATGAAGTCCTGGATGAGCCTTAAAATTGACAGACGGGTACATGTTGCTGAGGAACTTGGGGGAAGGCCCTCAAATAGGGTTTGGAAACTTTCCTTTTTGCCATTCTCTTTATTTTAGCCATAGGTGGTCACACAAATGGAAACTAAAGGATCCTGGACAGCAGCAAAACTCGCCCTATAAACACATTTTCTTCTTAGAACAGCGGAAATGGTCTGGCCTCTGGTCTGAAGTAATCCTCACGTGTGGGTCTGTTGGCAGCTACCACTAGGAAACTAGGGCGGATACATTGCATCCTTCTATATTAAAGACTTTGGAAATAAAAGCTCCATTTACAGGAGAAAGACAATATTTTCCAATACCAAGCTGCCTGCCTTATTGCTTTATACATACAATCCCTTCTCAATGGGGACCAAGGATAGTCAGTCCAATGCTAGTGGCAACATTGTTTATGCCTATTCATTAAAGTGAGCAAACTAGAGGCTCTTTTTATGGGCTATGTGTTGTCTGTGCCGCAAAAATACAGAACCTCTCCATGGTCATGAAAGTTCCTCACCATAATGGGAACCCTCCCTGCTGGGAGAGCTTTCGAGTTTTCAATTCAATGACATGTATAGGGCTACTGGTATTCCTCCAAACCCAACTGAGTCTTTTACCAGGATGCTTATATGCTTCGCTCCCCCTTACATTCATATATAATAGATTCCATTGCTAACATTTCTGCCATCAGGGGAATTCTTCACAGGCTTGCTCCTTAGACCCCCCCCCCCCCCCCCCAGAAGTTAGACTAGGGACTTGACCTTCATTATTGCTTCCATGTTTACCATGAGCACCTCTTCTTGAGCAAAATGGCAGGTACAGTACCTTCTAGCAAATGTATCTTCATGGAATTCATTGAGGACCTGTACCATACCCTGTGGTCTTCTACCCCTGTTGTATTTTTTTACCCCGTCCATTTTGAAGATGTGGTTTCATAATGCCCTGGAAGGTTTTCTCCGCTCATTCTAATTAACTGCAGATGCCTTGGGAAAAATGGGCTTGATGCCATCTTTGTTGGAGATCCTTTTTTTTGGGGATGACCTGGAAATTATTGTTACAGGTCTTCGTGACACCTTCAACTTCTAGCCTCCCTATTCTCCCTCTTCATGGGACCCACATTGGAGTTCTATTCCTATTACTGTCCTCTCCTGAACTGGCACATGTCTACTATTGGAAAGTTTTACTATTCCCTATGGTTCCCCTTTCAAAATCTGAAGTAATTTCGGTCTCGTTGAGATTTTCTCCCAGCCCTCCCAGATACGTTAAACCTCAGAGTTTTAACTTAAAAGGCTTGGGATAGTCTGGCTATGGAAGCATGGGTTGCTGTGACCTCCAGTCACCTCATACTTTAGTCATCTGCCTCTGTCATATTTTCACCCCTTTTTCCTTATTCCCAGAGCTGTGGAGTCGGTAGATAAATGTTCCGACTCCTCAGTTTTTTGTACTCCCGACTCCTCTGTATTAATATGTGAATGTATTTTATACATTCCTTGAAGGAAAGAAAGGCAACATACATGTCATTACTTCTATCAGAGAGAGGTAGTTGGGCAGAAGCTGCCTTCTCCTTTCTGTGTGCTGATCTTCTGCTGAAGATAGGGCAGTGGGAGGATCCAGAAAGTGGCCTTTATTATAAAACATGATTTCCCTAGTAGAATCCCATAGTCATGTTTAAAGTTTAAGCTAACAATCGAAGTTTACAAGTTTTTATAGCCTTTTGCTGAATGACAGTTTTTCGAATGGTACAGCTTCAGTCTTGAACTATTGATACTCCATTCCCTTCACTTATACAAGTGTCTCTAGTCCTGCAAAAAAACATATTTACTTAATCCCTTATCAGTGAGAGGCTAGGTTACCCATGGGTTCCCTGTAACAGCAGAACACAACACTATGCAAAGTATAAGTGTTGCCGCTTCTAATTGTGCGTTGCGTGCCATATAGTGAAGCACATGAAAAGCATGCTTCTTCACGCTCACTTAACGTGTTCGTTTTGCTGTTACGTGAGGGGCACTGCATGCATTGGTCTTTATTCTTACAATAGAGAAGTCATTAATTATAACTTTTTGTGAATTGGGACATTTAAACTTGCTAAATCAAAATTTAGTAGGAGTCTGAGTCGGTGCATTGTTTGCCGACTCCGACTCCAGGTACCCAAAATTTCCACTGACTCCTCGACTCCGACTCCACAGCACTACTTATTACTGCCTTTGGGTGTCCAACTGGCAATTGTCTGTGCTGGGCCCCTCCCAATGTTCTAAAAGGAATATGGTATTTTACCTAAGTAAAATCTTTTTCCTCCGGAACAACGGGAGTGTTCTGGCTCTGACTTTGTTCATTGTTGGCAAATACTTTGCCCCACCCCTTTTATTCTGCCTGGAAGTTTCCCACTTGGGTGGTATCTGCTTACAGTACAAATGCCTATGTCTAGTTCTAGGTCTAATTCTTAGACTTTCCTTCTGTATCTGCTTGCTACCTAAACTGGAAAGTAATTTATGAGCAGCCCCTTGTATGTGTGATGAATAGGACTTCCACTGTTCCATGTTGTAGCTGTCAATAGACATACAGTTAGGTCCATAAATATTTGGACACCAACCCAAATTGTTTTTTTACCTGTTTACTGAAATGGTATTTGATATTCAAGTTATATAATGGGCATTAAGTCAAGACTTCCAGCTTTCATTTGAGGGTATCCACATTAAAACTTGGATGCAGGGTTTAGGCGTTTCAGCTCCTTAACACATGCCACCATGTTTTTAAAGAGGCCAAAAGTAAATTGGACAATTGACTCAACTGCTTCATGGGCAGGTGTGAGCTATTCCTTTGTTATGTCAATCTCATTTAAGCAGATAAAAGGCCTGGAGTTGATTTGAAGTGTGGTACTTGCATTTGAAAGATTTTGCTGTGAAGTAAACATGTGGTCAAAGTTCTCCATGCAGGTGAAACAAGCCATCCGGGCCAACAGCCTGGCACAGTTGAAAAAGAAAACTCCCCAAAACTCACTTGCCCCATCTACATGCATGATGTTGAAGCATTTTCAGCACTTACATTTGCTCCTGTATCCACTGAAAGCTAACCCTGAAGCACTTTCTGTTTGCAGACGACCTGCAGATCCATCTTGTTTTTCAAATTTATCACAGTAAGAGTTAGAAAAGGGTAAATTATTTTTTATGTGCAGCATCTAAATTGGCCTGGGGAGGGGATGCACATGAACACTGTTCTGTTGGTCTGGTGACTGTTAGTGCTACAGCGGGCCGCAGTTATTATACTATTGTGTCGGGCTACATTTGGCACTGTCCTAAACTGTTTTTTATTTTTAAGTTGAAGAAGAAATGGCAGAGATATTGGGGTTTAGAGGTTCACTATATGATTTTTCTTATTAAAAAAGTGGGCATGACCCTTGGCTCTGTGATGCTGCATAATAATCGGCTCTCTGCTGTAAACCTGTAAACCCCGATATCTTGGCCATTTCTGCTTCAATTTCAAAATGGAAAACCGTTTAGGACAGTGACAAATGTAGCCCTGCGCAATGGTGTAACAATTACTTTTGCCTGCAGTATCACTTTAAGCTGTGAAAACAGAAAAACCCATCCGAGAAATTGCTACAATATTATGAGTGGCTAAATCTACAGTTCGGTACATTCTGAGAGAGAAAAATCGCTGGTGAACTCATCAATGCAAAAAGACCCGGACACCCAAAGAAGACAACAGTGGTGAATGATCACAGAGTAATTTCCATGGTGAAGAGAAACCCCTTCACAACAGCCAACCCAGTGAACAACACTTTCCTGGATGTAGGTGTATCAATATCCAAATCTACCATAAAGAGAAGACTGCATGAAAGTAAATACAGAGGGATCACTGCATGGTGCAAGCCACAAGAATAAAAGAGATTGGACTAAAAACCATCTAAAAAGCCTGTGTAGTTGGAAGAAGATTCTTTGGACAGATGAACCAAAGATCAACCAATACCAGAATGATGGAAAGAAAAAAGTGGAAGGCCTGGTACAGCTCATGATCCAAAGCATAACACATCTGTAAAACATGGCAGAGGGAGGCAGTGTGATGGCTTGGCCATGCATGACTGCCAGTGGCACTGGGTCACTAGTGTTTATTGATAATGTGACACAGGATTGATGCAGCTGGATGAATTCTGAGCTATTCAGAGACATACTGTGCGCTCAAATCCAGCCAAATGCAGTCAAACTGATGATCATTTCATAATACAGATGGGCAATGACCCAAAACATAAAACCAAAGCTACCCAGGAGTTTATTATAGAAAAGAATTGGAAGAAACTTGAATGGCCAAGTTGATCACCTGATCTCAACTCAATTGAGCCGCATTTCACTTGTTAAAGACTAAACTTAAGACAGAAAGGTCTACAAACAAACCGCAACTGAAAACCGCTGCAGTAAAGGCCTGGCAGAGCATTAAAAGAGGGAAACACAGCAATGTTTGGTGATGTCCATGTATTCAACACTTCAGGCAGTCAAAGAGTTTTCAATTAGAATTTCATTAGAAATTAAACCGGACCTTCAGCATGATTTAATGAAAAGCCCAAACCCTTAAAAACTATTCTCCAGCGTCTAAAATTAATTTTGATGATGATGATAATTTTAGTCACTGCTTATTCTTTCCCCCACAGAGCTGCAACTCTAGGATACAGGTACCGCCATCTTGAGCATCACATACTGGGGAAAGGAGATCGGGATAAAGCATAGGGGGCGGGGTTATAGCTGTTATATCTGTGCACAGATCAGATCATAGCTGGAGTCAGGGAAAGGACGGCAAACCCAGAATGCAGAGCAACAGAGTCAGAAGACACTTCCTGTTTGCAGGCTGCCTGATGCTCCATATTTAAAGGCTCATAACATGCAGTAGATGTAGGTAGGATGATTTTTAATGTGAGCAATCTGTATGTACAGGGTGCTGGAAACATATAAGATAGGCTCTTATTCAGGGTGAAGTTCAGCTTTAATCTTTTATTTACCATTTTATAATTTGTCCAATTACTTTTGTGCCACTGAAATTAATACATTTGTGTTTAAAAAAAAAAAAAAAAAATTTAGTTCCTCATAATTTTCTTGCAATCTTTTTGTTTAACCCCCTGAATTAAAGCTGAAAGTCTGAACTTCAATGACATCTGAATTGTTTTGTTCAAAATTTATTGGGGTAATGTACGGAACCAAAATTAAAAAAATGTCTGTCCAAATATTTATGGACCTAACTGTATAATATGATACATATAATAGTGAATATTATCTATGCCAGACCCCTCCTGCTGTTCTTGAGGAAAAAGATTTTACGGTGAGTAACCTGGAATCCAATTTTTGCCAGATCTGCTTTAACAAGCAAGATATTTCCTGGACATTGTTCTTGGAAGTCTCCTTCGATTGCTCAGTCTCTAGGATGCTGTTAATCATTATGAAACCCTGTAAATAACCTTTTCTGCTCACTTGTCTTTCAGGGCTCTCTGACATGTCCTTCCCGGTGCTGGCATGTTAAAAATGACATGGCAAAAATAAGCCAATGGGCCACCAAAATGTCGTCAGAGGCTGCTGCAGGAGGATCTTCAGTGCAACTGGTTGATCGAGGGACATTTTTAAGTAAACCTTCACTTCACATGGTGGGGTGCACGGGAAAAGTCAGTGAAACTTTTTTCTATATATTTTTTTTTTATATAATTTTCAAAGCTGCGCAAATGTTTTTTCTATTTTTGTTCTGTCTTCCACGGAAAACTTTTTAAAACTCAAAAAAGGCGAAAGATTTTTTACAACATAAAGGTGTAGCCAATTTTTGCTTCACTTTATATAATATTTATGATGTGCTTGTATGTCGACTTGCTTGGATTAAGGTTTATCGGGGACCATAGACAATAAATTTAAAAGGGTTCCTTTGTAGTGCGTCATGACCACCAGAATTTTTTCCTTTAAATAGGAACAACACACAGGAATTTAACTTCTCCGTGTGTTCTTCTCAGATGGTGCATCCCGACATATGTGTCCCCAGTTTACCCATTGTACTCGCCTTCCTAGTGGTTACCATGGTGCTGGCTCGGCCAAAACCGAGCGCACTGGTTGGTGGAAAAGGCCACTCAGCCAATCAACGTGCTTGATTTCACTTGGCTCTGCTTACGGCTAAACCGCCTGGTCGAGCAGAGGTGCACCTCCGGCTACATTCCCCGCTCAACTTCTAGCTGTGGTGTGCCCACTTTGCCTATTCAGATAGCACTAGCACAAGTGCATGCACGCTAGAGGTTAGCTGGGATGCGGCCCGACTTTAAATATGAGTCGCCGTCTGACACCCCCCCCCCCCCCCCCCCCCCCTATTTAGCCCAAAACTAAATATGGATAGTTCATGCAGACAGGGCCGGCATCAGCACCCGGCAAGGCTGGACCGCTGTCCTCTGAGGGGCCCACTGACAGGGCCAGGCTTTGAGGTGTGCGGCGGCGCTTGACCGGCGGTGGACTGAGAGGGCGGCACCACCACAGCTTGTGTCCACATCTCCTCGAATGACGGGGGTTCCACACAACGGGGCATCTCGATTTAGATTCCAGAGGCAGAAGTGTTGGGTTTTGTTCTGCTTTTAAGCTGCCCACCCCAGCTGATTTTCTATCCCTGGAGCATCCCAATCTGTGATACCCTACTGTGATCTCTGGCATACCCACTGTGCAAGCAATTCCTCTGAGTTTTGGTATGCTTTACAGGGGCATCTCAATTTGGGATGCCCCTTTTTATGAAAGAACCCCCCCTGGTTTGGCCGTTAACCCAAACTGGTGAACCCACAGTGCATTCATCAGTTCAAAGAAAGTAATTAACAAACAAGGGGGGGGGGGTCACACACAGGGACATCAAAAATCAGGATTTGGACTCTGAGGTCAGGTTTTAAAGGGGTTTGGTGCTCTTCAGTGTAGACCAAAACTAGTGTTTCAGTGATGTGACGTGACTCTTCACCACAAAGGGGCCCCCTGAGACCATGCCACCCCAAGTGTCCACATAAACCTGGAGCCAACCCTGCATGCAGATCCGACCCTGGCTACAAAATAAATATGCAGAGCGCAAAAGAACCCCCCCCCCCCCCAACTTGACAGTAAATATTCAGAGTGCAGAATAGGGACGTGTGCTTGGGTTATATGTACATGGCTTCTGGAGTTGGCCTCCAATCTTTCAGCCGGACCAAAGCCTGGCACAGTTGGAAAAGAAAGATGGCGTCCATTTTGAAACTTCCACTCCCAACTGACATAACTGACAATTCACAGTAACAGGAAGTCCAGCAGTACTTCCTGTTTGCAGGTGTTCTGCAAATGCATGAACTGCCATCTTGTTTGTAAAAGTGACTCCAGCAGGAGTTAGAAAAATGTAAATGAATTTTTATGTGCTGCAATCTAAATCGTCCTGAGGAGGGATGCATATGAGCACTGTTTGTTGTGTTGGTCTGGTTTAAGTCATTTGTGACTGTTGTGGCTCTGGGATGTCATTGAAGTCCCTTTCTGTCAATTTCCTGAGCCACCCCCGCCCTGAGGATGAAAAATTGAACAAAGAATCCAGATAAGAATATCACTTCACCACTGCTTTTTAAACTTCCCCTTAGATTTGGGTCCTCCCTGCCATGTTGCCATTGAGGGAGTAAGGGTCTGAGTGAAGTTACTATTTTTTGTGAGCAACCTTGAGATGGATTTCACCTCTGCTCCTGGTTGTTTGTCACAGCAGAGGAAGACTTAATAGGTGGTAAAAGTAAAACAGTGGTGACGTTGCAGCAGCCATGCTTGCTACAAGATGCAGATCTGTTAACACAAGATAAGAATGTCTACGATTAAAACCTCACGCTACCAAGTTCAAAGCCTAATGTCGGGTATAAAGGATCCTTTTGCCTCTCGTGTGCCCTCACCTGAGAACAGCTCTGAGGCTGCTTACTGCAGACTGGATACAGAACAATTGGTTTAGACAGAACATAATGAAACCAAGCATGCTCTGTTGCTCATACTGCTGTGGCCCAGGAGAATGATTGGCTCCTCAGATGTTTCGGGCCCTGCAAAGCCTACTTTTTAAATGGCTCATATATGATCTAATAAAGGAGAGGAGTGAAAAAGCTGTGAGTATTGCTTAGGCACAAATATATAATTGGGATAATCTAATTTCTCTCTAAGGTTAATAGTGTCAACAGATTTACAGCTTAAAATGTTCTGTAGCTTGAAGCCTGTATACGAACACTTTCTTTAGCTAAACACAAAAAATAATCCGTCTATACACTTGTGCTGGCTGCTCCTGCAATGAGCTGACACTTAATGCCCTGCTAACCCCAGCATGCTCCCAACTGGCACTCACCAGATAAGTGCACTCGGCATGGTGTGGGCGCTCCTCCATGCTCCCTAATGACTGAGGGCAGGTGAATGTTCTGGAGCTAGCAGGGCAATCAAAATGAGGATGACCTCTTCTGATTTCAGTTTATTGTTAGAGCAGCTGTCCCAGGCTTAGGACTAGTATAGTCTGCTTATTATTTTTAGCTTTGGGTAAACTATATATTTAGAAACGCTAATTTCTGTCTCTTGCCAGTCTGATTTATGAATGCTTTATTCCATTATCTAGAATGGTTCCTCCTTCAGCACCAATCCTGATGGCGGCTGTCCACTATGTAAAGCCAAGGGCCAGTTTCAAGCTCTCAGAACCTTTCGCATCAACTTTACACAGTCCATGTACCTCTGCTCTAATCCACAGGTATGTGGCTACACATTTCCGGCATAATGTATATCCCCTCTCTCTCTCTCTTCCCAATATTAAACTAGTAGGCTATTTCTTGGTTTGAGTCTGTCTGTGAAGAACCAGCACTCCAAAAAGTTCCAAAAAATAATTTGTATTCCCTACATCAAAGGTTCAAATGTAATAGTTAGAGTGGTGAAAGTAGGTCGACGTTTCGGGGTGCACTGGGGCCCCCTTCCTCAGGACCCACCACATGCAAACAGAAGTTAACAGATTGCCACAAAAATCACTGCATAAATACCTGTTGTGGCCAAGCAGGCCGCTGTGAACTCGAATTTCGCACCTGACGTCAGTGGTGACCTCATTAGCGCTGTCATTGGTTAAGTATGCCATGCTCAAAAGAACATCATAATATGTGTATATAAACATGAATAAAAATAAGCAAAGGCATACAGGTGCTCTGAGTGAGAAGAGCACCGTGGCTCCGGTCGGCGGGGAGGTTGCTATGCAATCCCCCTGATAGGGGAAGGCCGGGACTGATGTCACGTGACCCCCACCGAGTTACACGATGCGGAGGCGTTTTTTGATTGGCGCCCGGGCGTCGCAGAGCTAGCGCTCTACCTCCAGCCTCTGACAGGCTGGAGGCAGCTCGTCTGTCACGTCCCGACCCCGTGTCGGCGGTGACAAAGGGGATCCTCGTTCCAAGGGGGCGAGAGGGGAGAGAGAACTCGGGGGGGGGGGGGGGGGGGGGGGCGGAAGCAGGGGGGAATTAAGAAAGGAGAAAGAGAGAGTGAGAGGAAAAGTAAAGAGAGAGGGAAGGAGAATAACAGAGACAGAATTGTGAAAGGGGCAGAGCAAAGGAATAAAGAGGGGAAAGTGGGAAAGAATAGATAGATAAGCAAAGGTGAGAAAGAATAGATAGATAAGCAAAGGTGAGTGAACTGAGCCTGCGACATGTTTCAGCATGCGTCCGCATCCCTGGCTTCTGTGCGGCCACACGCCTTTCTGAATGCCCAACAGTGTGTTGGGTATGCGACTGGCTGCACCTCATTACAGCTACACTTTTGAGAGAGCAAATGGGCTCTCTCAAAAGTTACATGGGGCGTTGATTCGATGATGGAAAAGCCAGTTTTTCTTTGAAAACCGGGCCACAGTTGAAGCCAACAGCGCCCGGCTGCTTGGGGGGAGGGGAGCCCAAACAATGAGCATTGGACACAAAATTGGGTTTCCATCTGCTTTAAGTGTTCTTGCATAAATTTAAATGCATTATATTGTTCTGTTTAAAAGTTAATTAACTTTTATATATATATATATTCTTTCCTGTAGTGCATTTATCCTTTGGGTCATACCCCACTGGATAACATAATTGTAAACACTGCAGATCTGAAGAATCTTAGCCCAAGCAAGCAGAAAAAGAGGAGTATCTCAGAGCTGTCACCACCTTCAATGCCAGATGGGAAAAGATCCAAACTTGATCCGTCTATGTGTGGACCGTATAATCTCACTAATGCAAGCCCATCTAATCTTGAAGATGGGAATAAAGATGTACCTGATATTTCAATACCTGAATGTGACAAAACTTTTTCAAAGACCTCACGAGATGGTCCGTCTGAATGTAGCGATTTCTTAAAGCAAACAGAATTATTCGGTGGTCTACAAATCAAGCCTCCCTGTTCAGCAGCACTTTCAGGATCATGTAGTCTGGCTGGGCAGAATGGGCTCCATAAAGAAGTTCCTCAAAATGAAGTTCAAATGGTGAACCAGTTAAGTCATGGATCTGATTATGGTAAAGAAAAAGTTAATGGAATAAATTTCTTGAAGGAATCTAGGGGGAAGGATCATGAGGAATTAGGTTCTTATTCAGCACGGGAAAGTCCAGTGTTCAAAAACATAAATGGTGTTTTGGAAAACGTTGAAGTTCCACGGGATAAAAGGCCCTCCTCTAAACTTACACTTCCTGCTACTACACTCCAGCAGACGTCACTTAATTCTAGCATAAACCTTGATTCTTCCAAGGACACGGACAACTCTCCTCAAACCGAAGAGTGTGCTTTAACCGGTTCCCGAACGACTGCAGAGTCCTGTAACCTATTAGAAAACATTCTGCAAAATCTCAGTGAAAGTTTGTCTCAACAAAATGCTGCGGCAGGCGGGGATACTGCAGGTTCTTCACTGAAAGAGAAGTGTGCTTTTGCAGTTTCCCCAACTATGACAGAAATAAAACCGGAAAAATCATGTAACGCAACTGAAAACAGCTTGGAAAGTCTTGGTGAGAGTTTGGAATCTAAACACGACCGTGTGACATTGCATAATTCAGAGGCAGCTGTAAACTTGGGCTTTGTAGGTTTCTCACCGAAGAAGATGCCCACCTCTCCTAAAAGTTCAGAGCTTGTTCCAGCAGGTTCCAGAACTATGACAGAAATGCAACCAACACAGTCCTGTAACTTGATAGAAAACGGCCGGCAAAGTCTTGGTGAGAATTTGGTAGCAAAACACGACAGTGTGACATTGCACAATTTCGAGGCTCCAGTAAACCAGGGCTGTGTAGGTTTTTCTCTGAAGAAGACGCCCATCTGTCTTAAAAGTCCAGAGTGTGCTCTAACCACTATCACAGCTATGACAGAAATGAAACCTGCAGAGCCCTTACATGTTATCAAAAATGGCCTGAAATGTTTTGGTGAAAGCATGGCGTCTGAATGTGCGGCTTCCAATCTGTATCCGGCTCCGCATTCATCTGATGTAACAGAGGACAGTCGTTCTGTGACTGGTAAAAGTCCATCTTCTGTTTTGAAGTCTGAACCGAACGTAAACAACATATTATTGACTTCTGTGTCTCCATGTCAGGAAAGTTCTGTCAGTGCGTTAAACCCTGAGGATCCTCCTATTTATGAAATGAGAGCGATATCATGTTTAATAAAAGCTGACCCACCTCCATGTCAATCAGACAATGATTCTTATATGGATGTGAGTCAGTCGCCTTGTTCTACACTTACTGATATGACAGACTGCAGTGTTGAGGAACCTTCAGTCTTGCCTTCAAAGGTTTGTGACTTGTCGTCAACTGTGCAGCTAAAAGATACTGAAAAAACAAACTTTGATTCAAGATCATTTAAAGAGCAAGATATATTTGTTTTTAAAGCTGAATCCTCTGCAAGTGTGCCCAGCAGGTCTTATACAGCAGAAGCTGCTGTAAATATGGGTCATGATAGACCGAAGAGATCCCCCAAACATAATGAACATTTATCAGACATGCAAAGAAGCTCTGAAACCACCACTTTGTCTGCTTCAACTCAGGACACCTTACCCCAGAGCCCGTCACTGTCAAAATTATCAACTCAGGAAACCTCACCCCAGAGCCCGTCACTGTCGAAATTATCAGGTAATGTTTCTTTGATTAGAGGTTCAATGTTACTTGCCAAAAATGGTCCGAGTATGGACACTGCAGCCACATTAGAAAGAGATGCAGCATTACCAGTCCACTTGGTAAATGGATATCATAAGAGTGTTGGTGAGCAAATGATGTCATCTAAGTTGCTTTCAGATAAATCCGTAGATGATAAATCCATGATGGCGATTTGCAGTTTCCTTTCTAATAAAGACAGTAGTAATACAGAATCAAATACAGAAGCATTCGAAAATAAGAATTGTATCCAGTACCGTGGTTCGAGTAGTCCATCTCCGTCAACGCATGATGTTGCCGGTTCCCCCTGTGTTAATACTTCTATTGTGGATAATGTTCACAACACCCCTTCCTCAGTGTCTCACAGTCATATGGGCAATCGTGAAAGTACCTCACCGCAAATTTCTCACGCCAAAGGTATAATAGAACAAGAGGGTATGATCCTAAATAAAGACCGTCTTGGAAGAAAAGACATTAAAAGTGCAAAGGAAACCTCCACCCTAATGTCTGACTATGATTTAGAGTCAAAGGAAGCTGTAAAAAAAGCATATTTTGAAAATACAGTCCTACCTGACTTATTGCTGGACATTCAGCCTGAACACCGCATAGAAGATTCTATGTCCACCGCTTCCAGCCCTACGTGTAAAGAAGACCTAACTGCTACGAGAGACAAGGCACATCTAGATACATTAAACATATTTCAGGAAGGGTTGCTGAAGCAACATGTACAGGGAGAAGAAAAAGCCAAGATGGAAATAACAGACCCCGAGCTGAGTAATGACGATATTCAAAGCAGCCTCAATTTGTCAGGTAGTCTTCCTTCAGAGGACTCACTCAATAATGAAAGTCTAGAAAGCGGATCCTTGTGCACTACTATGGAGCAACAGCTATCGAATAACAACATCGAACCCAGAACCTTTGATAACTCCCAGAGACGCCTCCAGTGGCGTAACAAACTTTCACTTTGCTGGTTAGATTGTATATTGTCCACCCTGGTACAGTCCAAAACCATTAGCATCTTTGTGGAAAAGCATGGTGGTGATACAGAGTCTATCATTTGCAATCTTTTTGCCAAGTACAATGAAGCAATGGCAATGAGTAACAAACTGAGTTCAAAAAGAGGAAGAGCAGGTGAGCCTCCATATTTCTTTATTTTTTCTCAGTTGGACACCATTCAGAAAGAATGTTTGGCCACATTTGGGGGGAAAGCCAAACCTAGGGTAAATCTGTTGTGTTTTTTTCCCTCAGCTCACCCCAGTTTGGTGGCTTTTTCTCCCCCATTGACAAAACCACTAGTGAACTATCACATAACCTGTTATCAGAGCCTATGTGATCGTATTTAAAAACTCCCAATATTACAATCTTCTTCTTCTAAGACTCAACTGACTAGAGGCTGATTCACTAGTAGCACAACGTATTGCCAGATGAGCGTCTGTATAGAGACCGCTTAAGAGTATCTGCCTAAAATGTCAGAGCTTTATTATCAGCCCATCTCCTATACCTGGGAGAGAAACCCCTCCTTATACTAAAGAATTAAGGACAGCCTCAATTCGGTCATAATACTTTTTCAAAAGCTATAGTTTTCTTCTGCCAAGATTGCAAATTTGAGGCATCTGATATTTCTATCTAATTGAAATATATCTGATAGCTTTTTCATCCAATAAAGCTGAACTACAGCCAAAAGTAAGTCACTCTTTTTAATATGCAGTAGCGAATCGGGCTGCCCCACTGTGCATCTCCATCGCTAAAAGAACCAACCGGTCGGATACTCGCCACTTCCGGGTTGCTGGTCCCATGCAAGCAGCCTATCAGCATGGCCAGTGGCCAACCACATTGCTAAGCAGCCGCTGGCCGTGCAAGCTGATAAGCCACTCCACCGCTGCTGTAAAAGGATCCTGGAAGAGGCGAGTACCTGAATGCCCTGGTTCTGCATGTTAAAGAGGGATGCCGGCCATTTTGGAGCTGAGTGCAGCAGTTGCCGCATCCCTGCTACCCTCTAACGGTACGCAACCATGCCGGCTATTCAGAATGCCTGGCCGTGCCCGGCGGAAGGTTTGGCTTGCACGCATGCAACGTTGGATCGGGAGAAGGTAGGATTTACATTTCCTAGCATGTAGCTGGAACCGTGAAAATCATTCTTTTATGCCCATTTTGCCGATCTGAGAAGCCCTTACCATTAAAAATGCTCAGGTTTTGTTTTCTTTCCAGAGCTATAATTGCCAACCTGCATGCATATTTAATTTCCTAACCTCCATCCATGCACAGCTTCAGTAGCTTTTTGTATTTCTATTAAAGCAGAACAAAACCCTGAATTTTGACTATCCTGGGTTTTGTTCCTTGCCCCGGGGGCATCTAGGTTTGGGATTCCTTGGTGTGTGAAACCCTCCAGATTGGTCATACAAACTCACCTTCCCCAGTTCCTACAGCGCATGCATGGCTTTCGTCCAATCAGAGCCGTGCATATTAATTGCTAGGCAAATTGCTCTGTTTATGGCAATGAGGAGCAAGAGCAGGCGCATCCCCCTAGACACGGGAGCAGCTGCGTCCAGCCTGAATTGCCGCTCTCACTGATTGCCGCCCCAAAAGGTGAGTTTTGAGGAAACCTGGGGGGAGGGTTTCACACAGCGGGGTATCCATATTTGGGATGCCTGAAGGGAAGAGCCTTCCAGGTTGGGTTTTGTCTCCTGCTTTAAGCACTTTTAGTTGGGCTTTTCTGTTGCTTTTGGTCTCCTTTACTTGCCTGGCTGGGTGTATGTATACAAGACACTATAGTGTTTTTTTGTGCATGCTGCTGGTGATTGTAACATGGTTCTCCCTTTTCCTGTAGGCAAGCCAGCAAAATCTGAAGTGTGTCTGCATGAAGTCAGGATGCATATTTTTGACAAACTGAAGCCACTTTTGAAGTGTGAATTAGGTAAGTAGAACATTTTTTTATACAAGCTGTTTTTTGGGTACACTTGTTGCAGCACCTATGCCAAGCACATGCATGTAATTTTTTCTTCAATACACTTAAAGGGAAAGTCTGCTTTGGTAAACTTTCCCAACAGACCACAAAACTGGGATGCCATAGGAGGCATGAGGCTCCCATTACTTGCCTTCACTTTGTCCCGCAGCCCTAGTATCTGACGTTAGGAGCAGCACTCCTGTGTCTTACTGACTGAAAGTGTTCTTGTATACTCAAACTCTGAAAAGCTGTATGGGTGGGGGTAGCCCAAAAACTCCCACAACCGTGCCAAAAACAAACTCCCTCGCCACCACAAATTTCCAAAAACGTATAATATTGTATTATGTAGGGTAAACACAACAAACAGTTAAAATAATTTAAAAAAAACATCTAGCATATGTATGACACTTAATCATGTATGGGACACTGTATGGCTCAATCACATAATAATCCGGAATCAAACAAGAGTATAATAATGTGGCTCCAAAGATACAATCCAAAAACATCCCAAAAAAGTGCAAGGTGCATATACAACAAAAATTAATGTGCAAAAGTTGCATAGTGCAAAATAACCATATCCAATCTATCTATAAATTCTTACCACCTTACACTCAAATCCCACAATCACAATCCATTGTGATAATTTTAAAGTGCATGTGCATAATGCTTTTCATTACTTATCCCTTTAGTGTGTACCTTTAGTGGAAGAGGAATCGAGGGGGGGGGGTATTGGAGCCATCCAAAAACGATATATATTACAAAGGGTAATTTAGGAGTGTTACCATGCATAATGCCAACCGGGTTCCCTGCCTCCCACGCGTTTTCGTGACGGCTGGCGCCCACCACTTCTTCAGGGCGAGGTGTCTCCTGCAGGACACGGAACACATGGAAGACGGGGACACTGCTTGGCCTTATGCATGGTAACACTCTTAAAGTACCCTTTGTAATATATATTGTTTTTGGATGGCTCCATTCCACTCTGATTCCTCGTCCACTTAAGGTACACACTAAAGTGTGGGAGTTTGTTTTTGGCACGGTTGTGGGTTTTTTTTGGGCTACCCCCACCCATATAGCTTTTCACTGATTGTTTTGTCTGTCCAGAATCCCGCACACCTGCTTAGTCATATTGTGCTTGTGCGGTGGAGTATTTGTGTGTTGTATACTCAAACTCAGCTAAGGCGCCTGTAGACAAGGCGGCTCATACACACTACACACACCTCCAGGTTGGTACACGGTGCAGGTCCCGGCTGCTTCTTAACAGATTAAGAATCCCTGCTCACCTAAAAAAAACAAATAAAAACAATCTCAAAAAAGTTCATTTATTAACAGAAAATGCTACAGCATTGTGGGAAAAGCCTGGAGTCTGCAAGGATAGCCCAAGGAATTGGCTGCCCAGCCTAACATGTGCTAATAATAATCACATGAACTTTATTCATATCAAAAGATATAAATGCATACAAAAACAGGTTAAAACACAACTGACTGGTCTGCTGAAATGTAACAAGCGCCTAACAAAATAATGCACTGGTCCTCTGATAGCTGCCCCCTGAAACCTAGTGACGGGGAACCGCGGGTCACGAGATCCCACTATCATTCAGGGACCTCCGGACACGCACACCCCCCCCCCCCCCCCCCCGTCCATTTGACTACCAGGCCCAAAGCCTGTGGACACAGATTCTTGGCTAAGGCAAAAAGATCACTCAAGTTAAATAAAGGTTTTAATGCAATGAGCACGAGGCAGTGATAACAAACATTTGGCTATGATGGAATATAAATGAATACAAATGAGTAGTGGGTTACAGGTTACAGTGAGTTACACAGATATATAATAGTCGGTTACCTTAAGAGGCAGTTGGAGGGTGGTGATGAAGAGCTCCCACAAGGGGTATGTCAAGAGCTTACAGATGGTTTGGGCACCTCCAGCATGCTGCAGCGCGACCCCTATCTAGAGAATGACCAAGCCTGGCCCAGGGTTACCCCCTTTATGCCTCGGGATCCTATTAGTATACAGTACGTCCTGCTCCAGATATAATACTTACTATCGGGTATTACTCCGCCAGATGGCGCTGGACTGCAGAGGCATTGAAAATAGGCTCCTCCCGGCCCCTCAAATACCCAGGGACCTCCCACAAATCCCCAGATTATCTCTGCAGTCTGGACTGCGAAGGACAAGAAACTGCTCTCTACTCGCAGGTGAGCGGGGCTATTAGCCTGCGGCCCTGTAGGACTATTCCCACCCGTTCCATTAGTAGTATGCCTCCCAGCCTTGGCTGCGCTGGTCGGGTGATGGTAGGCAGCACCGCTGTTAGGTGCTTAGGAGCGCTGCTCCACCGCAATCCCCCACCTACTCACCTACTCCCCCAAGCTTAAATCTCACTCCTACTGAGTTGCATACAAGTGGGGATTCTCAGCCTGATGTGTCTTCTAGACTGGCTACTGTTGAGAAGTTGATTGCTAATACCTTGGCGTGTAAGGCCCCTGCTAAAAAGCGGCACTTAACACCTAATTTCACTCTTTTCCCTATGGAAACTGAGGAGTTTTGGAATCTTTGTGGCTATACCCCTTCGGATGAAGGGGAGCTTTTCTCTGACTCAGGGTCATCTGATGAGAGGCCAAGGGGCCATGACGATTCTGGCTCTGACCCCTGGGCCCCGGATGACACTGACAGATTATTGACCCAGATTTTTGAGTTTCTGTCCATTTCTCCCCCTGTTGCGGCTCCCAGGCAAAGGGAGGAGCTTTTCCATACCGCTAAGTCTGGACCCTGTGTTAGCTCAGGAGCTAGTGCAGGCAGCGCAAGGCCTCCTGGAGCTGGGGGTCATCTGCAAGGTCTCTTTAAGAGAAATAGGCAAGGGCTTCTATTCCAACCTATTCACAGTCCCCAAAAAAGATGGTTCAGTCAGGCCCATCCTGGACTTAAAGATCCTCAACAAATTTGTCAGGAGCAGGCGCTTTCGCATGGAAACTCTGCGCTCTGCCATCAGTTCCCTGCGCCCAGGGGATTTCATGATTTCTGTGGACATGAAGGATGCTTACCTTCATATTCCTGTATTTCCAGGTCATTAAAGGTTCCTCAGGTTCGCTTTGGATGATCAACACTACCAGTTTGTGGCATTGCCCTTTGGTCTCACCTCAGCTCCCAGGGTGTTCACCAAGGTACTGGCTGGCGTGATGTCTCTGCTCAGGTATCAGGGCGTCCGCATGCTTCCTTATCTGGACGACATTCTTATCACCTCCCAATCTCTACATCAGGCAGAATTGGATACTCAGCTGGTGGTGTCCACCCTGGAGTCATTTGGATGGTTGATCAACCACCCCAAGTCCTCACTGTCCCCCTCCTTGGTGACTCCATTCCTAGGAATGAATCTGGATACAGTTCAGGCAAGGATTTTCCTTCCTCAACAGAAGGTGGACAGTCTGATTGCACAGGTCCAGTTCCTGTTATCTTGTCATCATCCCTCCAACAGGCAGGAAATGCAGTTGGTGGGCCTGATGGTGGTGTGCTTCGGGGTGTTCCCTTATGCTCAGTTCCACTTGAGGCCTCTGCAACTCCACCTCTTGTCAGTGTGGGACAAGGATCCAGCGTCCCTGGACAGGGTCTGTGTGCTCTCCCCCCTGGTCAGGCGGTCCCTCTCATGGTGGATGGACTCAAGGAACCTTTTGGGGGGCAGATCCTTTCTGACCCCTTCCTGGGAGAGGGTCACCACGGATGTCAGTCTGTCAGGTTGGGGGGGTTTCTGGAAGTCCCTGCGGTTCCGGGGGAGGTGGGGCCCTCAGGAGGCCCACACACCTATCAATGTCTTGGAACTGCGGGCAATCAGGTTAGTTCTGGCTCAGTTGACTACTCACCTCCGGGGCCTGCCTGTTCAGGTGCGCTCGGACAACCAGACGGCAGTTGCCTACATCAATCATCAGGGAGGGACCCAGAGCAAGGGGGCCCTCCAGGAAGTGTCTCTGATCCTGACCTGGGCGGAGACCAATGTTCCCTGCATATCAGCTGTGTACATCCCGGGGGTGGAAAATCTCCTGGCAGACTCTGATCAGGGGGACCTCTCGTCAGGGAGAATGGTCCCTATGCAGCAGGGTGTTCCAATCTCTGTGTCACCGTTGGGGCCAACCAGATGTGGATCTGTTTGCGTCCCGTCACAATCACAAGCTACCGACCTTTGTCTCCCTGTCCCAGGATCCTCTGGCCCTGACCACGGATGCTCTAGCAATGTCATGGGAGGACTTTCAGTTTCTGTCTTCCCTCCATTCCCCCTGCTGGGCAGGGTTCTGTGCAAGATTGCTCTGGAAGGGGTGCCAGCAATTCTGGTGGCCCCCAGGTGGCCAAGAAGAGTGTGGTTCACAGACGTGGTGCAGTTGGCAGTAGATCAGTACACTCTGCCTGTGGTGCCAGATCTGCTCACTCAGGGCTCACTACGCCATCCCAATTTACAAACTCTGGCTTTGATGGCCTGGCTTCTGAAACCTCCATCTTGATGGAGAAGGGGCTGTCTTCCTCGGTTGTGGATACCTTGATAAAGGCTAGGAAGAAGTCTTCTTCTTCTTTTTACTACAGGGTTTGGCGTGCCTACGTTGACTAGTGCGAGTCTAAGTCTCTTCCCTGTCGTGTGTTCTCTATTCCCAGGATTCTGGAGTTCCTGCAGTATGGGTTGGAGATTGGGCTCCAACTTAGTACTCTAAAAGGTCAGGTTTCTGCCCTGGCTGTTTTCTTCCAGAAGTCCTTTGCTCAGCATTCTCTGATTAGGACTTTTTTCCAGGGAGTGACTCATGTGCGTCCCCCGCGTAAGACTATGTTGCCTGTTTGGGATTTGAACTTGGTTTTGTCAGCCTTGCAGGGTGCTCCTTTTGAACCTGTGCAGCATGCTTCCCTGGCCATTCTTACTCTCAAGGTTGTCTTTCTGGTTGCTATCACCTCTGTTAGGAGTGTATCTGAGTTGGCGGCGCTTTCCATTCAGCCCCCCTAATATGAGAGACACCAGGACAAGGTGGTGTTTCACTTCAAGCCAGATTTTCTGCCTAAGGTTGTGTCTGCCTTTCATTTGAATCAGGGCATTGTTCTTCCTTCATTGTGCCCTAATCCTAGTAATGCTAAGGAGAGGGTCTTGCATTCTTTGGATGTGGTTAGGTGTCTGAAGTACTATCTGGTGGCTACTGCACCTTTCAGAAAGACTGATGCTCTTTTTGTGGTCCCTTCTGGTCCTAGGAAGGGTTTGGCTCCTGCCAAGTCTACTATCAGCAAATGGATCCGTCAGGCTGTGATTCAGGCCTATTCTGCTAAGGGGAAGAATCCTCCCTTCCGCCTTACTGCTCATTCTACTCGTACTATTGGTGCTTCTTGGGCTTTTCAGTACCAGGCTTCTGTTTGAACAAGTTTGCAAGGCCGCTACTTGGTCTTCTGTTCATACCTTTTCAAAGTTTTACAAGGTTGATGTTAGGGCCTCGGCTGATGCTGCTTTTGGCCGAAAGGTTCTGCAGGCGGCAGTGGTTTAAACTGTCTGCTGTTAACTTTGGGGATCCCATCCTACTTTATGGTCACTTCTATTGGATGTCCCGATAGTAAGTACTATATCTGGAGCAGGACGTACTGTATACTAAGAATAATACAATTCTGTGATTACTCACCTGTAGAATTGATATTATGAGTATACAGTACGTCCTGCTCCACCCCACCCTTGGTTTTGCATTATCTTGGATCCCCTGTATGGTGATTTTTATCATTGTTTGGGTTGTTTTCATTCTCCCGGCTTCTCGTTAACTGCTTTTCAATGCTGGGGATTTGTGGGCGGTCCCTGGGTATTTGAGGGGCCGGGAGGAGCCTATTTTCGATGTCTCTGCAGTCCAGCGCCATCTGGTGGAGTAATACCCGATAATAAGTACTATATCTGGAGCAGGACGTACTGTATACTCATAATA
Organism: Gastrophryne carolinensis; assembly: GCA_027917425.1. NCBI lineage: Eukaryota > Metazoa > Chordata > Amphibia > Anura > Microhylidae > Gastrophryne > Gastrophryne carolinensis. The sequence goes on from CM051236.1 coordinate 79,363,788, forward strand.
CCAATTCTACAGGTGAGTAATCACAGAATTGTATTTTTACTCCCTCTCTTCTGTTGGCCGGATTGTCGCCTCCCATGGTTGGGTAGGCTGCTTTAGCCCCTAAAACCCTTTAGGGGTTTTAACTTTGAGCATGGGGGTTGTATGGCTCTGGATACGGCACCAAAAGTTTGGGCTAGATGGCGGGCATCCGATGAGTCCAAAAATGGGGTCCCTTAATGGGTTGAGACCTTAGATCGTCATTTCTCTAGGTTTGCCTTGTCACAGGGCCCAGAGAAACCTACCTCTACTTGCGGTTTTGTGAGCCGTTTCTGGTTCTGTACCTGGCTTGGTGCTGGAACACATGGTGGCCCAGCTATGGTCCTATTTGTGTTTGTGCTGCTGGTCTGCGGCTCTAATTTTTGATGTGACGAGGCTCACAGCCAGGGGTCACACCGCCTTCAGACAAATCGGGGCCTTCCCAGGCTGGAGGTGTGAGTGAATCAGCATGGAGTCTGTGATCTGCGCTGCTCAACTCATAAATGTTAATTCTCCTTCCTGGGGAAGATTAGGTCCTGTGCATATTTATGGCTAGGAAGCCTTAACAGGGGGAAATAAAGGGGAACTCCAGACTTGTATCTGTGGGTTTTTCACTTTAAACTGGATCGTTCCTTCACACCTAGTATAGATGAATCCAAAATATAAAGGCCAATAAAGCCAGCCGGCCCTGGAATCTTTCATTTGCTCCTGCTGCCACTGCAACTAATTGCCACTAACCGATCTGTAGTCTTCTGCCACTGCAAACTGAATTCACAATCTACAAAGCAAGTAACTTGTGAGACAGCAGCCCAGGAACCATCAGATGTTGTTTTTTTGTTTTTTTGTTTTTTTTTTTCCAAGTGGAACAATGTGACCGGCCCTGAAATCTAGACAAGAGCCTATGTGTGAGGGAAAAGGTGGGTTTATCTGGGGGGAAATTGGGATGCCCCCAGGGCAGGGAACAAAACTTAGGTTTATTCAAAATCCTGGGTTTTGTTTCGCTTTAGTATGTAACTTGTACTTTGTTACTGGATACCTTTTGCGTGGTGCAGTTTAAGTCAAGTTCACACAGGAATAATTTATTTTCTTTTTTTTCTCCAAAACAGGACAGAAAGAGAGCCCAGTCTTCGCTTTTCCTTTGCTGCTGAAACTGGACCCTTACTTTCAGAATCTCTTTATGCATTCTTTCACATGGAATTTCAAGTGTGAATCCTGTGGCTACACCTACCAGGAGAGGTATGTCATTACATTATGTTTAACACTGCAGAGAATTTGAGTAGACTGCTCTACTTAAAGCATACCAAAACCCACATTTTCAACTCTCATCCACTGAATGAATTCGCCCAATGAAGAGAACCTTTTTTGGCAATTTTCACTGCTCCTGCTTCACTCTATCCCAGATAACGGCACCTGTTTTAGCTGTAATGCTCTGCCTCCTCCATTCATTGCCACTTTTGTAGGAGGCAATGATGCCATTGCCACGCCTATGCAATGACTGCGCGCCGGCCATCTTACAGAAAGGGACAGCAAAAAGCACAAACATACATTCATTGTTCTACACCCAAAGTAGGGAGTATCAGCAGGGGCTTTGGCCAAATCTATTACATTTGATGGATTGACAAAAAAGGGTACTCCCCTTCTGTCCCCTGCAGTGTGACTCCGGCAATCAGCAACTCACGCAGTCGCTGGATCAAATCCCATCAATCCCGTCAGATTGTGAAAATCCTAGTGACTAATCCACTTTAATAAAGAGAAAATCGAGGGTCTTCTTCGAGGTCTGAACCATTTGCACCTCAATGGGGAGCATTGCTTGGTTAATTCCCACCTGGCAGAAGTGCATTGTACATGTGGCTCGTAAAACAAAACGAAAAACCCTCTGCAAAAATTGAATTGATGATGTTGATCTTTAGGTAATTTACAGGGTTGTGCCTTGTTTTTGTATTTAAATAATTTTTTTCTCATTCAGATGTCAGAAAACCCTGACAACTTTTACGAAAATCATCAAGGACTGGAGTCCTCTAAATGCTGTGCACAAAGCTCCTTGCAACAATTGTCAGGTGGAAAACCAAACGCGCCAGATGAATTTGGAGGCGTAAGTATAATGCGCTAACTCGCTGTATCAAAGATGTCCGGGGGTGGAGGAGGAGATCTCTCACTGCATTTCAGTACAGGAAGCCCAATCTCTATTACTTACCTGCTTCTGCATTTTCTTTGAGAATTATGGTTGATGGACAGTGAGGTTCACAGTGGGGCTTGCACAGTTCTGTGCTCCTGCCACCTGGTGTATCCCATGTGACCTCAAGCTGGCCAAAACAAGGAATCTTGGAAGTAGATAAGTATCCGGATGGGAGCTTGGGCTCCCCTCCACCAAGACACAGGGCAGGACATCCATCTCCACCCCTGCAACTTAGTGGAGTTATTTGAATGAAGGGGCAATTTAATGGACATGCTGCCAAAATGGCAAACAAAACCTCTTGGGTTATATCCTGTTCCCACTGGCAGTTTCTAAAGCTGTCAAATGGTAATATTTCCCGGTCTCCCTATAGCCAGTCTGGCCAGGTGTTTTTTATTCCAAGTATACAGCACGTCCTGCTCCAGAAGATTCCTTACACATGGGTAATACATCCACATGATGGCGCTGGACTGCAGAAAACAGCTTGTGGCTCCTCCCGGCCCTATATAAACCAGGGACCTCCCACAGAATAGAAGATGGCTCTTTATGCTGCGCAGGTGATCGGGGCTATAAGCCTGCAGCCCTGTAGGACTATTCCCACCTGTTCCGAACCCACTGCCTCCCAGCTTAGGCTGCACTGGTTTGGGTGAAGGTAGGCAGCACCGGGGTCAGGTGCTAAGGAGCGCTGCTCCAACCGCAGTCCCTGTCTTAAAGTGGACCAACACCCTGAGGTGATCGGCCCGGGAATTTATAAGATTCCCGGGCCGATCACCTCACACACCGCGGGACATCCGAGATCGGGATGTCCCGCGGGGTGTAAACCCCCCCAAAACCCCCGAAAAACCTTACCTCTCCAGCCGCTGCTTCTGCCGCCGCCTCACTCGCGCTCCTCTAGACGTGCCCGCGCCGGCCGTCTCTGAATGGCCGGCGCGGGCGCGCACACGTCAAGAGTGACGCACGGGAGGCGCCGACGGGCAAGCTGCTTGTCCGTAGCTGTCAATCAGCTTGTCCGTGGCAGGGAGAGGTGAGTTTTGGGGGCTTTCTGGGGGGTTTCACACAGCGGGGCACCCCCGATCGGGGTGCCTGGGGAAGTGGACCAATACCCAGGATAGTCAAAATCCTGGGTGTTGGTCCACTTTAAAGGGTAGGCGGTATAGGCCCGTGGTGAGCCTTATAGGATGCCCCTCCCGCTCTCTTTACTCCCTGTCCCCTTAGTTAGGCCCCTTTCTTAGGTTGGCTGCTGCTCCCCCGCCTCGCTCTCTCTGGGGAAATCTCCGGGGGGTGGGGTGTGTGTGTGTATGTCTGCTGCGGCAACCAATGCAGGGTTGTAGAATTGCTTTCTCTTAGATCCGCTTCATGTGTTTTGTCTTATTGCCGCGGCATGCTTGTACTGTGCTCCGTGGACGGCAGCGACATCGCCTCAGGCGCTGTCGCGCCATCATTGGCTGGCTCAGTCACGTGAGCGCGTTTTCGCACTCTTCGGGGGGGAATAATGTGCTTGGGGTTCCTTCGGGACAAGCCCGGCTATGTGTTGCGTGTGGGTATCCCCTATAAGTGATGATGTCAGGGTGTGTGTACCCTGCACTCAGCAGGTGCTTGCGCTGCAGTCTGGGTTACCTGTGGCTGGGCCTGCGCCCCCTCTGGCTTCGCCTACCCCCCCACGCTTACATCTGACTCCTAGTGAGGTGCATACTTGTGGGGAGTCTCAAACTGATTTGGCTGCATGGGTGGCCAGCATTGAAAAGCATATTGCTGGGTCTGCCCGGCCTAAGGCTTCTGCTAAGAAGCGGCATTTATCACCCGCTGTTTCTCTCTTTCCAATGGAGGCCGGGGAAATATTTGACGTTCCTGGTTATACTCCCCTGGAGGAGGGGGAATTATTTTCTGATTCAGAATCATCTGAGGAACAGCCTAAGGTTTATGGTGATACCGGGTCTGGGGCTGACCTATGGTCCTCAGATGACACTGACAGGCTTTTGGCTCATATTTTTGAGGTGAGCTTTTTCATACAGCTAGACCACGCTTGGAGTTTCCTGAACAAAGTCACTTTAATAATCTGGTGCTCAAAGAATGGGAACGGCCTAGCAATCTTCCTGGGGTGCCAAAGAGTTGGGATAGGAGGTATCCCTTTCCTGCTGATGTGGTTAAGCGTTAGTCATGTCCTCCCGAAATGGATGCACCTGTTCTGGGGCTGTCCAATACTTCCGCCATGCATTCCCCTGACACCACTACTCTGAAGGATGGTGAGGACGGGCGCATGGACCAGCTGGCTTGCCATGCTTTTGCCTGTGTGGGGACCGCGCTGCGCCCGGCTTCTGCCATTACAGCTGTTGCTATTAAAGGCATGCTCAAGAGTCTCTTAGATGGGGCCTCTGATGATGGGGGAGGAGAAGTGTACGGTTCTCTCCTGCTTTGCTATGAATTTGTTGCATATGTTCTGTCTGCTATGGATGATACCATCAGAATGTGTGGGAGGACATCTGCTCTGCTGGTGGCTATACGCCGCTCTGTCTGGCTGCGTCAGAGGGTAGCTGATAACGCTGCTGAGAAGGCTCACACTGGCTTTCCCTTTAGGGGCTCCGCCTCTTTGGTGAACACTTGGACTTGTTTGCTAAGGGCAGCAGGTTACCTCAACGTAGGAGGCAGTCCCGGTCCTTTCGGGTACAGGTGCTTTTCTCCCTTCCTTCCGTGGTTCCAGAATTGGGCGAGGAACCTCCTTTGCTGGGGCCCGCGGAGATTTTTGAGGAAGGGGCAGAGGACGTGGCCCTCCGGCCCCTCCTGGGGTCCCAAGCCTAAGTCCTCCCCCAAGCCCCCTCAGGGATGAAGGGGCGCCCTCACCCATCTGGGTGGGGGGACGGCTTCGGCTCTTTGCTCACGTCTGGAGGCTTCATGTCTCAGACCGGTAGATTCAGGAGGTAGTGTCCTCCGGTTACAAGATAGAGCTTGCAGCCTGGCCACCCCCAAGATTTATCAAATCCTGGATGGCTCAAAACCCCCTGTCTGCTCAGGGTCGGTGCTTTGCTGTTCAAAACGTTTTGGAGTTGGGGGTCATCTGTCCGGTCCCTTTCAGGGAAAGGGGCAGAGGCTTCTATTCCAATCTTTTCACTGTCTCGAAAAAGGACGGGTCCCTCAGACCCATCCTGGAATTAAAGCGTCTCAACAAGTTTGTCAGATTCAAGCATTTTCGCATGGAAACCCTGCGCTCTGCAGTCAATTCACTGCGCCCGGGCGACTTCATGACATCTGTAGACATCAAGGATGCTTACCTTCATGTACCAATTTTTCCAGGTCATCAAAAATTTCTCAGGTTCGCTCTGGGAGATCAGCACTATCAGTTTGTAGCCTTGCCTTTTGGTCTCACCTCGGCTCCCAGGGTTTTCACCAAGGTACTGGCGGGAGTAATGGCTCTACTGAGATCTCAGAGCATTCGCATCCTTCCTTATTTGGACGACATTCTCATCACTTCTCAGTCTTTCCAGCAGGCAGAGCTGGATACCCAGAGGGTGGTGTCCACACTGGAGTCTTTCAGCTGGGTGATCAACCACCCCAAGTCTTCCCTGTCCCCGTCCTTGGTGAGGTCCTTTCTGGGCATGACTCTGGATACGTCTCAGGTCAAGATCCTTCTCCCTCAGCAGAAGGTGGAGAGTCTTCAAGCTCAGGCCCAGCTTCTTCTGTCCTGTCCTCATCCCTCCATACGGCAGGGGATGCAGCTTGTGGGCCTGATGGTGTCTTGCTTCGAGGCGGTTCCATACGCTCAGTTTCATATGAGACCTCTTCAGCTTCACCTCTTGTCAGTATGGGATCGGGACCCTGTGTCCCTGGATCAGGTGTTTGTTCTGTCCCATCTGGCCAGGCGGTCTCTTTCGTGGTGGCTGGACTCAAGGAACCTGTTGGTGGGCAGATCCTTTCTGACCCCTTGCTGGGAGACAGTCACCACGGATGCCAGTCTGACCGGTTGGGGGGGCTTCTGGAAGTATCTGCAATTCCATGGTCAGTGGGGTCCTCAGGAGGCCCACACTCCTATCAACATTCTGGAACTAAGGGCGATAAGGTTGGTTCTCGCTCAGTTGACCCACACCTTCGGGGTCATGCTGTTCAGGTCCGCTCGGACAACCAGACAGCGGTTGCCTACATCAATCATCAGGGAGGGACCCGGAGCAAGAGGGCCCTCAAGGAAGTGTCCCTGATTCTGTCCTGGGCGGAGGAGAATGTTCCTTGTCTCTCAGCTGTGTAAATCCTGGGGTTGGAGAATCTAGAGGCAGATTCCCTCAGCAGGGGGATGTCTAGTCTGGGGGAGTGGTCCCTCAGAAGCAGGGTGTTTCACTCCCTGTGCCACTGTTGGAGTTGGCCAGATGTGAATCTGTTTGCGTCCCATCACAATCACAAGCTTCCAGTCTTTGTTTCTCTGTCCCAGGACCCTCTGGCTTTGGCCATGGATGCGCTAGCAATGTCTTGCAAGAGCTTTTAGCTCCTTTATGTGTTTCCTCCATTCCCTCTGCTGGGCAGGGTGCTGTGCAAGATCTCCCAGAAAGGGGTGCCAACCATTCTGGTGGCCCCCGTTGGCCAAGAAGAGTGTGGTTCGCAGACATCGTGCAGTTGGCAGTAGATCAGTATGTCCTGCCCAAGGTTCCAGATCTGCTCACTCAAGGACAGCTACGCCATCCCAATTTACAAACGCTGGCTTTAACGGCCTGGCTGCTGAAACCTCCATCTTGATGGAAAAGGGGCTGCCTGCCTCTGTTGTTAGTACCATGATTCAGGCTAGGAAGAAGTCCTCGTCATCTATCTACTATAGGGTATGGCATACTTACATTGACTGGTGTGAGTCTAGGTTGCTTCCCTGTCGTTGTTTTCTATCCCCAGGATTCTGGAATTCCTGCAACATGGTTTGGATTTGGGTCTTCAACTTGGTACCCTCAAAGGTCATGTCTCAGCCTTGGCTATTTTCTTCCAAAGATCTTTTGCCAATCATCATCTGGTTAAGACCTTTTTCAGGGGGTTACTCACGTGCGTCCTCCTCGTAAGCCTATGTTACCAGTCTGGGATTTGAACTTGGTATTATCGGCCTTGCAGGGGTCTCCCTTTGAGCCTATTCGTGTGGCCCCTGTGTCTATTTTGACGCTTAAAGTGGACCAACACCCAGGATTTTGACTATCCTGGGTTTTGGTCCACTTCGGGGGGCACCCCGATTGGGGGTGCCTGCTGTGTGAAACCCCCCAGAAAGCCCCAAAAACTCACCTCACCATGCTCCCACGTGACCGCGCCGTCCAATCCCCGCCGACGTCCAAGCGGGTGACAGCGACGTCCAAGACAGCGCGTCCGCCGCCGCCTCCCGCACGTCACTCTTACAGGGCGCGTGCCCCCGCCGGCTATTCACAAACGGCCGGCGCGGACGCGCGCACGTCTAGAGGCGCACGCGGGTAAGGTAAGGTGTTTTGGGGGGGTTTCACCCCGCGGGACATCCCGATCTCGGATGTCCCGCGGTGAGGGAGGTGATCGGCCCGGGAATCTTATAGATTCCCGGGCCGATCACTCCTGGGTGTTGGTCCACTTTAAGGTAGCCTTTTTGGTGACTGTCACTTCTGTTAGGCGTGTTTCTGAGTTGGCGGCGCTTTCTATCAAACCTCCTTACTTTGAGAGACACCAGGACAAGGTGGTGGTTCGTTTTAAGCCAGATTTTCTGCCTAAGGTTGTGTCTGCTTTTCATCTCAATCAGGACATTGTCTTGCCTTCTCTGTGCCCTAATCCTAGTAATTCTAAGGAGCAGGTTTTACATTCTCTCGATGTGGTTAGAACCCTGAAGTTCTATTTGGTAGCTACTGAACCTTTCAGGAAGACTGATGCTCTTTTTGTTCTCCCTTCTGGGCCTAAGAAGGGTTTAGCTCCTGCTAAGTCCACCATCAGCAAGTGGATACGTCAGGCTGTGATTCAAGCCTATTCTGCTAAGGGGAAGGAGCCTCCCTTCCGCCTTACTGCTCATTCTACTCGTACTATTGGTGCTTCTTGGGCTTTTCAGCACCAGGCTTCTGTTGAACAAGTTTGCAAGGTCGCTACTTGATCTTCTGTTCATACTTTTTCTAAGTTTTACAAGGTTGATGTTAGGGCCTCAGCTGATGCTGCTTTTGGCGGCAAAGTTCTGCAGGCGGCAGTGTTTTCTATCCCCAGGATTCTGGAGTTCCTGCAACATGGTTTGGATTTGGGTCTTCAACTTGGTACCCTCAAAGGTCATGTCTCAGCCTTGGCTATTTTCTTCCAAAGATCTTTTGCCAACCATCATCTGGTTAAGACCTTTTTCAGGGGGTTACTCACGTGTGTCCTCCTCGTAAGCCTATGTTACCAGTCTGGGATTTGAACTTGGTATTATCGGCCTTGCAGGGGTCTCCCTTTGAGATGTCCCGCGGTGAGGGAGGTGATCGGCCCGGGAATCTTATAGATTCCCGGGCTGATCACCCCTGGGTGTTGGTCCACTTTAAGGTGGCCTTTTTGGTGGCTGTCACTTCTGTTAGGCGTGTTTCTGAGTTGGCGGCGCTTTCTATCAAACCTCCTTACTTTGAGAGACAGCTGATGCTGCTTTTGGCCGCAAAGTTCTGCAGGCGGCAGTGGTTTAAACTGCCCGCTGTTGCTTTTGGGGATCCCACCCTACCTTATGGACACTGCTATTGGATGTCCCATGTGTAAGGAATCTTCTGGAGCAGTACGTGCTGTATACTTGGAATAATACAATTCTGTGATTACTCACCTTTAGAATTGGTATTATAAGTATACAGCACGTCCTGCTCCATCCCACCCTTGTTATCATTATTCTTAGTTACCTCTTTATGGTGATTGTTCAGATATTCATTTGAATTATGGTTATTATAGTTCTCCCGGCTTCTTGTTAACTGCTTGTCAATACTGGGGAATTTGTGGGAGGTCCCTGGTTTATATAGGGCCGGGAGGGGCCACAAGCTGATTTCTGCAGTCCAGCGCCATCTTGTGGATGTATTACCCATGTGTAAGGAATCTTCTGGAGCAGGACGTGCTGTATACTTATAATACCAATTCTACAGGTGAGTAATCACAGAATTGTATTTTTTTTCTTCTAAACTATCTATTGCACTCTATCCAGCCTGGTTTGTCCTTATATATTACACAGTTGTTGGTGAGTATCCACAAAGGATTATAGTGCTGCAACTACGTCACTCTTTTTTGTCTCTGCCCTCTTCCTTTTTCAATATGTATAGCCCTAGCAGATTAAACAGACATATCAACTGGTACTGTCCAGGCAAAAATAATAATAATAAAAATTATACATACTTACCTGTAGTCCTGCGCAGCTTATCAGCCCTGTTTGGGGTTTATAAAACTTGCCTTCACCAGAGGTTAGACCACGCCATGCCCGCACTTGATCACTCACTGCCTGTGGTTCTTTTGCTGTCTCTTCACATCACTCACAGCAAATCACCACACCTGCTCTATACATTTCAATGAAGTCCGCTTGCCAAGGGCTGGCACACCACCTCCATTGTAGTTAATCGAGTCGGAGCAGCCACTCGCCTTGTCTGTAATGAAGGGGCGGTCGCCTTACTTTGGGCCGCCGGGTTGGCAGGGATGAAATCACTAATGGCAGTAAGTTTAAAGCTGTCGGTATTGGGCGAATCAGCTGTGCAGGGGGAAAAGCTATTTGGCACATGATTTTGGGTACGCATTTTGGGTGTGGTCAGATGTTTAGACCCCCCAGACACTAGCAGGTAAAGTATTAGAGATCACAGTTTATATCTGAGGCACAGGTCTAGTCTCCAGAACGGATGTTTGCAATTCTACTTTGTTTCTTGCAGGCTGGATTCCATGTTCATGCTCCACTTTGTGGAAGGCCTACCAAGCAATGATCTGAAGGAGTATGCTTTTCAGTTTGATGGACACTGGTATGAAATAAAGACCGTGATTAAATATCGTGAGGATCACTTTTCTACCTGGACAGAAAATGATGATGGTAAGTGGGTTTTTTCATACAGCTGATGGTTGAAACTTGCTTAAAATTTGTATTCTTTGAAATATTAGACCAATCACCAGGATTTTGACTATCCTAGTGATTGGTCCCTGCCTTGGGGGTATCCTGATGTGGGATGCCCTCATGTGTGGAACCCCTCTTAGATGCCAGGCTTACTCTGGGGATGATTGGTCCACTTTAAGCAAATAAATCTAGTTGTGTATATAGTAAATATGTCACCAGGAAAGATGAAGAGGCTGCAGCTGGAGGCTTCTGTGGAAGCAGCTCCATGTAGGATTTATCAGCTTGTCAGACTTTCACCTTCCACATGTCAGGATATTTAGGTTAATTTACCAGGTGACTGGACCACATTAAGAGATCTTTCATGAAAAATGGTTCTGCATTCTACATCTGCATGACCATAATTCCTCAAAGCTTGCCTTTTTCTTTACTTGGTGGAAAACAGACTGGGTGACAGGTGTTCGGGCATACCATTCAGCTTTTAGAGGGGAAGACTATCCCAGAACTGGCTAGTTAAGACAACAGGTAATGTGTTTCCAAAGGAAGAAGGCTACAAGCTCTCCTTTTTAGAGACCCTTCAGTCAAATAATCTCTCTGTAAAGTCTGTAAAGTAAATAATCACCCTGTAAAATGACCAGCAAGTTGTGAGGGATGCCGCATACTGGGAGCCTGATTGGGGATCCCTTGTACTGGGAGCCTGATACTTTACAGAACAACCTAAACAACCTTTTCTAGATCAATACGTGACATGTAGAGTTCAGCAGATCTCCCCTATAAAAAGAGGTTTGAGCTGTAAAATGTGTTGTGTTGTATCTTGAATAATTTAAATATTTGCCTTTTCAGATTCTTGGCTGGAGTCGGATGGCCTTAAAGGGTCCATTTGCTGGAGGCACCACAAATTTAAAGTGCGCGCAGAGAACATTCACTTTGCTATATGGGAGAGGAGCAATTCAAAGCGTGTTCGACTAGAAAATTCTAGTACAGATAAAGTGCATGTTTCTGAGGGAAAACCTGAAGATCAGCCTACAATGGCCACAGCTGAAATGAGTCACACGGAGGCTGCTGTGGAATTACCACTACTTGCCCCAGGAATGACTATTTCCACATCCTCTCTTGTGGAACCCCCAGCACAAGCCACCCCTGCACTTGTAAATGGCCACTTGGATTCTGCTACAGAACATCCATCCCCGATTATCCCTGCATCTGAAACTAGTCCTGCACTACCACCTGTAGCTGCTCCGGTGTCCAGCTCTTTGGTACTTGACACCTCCGACCCTCTTGCCGGAATGGAGAACTATGCTGATGACGATGTTATTACCCTGACACTGGTTGAGATACCATTTGATTCCAATAATTGCCCTGCTGAGAACAATCCTGACTTGGCTAAGCTTCCAAATGCAGTAGATACTCAAATGAATGTGGACTCTAGTGTTGTCCTCCAGGGTGGCACACGTGAATTGCAGCAGTCACATGAAAATAACCACAGTGAGGTTATGCAATTATTGGCTGACCAAACCAGTCTGGATACTGCTTCAGTTATAGGCTCCCAACAGCAGCTGGAGAATACAGACCCAAGACAGGAAGTTCTGGTAAAGTCAACTCGATCAAGATCATCACATAAGCAACAACCTGTCGCAAGTTCAGATCCTATACAGCCACTACAGAAAACTGGCTCAGGCCAGGGTGTACATTCACAGCCTCTCTCGGATCGTTCTGGAGGTAGCTTTACTTCTAATTTCTCAAAGAAGGTCCAGCGCTCTACCACAAGTCAAGGACCTATCACAGCAGGTTCTAAAGCTCGTCCAGCTGCAGATCAGCACCTTCAGAAGAGCCCGTGCAAACCAGCTGGCGGGACAAAATACAGCAATGGATTACCAGCTGCTGTAGCTACCAGCACCCCCATCCATCAGCCCTTTAGCACCAAGAGGAGCCTAGTGGGTCATTTAATGAGCAATTTGGTCAAAAAAGATAATTCTTTCCTAAATGGCAGTCTTTCAAGCGCAAACAAGAAAAATGTTCCAAGTAAGCAGTGGCAACCATTTCACCTCCTCAAGGAGACTGATGTCAATGGGGTAGCTAAGAAAGCTGGAAACTTTGATGGTTTTCGAGCTAGAACCCCTAGTAAAAATTCAACTGCTTCCGACCTATTGCTTTCGAAGCTTGCTAATAACTTCACCCATAATAATGCCCCCAAAGAAAAGCCCATCCAACCCACCCAAATGCCTAAATGTTCTAAAGATTCCTCTGTTTTTACCGCCCCTAAGGAAAGGACTTTCCCATCTGTCAAATCTTTTCTTACATCGACTGCCTCCAGAACTGGAAGAAATGGATCATTTTTCGGTAAAATAGATGGAAGTGCAAAAAATGGCGATCATGTTCAAAAGCTCAGAGTCAAGTTGCTAAAGAAGCTGAAAGCCAAGAAGAACGAGCTGGCCATGCTAGAAAAGATGGCGAAATTAAAGCAGAACGGCTCTGATACTGGTGATGTTCCTGCGGTAGATCGTAAAGAACATTTGCGTGGCTTTTTGCAGGAGCTGCAGGACCAGATAGACAATGCTGACAATGAGTCTGTGTGCACCAGGAGTTCCTGCACGTCTGTGTGCAGCAGCCCTGGGGATGCCGAGTTCTTTGCTGAACTCTTCTCACCATCAGCAGCGGACAACCCAGAAAATGACAGCAGATTTTTGGAGATGTTAGCAGATGGGTTTCAAATATCTAACTGCTCTCAGCAGACCAATGGTTTTGATCACCACCTAAGCAGCTCCACAACCCCAGTAGTTAACTCGTTCCCTAGCAATCTTAGCCAGTCCACCTCTGAGGATGAATCTTTTGATATCATGACGTCTTCCACTTTGGCTGCGTTGAATGAAGACACTGGATACTTGGCCTCGTTTGATGATCTTTTCTAGTTATATTTTTGCTTATTATTATTATTGCTTCGGCCTAGTAACATGCTTTTGGCCCACTTTTCTGCTTGGAAAACCTGAACAGCAGTTTATTGATCTGTTTGTGGGTGAATGGGTCAGAGTGTAGGACATGTAGCTTAGGGTTAAATCACTTCTCTTCAGGCTTGTTGTGAATCTGGACCGGGTGTCCCGCAGCTGCGTATTAAAGCATGAGTATGGTCATTTCTGACCATAGTTCTTTTAACAAAAAAGTAATCCTATGCTGCCAGGCCTTCAGATATCCCAGCATTCCTTTAGATTAGTATTTCTCAACCCTGTCCTCTGGTAGCCCCAACAGGCTGTGTTTTGTGGATTTCCACATAGATTAACTAATCAGAGCTTCAGCACTTGTGAACACTGTGAGCAAGCCACAGTGGCCCACAGCTGTCTGACCACTGCAGAGCATGTTCAAGACTCCTAAAGCTGCATGACATGTCTTACCTAGAAATGAAAGTTAAGATAATGGCTTTGCTTAGAATACATAAGGTATTTTCATATACTGGAGATTTTGAGATGCTTTAAAATGGCTCATTTTACGCTGGCCCAAGGGGAAAGTTAGTGTGTGCCTGGACAGGGACTTTAAGCATAAGAGTTAATATGGAACAAAGTCTCCGGCACCTTCACAAAAGACAAACCTTCACTTTTACTAAAGTCTTTCTTGCATGGCTGCCTCTATCCACCCAAGCAAGCCAGCGGAGGTGATCAATCGCAGGGTTGGATTTCTAGCCAAGGATCGAGGGCAAGGTAAGGCGTGTGCAAAGTGGACCAAAGTGGTGCCTTTCCTGGGTTTTGCTCCTTGCCCCCGATTGGTGCCCCGCTGGGATACCCCAAGGTCGCCTGAACTTAACAGGGAGCATGCCCGCAAGGCTATTCACAAATGTCTGGTTCGGGCATGCTCCCTTCTAAAGGTATAGCAGGGATGCAGCCACTGCTCAGCCATGTGTCGTTGGACCAGGGAAAAGTGAGTTTCGGGATGACCCCGGGGGTTTCACACAGTGGGGCATCCTGATTCTGGATATTTTCTGGGGGAGGGAATCGTAGCAGCCCTGGAATCATATAGAGTCCATTGCCGTTGGGCCTGGGTTTTGGTCCTCTTTAAACCGGACCTTCAGCATGATTTAATGAAAAGCCCAAACCCCTTAAAAAAACTATTCCCCAGCATCTAAAATTAATGTATTTTAAGTTTTTAGTCAATTTTCTTTCCTCCACCAGGCTGCAACTCTGTTCAGGACTCTAGGATACGGGCGCCGCCATCTTGACTCAGAAGCGTCACACTTACTGAAAAGAGCGGGATAAAGTGCAGGGGGTGGGGTTATAGCTGTGCTTTGCACAGACAGAGCAGAGCTGGGGTCAGGAAAAGGATAGCAATCCCAGAATGCAGAGCGACACAGTCAGAAGACACTTCCTGTTTGCTCCGTGAGCCGCCATCTTGGATGTTTAAAGGCTCAGAAAATGCAGTAGCTGCAGGTAGGATGATTTTTAATGTGAGCAATCTGTATGTACAGGGTGTGGAGAATGTATAAGATAGGCTCTTATTCAGGGTTAAAGTCTGCTTTAAGTCAAAGCAAGTAGTGCAGTAAAGTTTTTTTTTTTTTTGGGGGGGGGGGGCGACATTGGTTACCTGCAGTGAAAGGGAGCGATTCCAGTCCAGGTATTAGTTATAGGGGAGAGGTTAGAAAAACCAAGCTGTTTACAAATGCTTTCAGCTGATTCTTATTTCACAGTCAGGCCATATGTTAGAATTGTCCCTGAGGAAATGAAGTCTCTAGGGAATAGGCGCTTATATTTGCTAAGTTATTTAGTTTCCCAGAGTATAATAAAAATATATATATTATACTTCTGCTTTAAGAAATGAGCTGCTGTGGCGATCACAGAATCTTTTTTATGCACCTTTTCGGCATTGCCTTCTGCTGAATGTTAATTGCACAGGATTCGTAGATTGGAAGCACTTAATGTTATGCTGTGCATGGTTTGTAATTATTTATGTGATATTTATGTGTTTTCCTATAAAATAGACACCAACTTATATTTGGTCCCTGAAGACAGGAAGTTTATTCCATAACATCTATGGGTGTCTTCGGGATGTAAGTGTGGGGACGAGGTAGTTATGGCAGCTTTGTGACAGTGAAGACAAAACTTACCGTCTGCCCATAAGAACAATAATTTGTCTGTGGTTGGGCTGCTGTGGTCAGGTGGGTACAGACACGCGCTCCCAGTCCTAACCGCAATAAATAGGTTTTTCTTCTAACATGGTCTGATTTCATCCAAATGCTTCTGTTTATCAATCCTCAATGTCAGTATTTCCCTTATAAGTTGTGTCTATTAAAGCCATGTCTGCACCTCGGCATACGCCCGCTTCTGTTCATAGAGGTGATTGGAACCCCGAGGGCTCCTCCAGAGCTGCTCAGGGCTTAATGTATTGATTGTAAATGTTTCTCCGCAGCAAACGCATAGTCTGTACATTTCCCCAAGTTGAGTTTGTACATAATGTTTCCCTATTTAATGCAGTCGTTTGTTAATGCACAAAGGTCTGTTATAATAAAAGTTAAATATTTTAAACCGTGTGAGTGCAGTGATTTGAATATATTGATACTGAATATGGTCATCTGTAAGAACTGAGAAATTGGGGGCAGGATCTTCAACACCTACCTAACCCGCCTTTACTCAGCAAACTGCTCAGCATTCTGTCTGCTGTTGGAGGGCACAGATCAATGTGGGGTGGCAATGCCTTGTCCTCTGCTCACCCCCTCTTCTGACCCAAATCGTCTGAGCGGGTAAGTCATTCTCTACAGCACCTTGCACATTAACCTGATCTCCAAGGGACTGTCCAGAATGAAAATAATACCTTCCCTTCCCTGTAGCTGCTTTGCCCCATTCCTCCTCCAGAAATCTACATAAATTTGAGAAGTCCCACAATGTGCATGTTCTCCGTTGAGCGCCCATCCACCATTCACTGGCAAATTGTTGTGCCCCTCATGTCAGTCAGACTAGGGCTTACCCAAATAATCTCACTGCACCTGATGGGGTGTGCGAGGTGCTACTCTTTGTGGGAGGGATGCTAGGGAACCAAGTACTGAACTAAGAAGAAGCAGCTTAAGCTGGTGTAACCCAGGGGATCCCAGAAGGTGCTACTAGAGAGTCTCTTAGTTGCTACAAGTCTGCCGACCTACCTGTAGCCCATCCTCCTCTGCTGCCATTTATATTCTTAGTATACAGTACGTCCTGCTCCACATAAGAATCATTACTCTTGGGTATTACTCCGCCAGATGGCGCTGGACTGCAGAGACCGCAAAATTGGCTCCTCCCGGCCCCTCAAATACCCGGGACCTCCCACAAATCCCCAGATCTTCTCTGCAGTCTGGACTGCGAAGGACAAGATGGCTCTCTCTTCTCGCAGGTGAGCGGGGCACCCCGATCGGGGGTACACCGCTGTGTTAAACCCCCCAGGTAGCCCGAAGAAACTCCCCTCTTCCCAGTCCAATGGCACATGTGCAGCCGCTCCAATCGGCTCGCTCGGAGCCGCTGATGTCATGCCATTTAAGACGGCGTATAAGGCCAGCGCCTCCAAGCACTGCTACTTTTTACCCTTTGGCTCCTGGGCATCCCAATTTGCGAGAATGGGGGATGAACTGGTCTAAGAGACTCCAGGGCCGGATGACTAGCTGCGCCTGGTGCTGGCAACTGACAGCAATGATGGAGTTTTTAGTGGCAGTAGAGAATGCAATAAGGACTAGAGGACAATTGGTGGCTATAGGGAAGGCAATAAGGACTGGAGGATGATTGGTGGCTATAGAGAAGGCAATAAGGACTAGAGGATGATTGGTGGCTATAGGGAAGGCAATAAGGACTAGAGGATGATTGGTGGCTATAGGGAAGGCAATAAGGACTAGAGGATGATTGGTGGCTATAGGGAAGGCAATAAGGACTGGAGGATGATTGGTGGCTATAAGGAAGGCAATAAGGACTAGAGGATGATTGGTGGCTATAGGGAAGGCAATAAGGACTAGAGGACAATTGGTGGCTATAGGGAAGGCAATAAGGACTAGAGGACAATTGGTGGCTATAGGGAAGGCAATAAGGACTAGAGGATGATTGGTGGCTATAGGGAAGGCAATAAGGACTAGAGGATGATTGGTGGCTATAGGGAAGGCAATAAGGACTAGAGGATGATTGGTGGCTATAGGGAAGGCAATAAGGACTAGAGGATGATTGGTGGCTATAGGGAAGGCAATAAGGACTAGAGGATGATTGGTGGCTATAGGGAAGGCAATAAGGACTAGAGGACAATTGGTGGCTATAGGGAAGGCAATAAGGACTAGAGGACAATTGGTGGCTATAGGGAAGGCAATAAGGACTAGAGGACGATTGGTGGCTATAGGGAAGGCAATAAGGACTAGAGGATGATTGGTGGCTATAGGGAAGGCAATAAGGACTAGAGGATGATTGGTGGCTATAGGGAAGGCAATAAGGACTAGAGGATGATTGGTGGCTATAGGGAAGGCAGTAAGGACTAGAGGATGATTGGTGGCTATAGGGAAGGCAATAAGGACTAGAGGATGATTGGTGGCTATAGGGAAGGCAATAAGGACTAGAGGACAATTGGTGGCTATAGGGAAGGCAATAAGGACTAGAGGACAACTGGTGGCTATAGGGAAGGCAATAAGGACTAGAGGACAATTGGTGGCTATAGGGAAGGCAATAAGGACTAGAGGACGATTGGTGGCTATAGGGAAGGCAATAAGGACTAGAGGATGATTGGTGGCTATAGGGAAGGCAATAAGGACTAGAGGATGATTGGTGGCTATAGGGAAGGCAATAAGGACTAGAGGATGATTGGTGGCTATAGGGAAGGCAATAAGGACTAGAGGATGATTGGTGGCTATAGGGAAGGCAATAAGGACTAGAGGATGATTGGTGGCTATAGGGAAGGCAATAAGGACTAGAGGATGATTGGTGGCTATAGGGAAGGCAATAAGGACTAGAGGATGATTGGTGGCTATAGGGAAGGCAATAAGGACTAGAGGATGATTGGTGGCTATAGGGAAGGCAATAAGGACTAGAGGATGATTGGTGGCTATAGGGAAGGCAATAAGGACTAGAGGATGATTGGTGGCTATAGGGAAGGCAATAAGGACTAGAGGATGATTGGTGGCTATAGGGAAGGCAATAAGGACTAGAGGATGATTGGTGGCTATAGGGAAGGCAATAAGGACTAGAGGACAACTGGTGGCTATAGGGAAGGCAATAAGGACTAGAGGATGATTGGTGGCTATAGGGAAGGCAATAAGGACTAGAGGACAACTGGTGGCTATAGGGAAGGCAATAAGGACTAGAGGATGATTGGTGGCTATAGGGAAGGCAATAAGGACTAGAGGATGATTGGTGGCTATAGGGAAGGCAATAAGGACTAGAGGACAACTGGTGGCTATAGGGAAGGCAATAAGGACTAGAGGATGATTGGTGGCTATAGGGAAGGCAATAAGGACTAGAGGACAATTGGTGGCTATAGGGAAGGCAATAAGGACTAGAGGACAATTGGTGGCTATAGGGAAGGCAATAAGGACTAGAGGTTGATTGGTGGCTATAGGGAAGGCAATAAGGACTAGAGGATGATTGGTGGCTATAGGGAAGGCAATAAGGACTGGAGGACAATTGGTGGCTATAGGGAAGGCAATAAGGATTAGAGGATGATTGGGGGCTATAGGGAAGGCAATAAGGACTAGAGGATGATTGGTGGCTATAGGGAAGGCAGTAAGGACTAGAGGATGATTGGTGGCTATAGGGAAGGCAATAAGGACTAGAGGATGATTGGTGGCTATAGGGAAGGCAATAAGGACTAGAGGATGATTGGTGGCTATAGGGAAGGCAATAAGGACTAGAGGATGATTGGTGGCTATAGGGAAGGCAATAAGGACTAGAGGATGATTGGTGGCTATAGGGAAGGCAATAAGGACTGGAGGATGATTGGTGGCTATAGGGAAGGCAATAAGGACTAGAGGATGATTGGTGGCTATAGGGAAGGCAATAAGGACTAGAGGATGATTGGTGGCTATAGGGAAGGCAA